>JBBELK010001010.1:0-449798 GCA_037783545.1 Henricia sp. BOLD:AAB3569 | reverse complement strand
ATACTGTACACAATTGTAAAATGTTAGAATATAAGGCTAAATTTTTATTAGACAAATAGCATGTGTTTATACTTCAAAATACGGATACATGTACAGGTATTGACATTTTCATATACAGAAACTTAAATGTACTAGAGAATGCATGCCGAATACAGTCGAACTCTGATAATAAGAGCACTGTTAATACAACATTCTGCTTATAACAAGGAACCCTGATAATAAGAGCACTGTTAATACAACATTCTGCTTATAACAAGGAACCCTGATAATAAGAGGTACCTCTTTAATAACAGGGTTTGGCTGTGCATGTGATACAAGAACTATTAAGCTGTGGTTGACTGTGGTTGTGGTGTACGAACCACATTGCTAGCATTTGTACATCTACTTGAAATAAGAATTTAGTACTCGGACATCAGTATTTTTTGTCATTAAAATGACCAGTTGCACTATGATGATCAGGCACCATACCAGATGTTGCGTTTGTTACTCTGCCCAGTTGTACTACCATGCAACACCGTGAGAAAAATTGGGTCTATAGGGAAAACCCGAGGGAGTATACCAACTGTGCCTTATAGCTCAGCTGGTAGAGCATCTGCCCGGTGTGTCAGAGGTCTTGAGGGAAACCTGAGGGAGTATACCACTGTGCCTCATAGCTCAGCTAGTAGAGCGTCTGCCCGGTGTGTCAGAGGTCTTGGGGGGAAAACTTGAGAGAGTATACCACTGTGCCTCATAGCTCAGTTTGTAGAGCGTCTGCCTGGCGAGTCAGAGGTCTTAGGGAAAACCTGAGGAGTATACCAACTGTGCCTCATAGCTCAGCTGGTAGAGCGTCTGCCTGGTGTGTCAGAGGTCTTGGGGGAAACCTGAGGGAGTATACCACTGTGCCTTATAGCTCAGCTGGTAGAGCATCTGCCTGGCGTGTCAGAGGTCTTGGGGGAAACCTGAGGGAGTATACTACTGTGCCTCATAGCTCAGCTGGTAGAGCGTCTGCCTGGCGTGTCAGAGGTCTTGGGGGAAACCTGAGGGAGTATACTACTGTGCCTCATAGCTCAGCTGGTAGAGCGTCTGCCTGGCGTGTCAGAGGTCTTGGGGGAAACCTGAGGGAGTATACTACTGTGCCTCATAGCTCAGCTGGTAGAGCGTCTGCCTGGCGTGTCAGAGGTCTTGGGGGAAACCTGAGGGAGTATACCACTGTGCCTCATAGCTCAGTTTGTAGAGCGTCTGTCTGGTGAGTCAGAGGTCTTAGGGAAAACCTGAGAGAGTATACCAACTGTGCCTCATAGCTCAGCTGGTAGAGCGTCTGCCTGGTGTGTCAGAGGTCTTGGGGAAACCTGAGGGAGTATACCACTGTGCCTCATAGCTCAGCTGGTAGAGCGTCTGCCCGGTGTGTCAGAGGTCTTGGGGGAAAACCTGATAGATTATACCACTGTGCCTCAAAGCTCAGCTGGTAGAGCGTCTGCCTGGTGAGTCAGAGGTCTTGGGGGAAAACCTGATAGATTATACCACTGTGCCTCATAGCTCAGCTGGTAGAGCTTCTGCCTGGTGTGTCAGAGGTCTTGGGGGAAAACCTGATAGATTATACCACTGTGCCTCATAGCTCAGCTGGTAGAGCGTCTGCCTGGTGAGTCGGAGGTCTTGGGGAAAACCTGGTATTAATACCGACGAAAAATATTGCAGCTTCACGAAAAAAAACACATTAAGCTCATAGGCGAGCTCCAAAATACACAATACGAAAGATTGTTGGCTTATGTGCAAAAAATATTAACATTTTGAGAAATTGAATACATAGTTTAAACAAATTGAAAATACTTTTGGAAACAACTCTTGGGTTTCGCTTTTTCTGACAACTGGTTGCTATCCGCCATTACTGTGTCCATACCATTGCACGCCAAAGCGAAAATAATATTTAAAAAATGTTGATGCATATTTTCGCAAATGTGGCGCAAGAAAATAAATAGTATGGACACAGTAATGGCGGATATGATAGTTGTTGACGTCACGCGTCACTGATAATTCTACCATCAACCCTGAAAAACAAGTCTCAACATTTTTTAAAACTTGCCAACAAAAGCACGGTATGCCGGTTTCAAACAGCCTATCAACATTTTTAAAAATTCTTTTCGCTTTGGCGTGCCATAGTATGGACACAGTAATGGCGGATAGCAACCGGTTGTGAAAAAAGTGAAACCCAAGAATACAAGCTATTGTCGAGTCCATTACAAGTTCGTTGATAACAAAATGAAAAACCAAATCCTTAGCCTATTTTCAAGCAACAAAGGATGAACACGCACAAAAGAATGCCTTTGTTGGAGTTCCTTTGAATAGCTTGTGACTTGAATTAAGGCTATGGCCCACAAGCATAAAATAACTTTATATTAGAACGACAAATTATTATTAAGATTTGACAAAATCCAGAAAAAATTGGTGGAAAAAATGTATATTACTTTTTTATTTTTTACAACAGGGTTATACACTGGTCCGTTTGGTGATCGACTGATTAAGACAACTGCTCTTGAATACAGGAAGTAGGGGGTTCGAGTCCTACCCGAGCATGTTATGGAGTTTTTAACAATTCTTTGCAAATAAATGAGCAAGCAGTGCTGATAAATGAGGTCAAGAAAGGGCTGAAAATTATGCAGGTAAGTTTACCGACTTTTCTTTCATAGACCCCGTTCTTACAAGAGAAATCTCTTCGTTCGACGATGATTAGAATCGTTTCATTCGATAAAGCAAATAGCTTTATTCGACGAAGACATCGCTTCATTCGATGAAGCAAATTCGTAATGAGAACACTCACTTCTTTCGACGAAGCAATTTGGCAGGCCTGGTTGCACAAGCACGTTGTGTGTCAAGCGACTAGCAAGCGTTGTTTTTGACCCGCCACTGGAAAACCACACAGCGTGTCTAGTCGCGCACGTACAACCTCCAACAGCTTCATTCGATCTTTGTTAGCGGTCGCTTATAATGTTTACGGCACCGCTCTTCATTCGATCTTCATTAAGTGATATGCTTCATTAACTAACGATGATTAACTAATCTTCGTTCAACGAAGCGATTTCTCTATACTGGGCGAGTCGAAACAAAATGCCCTTTTTGTTTCGTAAATTCATATCTCCTAAACCTGCCGAGATGTTTTTCTTTGACAATGCAGTCATGTTGATATGGTCACTGAACATGTCTGGTGAATGAATCATTGGGTTATGATTTTGCATAACAACAATAAACACAATTCATGCATACACACAAACCATGCATGTGGCTGAAATTTCTACAAGGCAGTTTATCAATATTCTTTTATTGTGTGGTGCTGTTGGAAATCTTAAAAAATCATGTAATCTGTCTTTAACTTTTTCGATATATAAGCAAGCTAGAGTTAAACTAAAACATGATCCTTCTGCAGACTTTGTACAACCGAATGTCTGCAATAGACCTTTTGCACGAGCAGCCATGACGGGAGCAGTTACACTGTCGCCATGCGTCCTGCACGAGTAGACAATTTGTGGATCTATCATTTAAATATGAAAACCTGCACCGTCGCCAAACAAATGAAACATGCTTAAAAAATATAAACTGGTAAGCACCAATTATAAATATTTGCTTACAACATTTACGAGAGCGATACAAAAAAATTGGGGGAAATTAATCGGTTTTCTGAATTTGGAAGGAAAATTGATTATAGTGGTAATAATTTGTTAAAGCTGCACACATGATTATCTAAAAATACATGTA
This sequence comes from Henricia sp. BOLD:AAB3569, assembly GCA_037783545.1. Classification (NCBI taxonomy): domain Eukaryota; kingdom Metazoa; phylum Echinodermata; class Asteroidea; order Spinulosida; family Echinasteridae; genus Henricia; species Henricia sp. BOLD:AAB3569. The sequence goes on along the minus strand of JBBELK010001010.1, from coordinate 446,072 downwards.
ACATACATCATTTGCATGAGAATATGAATATTTAAAAGGCAAGAAGTTTGTAGCCAATCACGAGACTTTATATGTCGCATTTTTGAAAGATGCCGTTATTACGCCGATAAAGCACACGTTTTGCATGCTTGCGCAAATATCTGGTGAGCGAACCACATTGTAGCATTTGTACATCTACTTGAAAGGTTGCCAGACTAATTTCATTGCTAGGTCACATGAATAGACGACAGTCTGTGGACTTTGTAAATCAAGCTACAGTTGTAACTGAATAAGTCGGTGCACCAGACCTTGTGACTGAACACACAAAAGGCATCTTTGAAGACGTTTTTTAGTAATCCCGCTTCAGCCACCGTTTCTCACAATATTGTACACAACTTTTCCTGTTGAAGAAAAAGAAAAGTTTTATGCTATAAAGTTTTGAAAGGAAGGGACAATGCTTCCAAAGAATTGCTGAATTTAATATGTTCCACGTAAGTCGCCATCTTTTGCAGTTCGGCGCGAGTCGGGACACAACAGATTTTTACATACTTCATGGCGTATTGGAATCGGGGAAACAAGGCATCAATCTTGACGTCATCATCCTTTTCATATGCTATCATTTAAAGTCAGTTTATACACATAATTGTAAATGTCTAATTACCCACCTTTTGATTGGCAGGTTGGGTGGGGTTTGGTGTGGGCGGGGCAGCGGCTTGGGCACCAGGGGGTGGGGCTTGTTGGTCTTCCTGCGCCAAATTCTGCGCTAATCGTAAATCCTCCTGTTCCTGAAGTTGTAGCGCCAATTCGTGGCTGAAATACAAAACAAAATGTCAAATAATTTGTACATTTCTTCATTTCCACAAAAATGGCCAATAAGTGAGCAGAGAGTTATTGCACGATATGGTTGCTTTGCCTGTATTGTGATAATTTGAGTCTTTAGTCTTGATGGAGTTTAGCAATTGAAGACGTTTTTTTAGTAATCCCACTTCTGCCACCGTTTCTCAAAGTAATCCTGCTTCTGCCACCGTTTCTCAAAGAGTTGTGGCACGATATGGTTGCTTTGCCTGTTCCGTGATAATTTGAGTCTTTAGTCTTGATGGAGTTTAGACAAAATAATGGACACCGTAACAGGGACGCTATGCCGATTTATCTCAATTCACTCCGACTTTGAAAGTAATCTCATTGAATTTGACATTAGCACGCAGTTCTCGATCTAAAAAATCATTTGTAATCTAAATTTGGAAAAATTAAAGTTGAATTTTCACTTGGTTCGAAGAGGGCGCTTTAGATATAAACAATCGTCTATAATTCTTACTCAGAAAGCGCCGCTGTTGCTTGCGAGTTCAACTCTTGATTTTGTAACTTAACGCCCTGTGAAAGCTGTTCTTGATCCTGTTGAAGCGTCAAGGCAACTAGATAACTATAAATAAACGCAAAGTATCGGGTTATTCACTCCTCACAATAAGTTAGGGATATTGGTATGTTGTCAATTTTGGATTTTTTTTTCCCTTCAAATGACTGTTTTCACTTATTCCTGTGACAAGGTGTCTGTCATGCAGATACAATTGTCTAATCATATACAAAATCATTCAAGCGGAAGGAATACCCTCAATAAAATATCTGATCCACTGAAAGACACGGGCTCGTCAGCAATGCGCGCGCGCCACATTCGTGCCACGAAATACGCAGCTCAATGCCTTCGCTATGGAGCTGCGTATTTCGTGGCACGAATTTGGCACGCGCGCATTGCTGACGAGCATGTGCCTTTAAGGTTGTGTTCAGACACATAAGTGAATATATACAACGAATTCAACTGATGTTTTTAGCAAATTTAAAAGCAGACATGCCAACATTTACGATTTAAGCGTAGTTTGTACAATTGTTTCAGCCAATGACGATCAGTATTATGACATAATTCTAGAATGCATCTAGCTTTAAATGTGGCGTTTAAATAGCGCTTGGGTGCAAGTTATAAAAATATGTTCAAAGCGGGTGCTCCGTGGCAAATTACTCTTTTTCAATTTGCAATGTTATAGAGAATTATAAAGTGACTTACAATCGTGGCCTGATTTATATCTTACTCATTATTAAATTGTTGTTCGGGGGACACATTGCTAGCGACCGGTGCCGCAATTTGATTGGTCGGTGGTCTAGCGTTGAATTCTCCATCGACGAATCCGCTGTCGCCTTCGACACTTCCTAACGTCTCCCAGACGATGTTACTCTCCGTTAAGAAACCCTGATCAGTCACGAGAACGCACAACTCGTTCTGTTGATAAAATATAGTACATCATTTAAAGATAGTATACATGATTGGTAAACTGTTAAAAATAGTTGTATCCCCCTGTGTGATTGAAGATAGCATACATGATTGGTAAACTGTTACAAATAGTTTTATCCCCCTGTGTGATTGAAGATAGTATACATGATTGATAAACTGTTAAAAATAGTTGTATCCCCCTGTGTGATTGAAGATAGTATACATGATTGGTAAACTGTTACAAATAGTTTTATCCCCCTGTGTGATTGAAGATAGTATACATGATTGATAAACTGTTACAAATAGTTTTAAAACCAACCTGAGCAAAAACCAGCTCCGTACTTCGTCTAACTTTTCAGAAAACAGTCAGAAAAGGGTTTGCAGTCATTTCGCCCTGAACCGTGGTTTTGGGGCGAAGTGGCATTTGGGCGATGTAGTGTTTGGACGAAGTAATTTGGGGCGAAGTGGTTTGGGGTGAAATGGCACTTGGGCGAAATGGTTTTGGGGCGAATTGAATTTGTCTCATGAGACGAAAACTAATTGTTTTACTCATTTCTCAAAGACTATAGCACTTCAGACAAAACCATTTCAGGGGAAGTTTTCTACGGTCATCATGTTTATATTGTGTAAGTTAGGCGTAAATCTGTGAACTTTTCTGATTTTCGAGATTACCAATGATGTATACTGCCTTTAAACCTTTTTACGAATTCCGGGAACAGCATTACATAACTAAAAATAATATTGATAAACTGCTTTGTAGAAATTTCAGCCACATAGATGCAGTAATACTTCAGAAAACCTGAAAAATCCATGCATGGTATAAATTTGTTTTGACAATTTCTCCCACAAAGGTACCATTTTACAAGGGAAAAATCATGTGGTGTTTGTTACTATTGCTATCAACACTTTGTCGGGTTTTTCTTGTCAACTCGTGAAGTAAAATTTTGGGTAACTGCAAACGATGTCTTGGGGCTTTCACACTTTACCAAGATTTTATAAAATGTTGAGTCCTGCATGATACTTACCTTATGTTTAATTAACGTGCTGAAATGGTTATTACGGAAGAAAACGCACAGCTCGCCTTCTTCTGTTGCAGCAATTAACTCGCAAAGACCGTAGAACGTTAACTGCGCTGCCGTGTTTTCTAGGAATTGTTCCGCTACTAAGCCTACGGAGTAAACATGCAAGAAATGTGTTGTAAAAGTGCGCATGCATCCCGTATACCACGAGGCTGAAGGGGGAAATTATCTTGAAGCAAACTTGATACACACACGCACATGACAAACATATTAGATGCTGTCCCAGCTGAGCTATGAGGCACAGTGGTATACTCCCTCAGCTTTTCCCCAAGATCTGACACACCAGGCAGATGCTCTACCAGCTGAGCTATGAGGCACAGTGGTATACTCCCTCAGGTTTTCCTCAAGACCTCAGATTCAAACAAAAAACCAATAATTTATTTGAAATGCTTACCCTGATGTAATTCATTTTCATCTTTCGACGTTTTACTCGCGATAATTTTCTCCACGACTTGATTATAACTGTACGTGCCAACAGCCGAGACGATTTCGCTGTTTTGGGGATCATATAACCATCCATGACATAAACAAATGTTGAGAAGATCGAATACAACGCATTCCTGGGTGTACTCGAAATCTTTTATTCTGCAAAAATAAAAAGGATCGTCCGTAAATTCCAGAACAAAATGTGTGCGCTCCGTGGTTGTAGTGAGTCCATGACCCCGTTCTCACTAGATAAATCGCTTCGTTCAACGATGATTCGGTGAAGAGATTTTCTGATGAACGCACGCCTCTTCATTCGACGATGATTAGAATCGCTTAATTCGATGAAGGAAATAGCTTCATTCGACGAAGAGATCGCTGTTTTTGACGCGCCGCTGGAATACCACACAGCGCGTCTAGACGCTTGAAGCTCAGTGCTTGATGCGCGACGCACATGTACGACCTCCCACGTCTTCATTCGATCTTAGTTAGCGGTCGCTCTTCGTTCGATCTTTGTTAAGTGATATATGAACGCATGCTTCATTAAAGGCACAGGCTCGTCAGCAATGCGCGCCCGCCAAATTCGTGCTCGAAACACGCAGCTCCATGCCTTTGCTATGGAGCTGCGTATTGCGTGGCACACATTTGGGGCGCGCGCATTGCTGACGAGCCTGTGCCTTTAACTAACGATGATTAACTAATCTTCGTCGAACGAAGCGAATTCTCTAGTGAGAACGGGGTCTTTCACAAGTCCAGAGCCGATAAAATCACAAGTCTGTAACAAGTCCCGCACAAGTCCAGTGACAAGAAGCAAAGGATGAACACGCACAAAAGAATGCCTTTGTTGGAGTTCATTTGAATAGCTTGTGACTTTAATTAAGACCCAGGGACTTGTGAAGGCTTGTGAAGACTTGTGATGGACTCGACTACAACCCGAGTGTGCCCTTGGGCAAGACACTTTACCATAACTTGCCTCTCTCCACCCAGGAGCAAATGGGTACCTGTGAGGACAGTGAAGGCATTGTGTTGTTTGCTTACGGGCAGCTGGGGCTGTATGCTCCCCAGGGAGACGACGTTTAGTGGAATAATATAATTAAGCCCAGTGACCAGGAGTGCCCCTAGCACTTTTTTGGGTGGATTTATGTACAATGAACGAACTAATAATTTTGTTATTGGTCTCACCCTGTGAATTTGATGTTAACGTCCAAACCCGTTGAGAGTTTGGTGATAATTTCCATCGCGTCATGAATATTCTGCTCGTAATTTCGTTGGACACCCTCGGAGGCATTCTGGTTGAAAATGTTAACGAAAAACAAGTTTTAAAAATCTGTTGAGTATATTCGGATATTGATTGCTTTTCGGTGACACAACGCCTTCCATCCACCATTTTGGTTGTCATTTTTCATGACCCACGTGGCTCGAGTGATAACCGGCCAAAAAAGCAATACAAGCGCATTGGTTGCACTTACCTCTGTTGCTTAACCTTATGTTGTTGCGCAATGGCTGTTGTATCGATAAACATAAAAATGTATTTCTTCAGGCTAAAATTGTGATCAAGCAAAAGCACTTTCGTTTTTACAAGCTGCAGTGCATGCTCAATAATTTAAACGTACCGCAGCGCGCGCGTGCGGCATCTTCAAATGAAAGTACGCTAGTGAGTATATTTTATGCGTGTTCATGTGCGTCTATTGGCGCGCGCGTGTACATGTACGTAGACCACCACACATTCCCGGATGTTCTACGTCACGGAAAGCAATCAATCGGGTGATTTTTGACAATTAAAACCAGTTTTAATCCTGTTTGTAAAACAATTCGTGCCACGAAATACGCAGCTCCATAGCAAAGGCATGGAGCTGCGTATTTCGTGGCACGAATTTGTCAGCAATGTGCTAGCGCAATGCCGACGAGCCTGTGCCTTTAAGTGAGCTCAACGCACGCTTCATTAACTAAACGATGATTAACTAATCTTGATCAAACGAAGCGATTTTCCCCCGCGCCTGTTACTCTATTAACTTGTGTCCCATGTGTAGCTTGTTTACATAGTTCAAATAACAGCACACAAAGTACCAGCATCCCAGCTAGTATTTTTAAGGCCAAGAACTCCGTACCTCAAGCGATCGGTTGAGCAAGCAATCTCCGAGGTAACTAACTAACTGATTGGACGAAACCATTTCCACCATGGGCGGAATGTGCACGGTTCCCCGCAGTAACAGCACATTCATTATGGCGATCAGAGGACAGGGACCGTTTTCATTTTGAGTAATAATCGGTGTGTTGTTGGCCTTCCAGTGTATCCATTTGACGTGGTACATTTGTTCGGTTGGTCGACTTCGCATCTCGCTGGAATCTGACGAGAAAACAAAAGCAAACAGTAGTTTTTCTGAAATGGTCACAATTAGATTTTAACGATTTAAAAATGGGTAATTCCCAAAATTAGGGGTCCAAAATGTTTGCTTCAAAAATCACCACTTCCTGCTTCAAAAATCACCACTTATGACCACAAATTTTCAGTAATGGACTGTGATTATAGGGGGCAGCATCATTTTCTTCAATATTTTGTTTTCTGATTCCTGAAAAATATTCAAAACAAAAGACCATAAAGGCTTATAATTTGTTCCATGGTATTGAATAGGAGTTTGGTGTCCCGGGTTACGTACGCCAATGAAAATTGGTTGTAGAATGAGTTTGCATTAACCTTGGTGCCATATCTACACACAAACATTAAATTTGAGTGGCATTTGTTCAAATAAAAATAATTATTATCTACTGGAGAACCACTTTCAATCACTAAAAACACTTGAAAATCTTTAAAAGCATGTCACACTTTTGGACCCTTAATTTTGGGAATTACCCAAATACACTTTTTTTTCGGATTTCAAATAATGTAGCTCTTACATTGTCTTCGTAAAAGCTGCATTTTTAAAGGAGCTGTCCCGATTTTTCCAGAAAATGAATTCCGTTCTAACCTAACAATCATACAAAATACCTCCCCAAAATACTATCCATGGGAAGAAAAAACGGAAAATTTGCAAACTCCAATTTGGATGTGGAAGCAAAAAGGTTGGTGTAATCACCGCACTGCTTTATGGAACGGATAAATTAGTTTACAAAACATTAGTAGTTTTTTGACGATATCCTTGAAAATATACGGATTGAGAGCGCGAAATCTCAGAATGGTAATGAGAAAAATATGACAAATGATATGGTATCAAAATCTCAACACCCATGGGGAAAATGGGGCTCAAAAATGTGATCTGGACGCGCTCCATTAATTGTGACGAAATTGTGAAAAAAGTTCACCTGTTTTTGTATCGGCTGTTGCAGCAGAACAGCTCGCGCCCTCTGCCTCTTCTGTCTCAGTGACGCTTTCACCATTATGACACGCATTAATGTCCATATGTTCCATGTTTTTCTTCAAGGCGGCGATATTAGCCGAATTAGTTCCAGTTTGTGATAAATCTTCCTTCATGTTTAAATCATCAGTGCTCGTCATTTTTACTTGAAGACTGTGAAAACAAGAAAATAGGTTACCAGCTGAAAAAAGGTTATGGGTAGAATTTAGCATTGACCAACTGGGCTTGAACCAACTTAAAGGCAGAGGCTCGTCAATGTGCGCGTGAGGCCAAATTCCTGCCATGAAATACGCAGCTCCATGCCTTACTTTGGAGCTGCGTATTTCATGGCAGGGAATTTGGCCTCACTCGCGCATTGACGAGCCTCTGCCTTTAACTGCTGTGCATACTACTCTTTCTTGTCGCGCACATGTTACCGTTCACGCAAATACGCTACACGTTAATCGGGCCAAGCTATATAGCAAAAGCGAAATTCTCGCGCCACGAATTTGCCTAGTAAAGTTTAACTAGTTTCAGCTTGCACAAAGGTTCGCATGGAAATATTTGTCGTCATAATTTATGTCGCTTTTGCTCTTGATTCGAAATCGACTTCGCTTTCACAAACAACGCACAACGGTCGAGTTGACTTCTCCGGTTGAACGCACAACGGGCGAGTTGGTACAACGGTCGAGAGTTGACCTGCACAAGTTCTCGAATCTGGCTCTAGCTCTGAAAACAGATGAGACTGGCTGAACTTTTTACGATCCCGACAAGCGACATGTCCAGATACATGTTATTTAGGGGAAAACAAGCTCAAACTACCTACCTTTTCTCTTGATAAGATAAAAGGCCGCGATTTCTGCTTCAAATAGTCACCGTAAATTGGTAAACACGGTCACAGGTTGAGGCGATCGCGATCGATTGCGAGATGAAAAACAACACTTTATGAGAGTGACGTAATCGTATCATCACCAAGACTTCCCCTAGAAGAAATACGCGCAACAAAAAACGTCTAGACAAGGGTCCTGACTAGAATGAACCATTGCGGAATAGGGGTGATTTTAATAAAGTTTCCAGAGTTAAACTTTCGGAATGCTGTCTTCAAATAACACCGATAAAAAAGGGTTTACCACAACGATTAAAAAACGTTTACTCACTCTACTGTCAAAAGACCGTGTTTATCTGTGCATATCTGAAACGAGTACAATTTTTGTTATACCTTAAAGGGCCCCTTATTTAGGATTTTTATCAATGAAATCTATGCTTTAAAACCACTCTACTCAGTTAAAGTCATAAAAATCCTATTTGGAGCTTGCTTTGGGGGTTAAAACAAAGGTTTTTAGTTTTTATGCTTATGCAAATATGCATATTCATGACCAAGGTCACTATGTCACAAGAGGCAAACACAGAAAAATCACATTACACTGTGCACAAAAGATTCCACTTTTTTCTCAATTTTCCTGAAACGTTTGTAATCCATGGCTGTTTGAGTTTGTTTTACATGTTGCCTGCTGTAAGCCATGACAAAACTGGGGGTAGAAACTGCAGCAATTTGCCACAAGTCCAACTTGAAGTCTTATGTTTTTTCTTAACTTTTCCCTTCTGTCTTCCTTATGTGATGCACTCAAAACAGCGCCCTCTGTCTGTGATTTATTGCAGTGAAATCTTCAAAGTTGAAAAAGGCCACCTTTTATTGATTTTACATCCAAACGAGCAATAGTATGTCTTGCTGAACAAGTAATCCGTCATTATGAAGCAAAGCTTAGGCACAAAGTTGTTTAGCATGTCACAGCCCTTTAAGTATGGACCGTTAACGGGCAACAGCGCCCTCACTTGGTCCACACAGGGGCTGTAAAATTTGCATATTTAATATATGGGACCGTTAACGTGCAACAGCGCCCTCACTTGGTCCACACAGGGGCTGTAAAATTTGCGTATTTAATATATGGCACCGTTAACAGAAACGGCGCCCTCACTTGCTCCACACAGGGGCTGTAAAATTTGCATATTTAATATATGGGACCGTTAACGTGCAACAGCGCCCTCACTTGGTCAACACAGGGGCTGTAAAATTTGTATATTTTGAACATGCGCATAATGTGTTGCAAAAGACTCGGGTAATTTCACCTAGCTGAATTGAGTTGCCGATTCGAACATCCACAATATATTCATTAAAAGATGTTTACCACACGAATAAAATAATCGGCTGGACAATCACCACTTTTTTACAGACTAAAACTGAATAATTTAGTATTTGTAACTCAACAACTAAAAACTGTTTGTACTCAAAGAGACATTAATTTTTTTCGGCTTCCTTGGCTCACTAATTAGTACCTAATTAGGAGTTAAAGAGATCCCATGCGATGGACAAGAAAATTAAGATTTTTTTTACAAAGAAATCTGGAACGCACATCTTTCAAAGAATTTGTGCCCAATTTGCATGTATTTGATTCTGATCGAAATTTTTAACAGCAAGTTTGAGAAAAAAGGTGGAATCTTTTGTGCACAGTTGAATGTAATTTTCCTGTGTTTGCCTCTTGTGACATCATGACCTTGGTCATGAATATATTCATTGACATTAGCATAAAAACTTAAAACCTTCGTTTTAACCCCCAAAACAAGCTCCAAATAGGATTTTTATGACTGTAACTGAGTAGAGTGGTTTTAAAGCATAGATTTCATTGATAAAAATCCCGAATAATAGACCTTTAATGCATTTTCTAATTGATTTTTATCCTGGGCACACTTAATTTTGGTTTTAGTTCTGAGGTAAAATTAAAGAAAGACGTGCGTTTGGAATTCCACTATTTTTGTAAAAGTCTTGAACTTTTGGGGAGGGGTCCCTTTATTTCCCTAATTAGGTACTAATTAATGAGCGGAAACAAAAATGACGTGTTTTCTTTTATAAAAAAATATTTGTCTGTCTGTTCGGACGAAATGGAACATCCTTTGGTGTATGTACTCTGGTTTTTTCATCATGTGCAGCCGATCAGGCGTGTTGTTTCAACCGAGGCCGAATGTCGGCTCACTTCAATTAGGTTAATCACAGCCTGGCTTCCTGACTTCATGGACTTGAGATGGGCAAAAATGAATGGCTCTCTCATCAATCTCTGAACTATTACCAGACTAACACAGAGTTGAGAATTTCGTTGAGTTTTTCGGAGCCGAGCAAGCTCTGTTTTTAGTTTTCAATTTTCACGATTTCTTTAACTCAAGTTAAAGTTCGTTTCATTGTTTGAACTATTGGTAGGCATAGGTGTAAGATTTGGTTGCAGGTCAAGTCGACTCGAACCAACTCGACCGTTGTACCAACCTCAACTTGACCGTTGATAGCAACATAACTCATGTGAACTCCACCGTTGTCATGGTGCGTCATGGTTATTATTACTTCCAAATACTGAAAGCCACCCAGGCCAGTGAGGTCTGGGTGGCTTTCAGTATTTGGAAGTAGGTTATTATTATTATTATTATTATTTCTTTCTGGTATTCATACCAAGGATTCCTCAATAGTGCTCATTGCACTGTCACTCGCAAGCGTGAGGAAACCCATGAAGAATTCGAATTAGAAATGACCAGAGACCTAGGGGAATATCCCCTTGCTCTTTACGAAAAAATTCTCTGGGATCTTTAGAGAGCGTTACCATTACCTAACACACTGGACCAACGGCATTTCATCCCTTCCGATGATGGTGCAAGTGTGGTTGAGTGCCTTGCCCAAGGCCAAGGGCACAGGTACCGCAGCCGGATTTGAACCCGCAACCCCAAGTTTTCACCCATGATTGTGAGTCAATGGCCCTAACCAGTCGGCCATGGTATCCCACCTTGTCCTTGTTGACCATTGTACCAACTCGACCATTGTGTGTTTGGTTCGCGAAAGCAAACTAGCGAAGGCGAATCATGAGCGATAACAAAAACTGTAGCTAGGCCTACCGGGTATGACGTAAAATATTTCCCTGCAGACCCTTGGCAATTTGCGCAAGCTGCAAATTCGCAGTGCGAAAATTTATCAACATAAGGTCAACATAACCGTCTTTGCACGGTAACATTTTGGTCAAGTTGGTCAACGAACCGGTTGGTAACATTTTACCATAGGTTGCCATGGTAATTAGCTCTAAACTATTCAACTGCAAAAGCGCAAGGACACTATTCAATGAATTTTAGTGTACCGTTGAAAGCCATTGACTAACGAAAGGTGACATAGGCCTATCTACTTGTTGTTGCGCTTTAGGTCTGGTTCGTACATGTACATGTACGTCAGGCGAAAGCAAACGTGGCCGTGAATTTGACGTCATAACGAAGTTTTCACGCCGTGAATTTCGCAGAATTCTAGGGCGGCTCCCTCCGCGAAGCCCCGCCCCCATTTTTCTGTTACCTGGAATTACTTTTATCCTTATATTATTATATTGAACGCGGGATGCACATCAAGAAGGGATAATAAAGGACGTGTTTCTGTCGTCACAGATCCGAATTTAGATCACAAACTGTGTCACTATTCGTTTTTTCATCAACGTTTTTTTTTTTTTTAAATTTTCCCACCAAAAATACACGTTCACTTCCACCTCCAAAATTTCCTTTTTAAATTTGAACAAAAAAGGATTTAGAAAACCGCAAACGCAAGTGACGGGCGACGGCCATTCATCTTCTTTTATGTCTTTTTGTTTTGATCGGTACCGAGTGGGGCACCTTACTGTACGCAAAAAGCCGTACTAACTGCGCGTAAACAAGTTACCCGACTATGGTAGACGGATTTAGTCAACAGAGGGCGACATCAGTTCGTTTTCCTTGGGAGCGGCCCGTGCACGGGCCGCTGCGCGCGTACGTCAATCATATTTTGAATTTCCCACACTTTCTAAATTCCGCCAACAGAGGGCGCCCTTCTGCGGTTAAGCGAGTCGTTCCCATGGGACCGCGCTCAATTACACCCCTGAGATTTATGAATGAAAGAAACGTTTCTTTGACGTCATCGCATTGGTTTGTGGCGGGATAAAATGGTCAAGATATTTCTTTTCATATAAAAAACAAATGACGCAATTAAAATTTATACCAGTGGCAAAGGCCGGTTTTAAAATCACACCACCTACTTGTAATTAATTAATTGCAAAAATCTTAAAAAATACGAAAAAGTGCCAGAATTTCGATTTAGTTTCAAAGTAAATAATATAGACGCACGAACTCTGACCCCTAGTCGTTCCTTTTTACCGCCTTTCAGTATGGTTTGCGTTTGCAAATTCAAGAAGTAGTCCAGCAAAATCGATCTCTAATTATCATGTTTACAAACAATTTGATGACGTCATCAAAACACATTGTCCTTAAGAATCCATATTTTCGTGGAATTTGCGTTTTTTCTGAAGAAAAATCCAGCAGGAATATCAAAGCTAAAGAAAATTAGATCGTTTTAGCAGTGGTTTGGCTGTATCAGTCCGCAAGGATTGCGGTTTATGATAATGAGTTGTAACCCGATATCCCAAGGCCACTGTTCACCACCAGCGAAAACCGCAGACTAGAAGGCATCAGGTTACAGAAAAGCGGTCTTCTCAGAAAATATCGAGCGAGTTTCAACACAAACTTCATGGAATCGGAATAATGATATCCTTGTGAATTATAAAAATACAACTTGAAGTCAATTTGCGTTTGTAAATTTCGAGCTATGACCAATCTTTTTTAGGACATTGGCGGTAGAATTACCGCGTAGGACGTACGTGTGGAAACGGAGATTTAAAAATGGCGGACATGCCGTCACGCCGACTACGTACAGGTTACTTGAATTCATATTCCAGTGCATGCAGTGCACAAATTAAGCACGGTGAATATCACCAACCCTTAGGAGTTTATCATCATTAGTAGTTTTGGTATTTTTTTAGTTTATGCCACAACTCGAATTTAAGGAAAATAATTATTGGAATGGATAGCTTGGATGATTTTGAAATACCTTTTCCATTGACATTTCCGTCGCAAATGTTGCATTTCCATGAAAATTATGTGTTTTTGTCACGCCCGCCTCCATACAAAAATGTGTGAAACTGCTGCCGGCCGAGGCAGTGTGTTTAGAAAGAGGGGGTGCGCGTGATGGTTGATCCGATGGTTGGCCATCCGCTTCGCGTGCATTAATATGCAATATTCTGATTTTTCTCTAAAAAACTAAGCCTTTGCGACGGAATTGCATGTAGGTATTCCTATTCTAAAATCGTCCAAGCTATCGATTCCAATAATTATTTTCCTTAAATTCGAGTTGTGGCATAAACTAAAAAAAATACCGTAATTGTTCTTTAAGTGTGCGATTCTCAGTTGTTTTTCCCCACCTTGCGTTGCCGGCCCCAGGCCAGGGTGGGGGTCTATATACTTATTATAATTAAATCTCCTGTTCAAAACGTACGAGACAATTCTGAAATTTTTGCAAAGCAAAATTCTGGGTATGAATTCTGTTTACTAGTCGCCACTGCCGCTGTGTGCTAAGTCTATGCAACAGGACAGGAAAACAGTTTTATTTTCAAGGAAATTGTTGAATATTTTTCACTCCTAAAATCACTTCCCTTTAAAATTTTGAACGTTTTGGTGGTTATTATTTAAAATTAAGTCATTAAATTTATACCGAGAATATTAAAGTAGCAACCAATAAACAGAATTATTTCAAAATTGAAATTCTCTTTTCGAAATTTTTAGTCGCACATGCACATCAAGTGTCATCTGACACAAAAAGCAACGCAGCAAAAAAAGGCTTGCAAGACGATTGACGCTTGATGTGCATGAGTACAAGTCACCGTGTCTGCCAAATCTTTTCGTCGGAGTAAGTATAAAGTACTATTCTGCCATCTCTCAACATGTAGCAGTGCGGACTTGTGATGTTTCTACCATGAAGCTTCAGGCCTTCATCAGGTGATGGTTAAAAAACTTGGTGTCTCAAGTAGCTGCCCGCCGCACCCGTACCCCGTGTGATCCACCAATTAAAGGAGCATGTCCAGACATTTCCCCGCCCCCCCCCAATATTTGAGATTATTCGGTTCCTTGAAGTAGTGCAGTATTTGGAGATTGTTTTCTTCCAATGGATGGTATCTTATATAGTTTTTACGGTACGTTAAAACAAAATCCATTTCCTGGAAAATCTGGACAAGCGCCTTTAAATGATTGCCTCGTCAAATAAAGTAATTTTGCTTCAGTGAAGGAAGAGTCTAGTGTTCGTCGAATGAAGATGCATGCGTTCACATTATAGGAAATGTTTTTGTCAAATCATCATGGAATCTTCTCAAATTTTTATGTTGACCGAAGCAATTTCCTAATAATGTGAATGTGGTCTAAAATTATTGGACCACCTACAACCTGCCATCAAAAAAAGTACTTAAAGGCGACGCAATACACAGCTCCATAGCAAAGGCATGGAGCTGCTTATTTCGTGGCACAAATGTGGCACGTGTGCCTTTATCAGTTTAAGGAGTCTTATAGCAATATTTGATGCCATGTACATGTAAGCCTCCTGAGCTAATGACTATTGTCTAAGACACCTCAAGACATAGGTGGTCCAATAATTTTTTCCAAGGCTGTATATGCCGTTCGTTAACAGTATGGAAGGTTTACTGTACATTTACAAACTCATTACATCATCGGAATGCCCATGAACGCTCAGAGTTGCAGAGTAAAGTTGCCGTATACTACATGTACATGTAGCATCCCTGCATCATGCTGCGCAGCAGCAACAGCTTTTTCAGAGCTGAATCAGGGTTTTAGTTTATCACCGCCCGTCCTTTGGCAACCTGTCTCACATTCATCATTGCGTTATTGGAACAAGCGACAACAACATTTAAACAAACTTTTTTTTTGGTTTTTGGTTTTTTTATTTTTTTTTGGTTTTTTTGGTTTTTTTTAATAACATTATTTACAAGATTAGATATTTACAAGTTGGTGAACCCCAAAAGTAAAGAATCTTCTCACCGGAGCAGTGGCATACACCATGTCTCGATTGTTCGAGCAGCTGCTCCAAAGAGAGAAAACCTTTTAAAATTAAGATGGGAAAGAGGAACTTCAATCCATTATTTACAAGATTAGATATTTACAAGTTGGTGAACCCCAAAAGTAAAGAATCTTCTCACCGGAGCAGTGGCATACACCATGTCTCGATTGTTCGAGCAGCTGCTCCAAAGAGAGAAAACCTTTTAAAATTAAGATGGGAAAGAGGAACTTTAATCCGAAACATTATTATTTTGTTCCCAGGATGAGTTATAAATCGGCTTGGCTATAGGTGGTGCAATATTCTTTGCTGCATAGTGCAATTTGTTTAAAATGGCATTGAGTAAATGGCAACTGGATACCCCAAGACTTGCCACTACATTTGGCTCATTCTAGACAAAATGCACATGCTTTCCAATGTGTAAACAATTTTACGTCGCCTTTTAAACACGAAACCTGCCAAAATTTTCTGCAACTTATCAGTTTGCATCATATTTAATATTCGTTGGTTAAATGGTCTTTTTTTTGTTTTATCCTATATTTATTTGTGCTGCAGCAGCTCTCCAAAATTAGTCCTTATATAATTTCTTCAAGTGGAAACTGAAAGATGCTGCAATACAGTCAAACCTTGATAATAAGAGCACTGTTAAGATAACATTCTGTTCACAAGGACAATTTGTTTGTCAGTTTGTTACTTTATTCCTGTTGATAGCAGATTATCCAGCCACATAAATCTTGTAGGCTAAGTTCGAAGGACCACTTACATGTCTTATTAACAGGGTTTGACTGTACAATATCTTAGATACCGGTATTCAGCTGAGATGCAGGTATGGGGAGCTGTAGTTGGCATGCTGGCTGAACAGAAGTTTTTGTCGTTTCGCAGGTTCACGAACTGTGCAAAACATGCGTTCCAGTTTGTTTATGTACGCATGAATACTTTCAGTAGCCTGTTCAGCCATCATGCCAATTGTACCTAGAGTCCTCGCTTGGCGAGGAACTTCAACTGTCAGTAGATGAAATTTGCGTTTGATGTTGGCATTTGGAAAGTTGAGAGGAAACCAAGAACCAAACTCTGAACAGCGTATTGCTAAGAGCTCAACTTCATGTTTGCAGAGTAACCGGTTTGCTGTGTACAGCTCGTAGCAAGATTTGAATTTCTGAAACACCAGTTTAATTTTATTTACAAGTTCTTCGGAGCCAAATGTCTTAAAGTCTGCAGTTGTATTAATCACAAGTGGAAGAAATATTTCAGCCAATTTAGAGAAATTTGCGACCCTCAATACTACGTTTATGTCGGGGCCTATGAGTGATCCACCATGATAAGACTGTTTCCTTACACCTAGCTCTTTTAAGACTGTGTTAAATCTGTTTACGAATGGACCTGTTGCATCAGAAATTTCTTTTTGCATTTTAGCTTGCATTTTTCTACTGTCCCTCATGTTGCGTTCAATTTCGTCAATGGTTTTACCAATTTGTTTGATTTCCGAGTTAAGTTCCTGAACATGTTTCCGCGATTCCCTTGCCAACACTCTGTTATTTGTGTATTTCCCCCCACATTTCTCGAAATGTTCCTGGTTTTCAACCTGAATGCTGTGAACGTGGTCACGTTTCACTTCCAACTCATGCTCGCTTGCGTGCTTAGTTTCACTTAACTGATCATATTCCCTTTTGATGTCTGCTACATGTGAATACAAGACTTTTATGTGTTCATTATAAATCCCATTGTTTTCAAGAACTTCTTTGTCTAGCACCTTTGCATTTTCTTCAACAATCTCGACTAACTGTAACCCTAAACCTAGACTTATGTGTAGTGGGCTGACGCTGACCTTTTCAATAACCATACCTCGAGTTCCAATTAAAGGAGCTTGAATGCAATTGTCAAACTTTTTTGCGGTTTCTTTTTTGGCGCCGGATTTTGCGAACTCTTTAGCTTTTGCGTGGCAAGTTGACAGGTTTCTTTTTTCGGTGAAGAATGTTTCCCCTAGTACATGCATAGAATGTGGCTGTCCCTTTTTGAGGTCATTTAAACTTGCCATACAATGTGGACAGAAGTGATAACCGTTCGGTCCGGTTACTCCCAGAATTTTTGCAAGCCATTCCCAATCTCCACCCCATGTTAGCCTACATTTTGTGTATATGCTTTGGTCGTGTGCGGAAGTGGGACACTGTTGCTTGTTCTTAAATTCACTATGACAAATTGCCTCTTGGCAGTGCTTGCATTTTGAACTGATATACCTATTTTCATGATCGAGTTCATTTAGAGGAGTGAATTCCAGAGTGTCCTTAACTGAGCTTAACATCTCATCTGTGTACATGATTTCACTAATTTCTAGCTTGGCGATCTGTAATTTTTCAATGTTCTCCGAGATCCTGAGCAACTCATCGAAGACAGGCCCAAAAGCTTTCTCGACATTATGGCGATTGTCTTGCGCTCCTTCGAAAATGCCAAGCAACTTCAACGATCGGACTGACTGACGATCTTGACCATTCAAAATCTGAAGGACAAGTTTTGTACTTTTACCGCCTTTGTCACCAGACGCGTGAAGCCACAATGTGTCGTGAAAGCTTTCACTGATTTGATTCGTTTCTTCAAGTTCATGAACCGTGTCAGAAATGAGTTGCTCAAGATCTACAATCCTGGTAAAATGAACCGTTTCGCCGCGTTCACTTTCAAATGTACCGTACTCGTATTTGTGCACGAGAGTTGCCGACGAACGCATTTCTTCGCGGGTCCCAAAAACCTTAGTACCGGTCTCATTTTCTATTGTTCTTTTTAACAGTGACCACATAGTTTCCGGCATAATGCTCCGTAACCCATCGATTGTTTTCCTAGAGAATTGTGTGCATACGTTGAGGCCTGCAGACTTAGATGCTGTTGCGTATTCTTCCTTTTGCCTTTTGATATTTGCGCATCTTTGAGCAACAACATCTTGAGAAACATTAGTTTGAGATGGTAGTGGTATTTCGGAAGTTACGAGAGGCCTAGATGAACACTGTGAACGTGAGGAGGTATCAACACTTTCAGTAAGTGTGCCGCTTGCAACGGCTTTCTCAATTTTTTCCATGATTTTGCTTCTGTTTATAAGTGTTTGTTGACAGCATTTTGAGCTGCCAACGCCGGCCACCGGAACATAAATGTAATGTTTTGGTCTTCCGCCACGGACTACTTTGATGACATTTTGATCGGAACTAGTTTCCACAATGTGCTGCAGCGCAGAATTTTTCAGTTGATGTGATTTGAAAGAGCTGTCAATCCCCAACTCTTCCTTAAGAACATTTTCAAACCTACGGAGCCTGTTAATTTCTTCCTCTAGCTTTTGACATTCGTTTTTGGAAGTGTCTAATTCAGTTTCTTGAACCCTAGATTTTTCACACATTTTGTCTAACTCTTTTTTCAACTGAATCTCGACCTTGGAGGTGGAAGTGTCATGTGCTTCGGTGTCATTTCCTTCTTTGCTAGTGCTCCCAGCAGCATGTGCAGTGCATTCAGTTTCAGACAAATTGTCTTGATCTAGGCCTACTTCGCTAGTACAGTCTTGTTTGCCACCGATCCTACGATGTCCACTTACACCTCCAAATTTGCCTTTAGTGTCTACGCGATCCTCGAATGTTTTTGTGTTGTCGGCTTTGAAATTGACAACGCAATTTTTACACGACCCGCACAAATGCCCTTCCCGTTCCTCTTTCAACAAAAAACACAACTTTAAATCACTCCCAAATAACCCCGAGCAATAAAACCTAGAGCTGGTGCGAGTTTTACAAACACAACAATACTTCCTCGTGGTAGACATGGCTGGAAAACTTGATTACCTCTTCCGATGACAGCTGGAATCTCAAGAACTTGGCGATGAATAACGCTAACTCTGTGACGTAGCGCGCGCGACGCACAACTTGTTTTGACAACCAGTGAGTTGGGTACCCATTTCCCCTTGCAGAATAGCTACACTGCTCGCGCGCAAAAATAGTACCCGGCTATGTTGCACCAAGCCGTCAACAGAGGGCGACATAGGTTAGTTTATGGGCGGAGCGGCCCGTGACTTGTACAGTCCTTCATTCATTATAATTCCAAATGCAATAACCATGTGTATTTGTTTTTCTTTATCGATATTTTTCATTGATACATGTACATTAATTTGGAAAGCGCTAGATTTACAGATAGTATACATGATTGGTAAACTGTTACAAATAGTTTTATCCCCCTTTGTGATTGAAGATATGCATGATTAAAACCAACCTGAGCAAAAACCAGCTCCGTACTACGTCTAACTTTTGAGAAAACAGTCGAAAAAGGGTTTGCAGTCATTCGCCCCAAAACCATTTCGCCCTGAACCACGGCCTGTGCACGAAGTGGTTTTGGGGCGAAGTGGCATTTGGGCGATGTAGTGTTAATTTTTTGGACGAAGTAATTTGGGGCGAAATGGCACTCTGGCGAAGTAGTTTGGGGCGAATTGAATTTTGGTCTCTTGCATGTCTTGAGACGAAAACTAATTGTTTTACTCATTTCTCAAAGACTATACACATGTAGCACTTCAGACAAAACCATTTCAGGGGAAGTTTTCTACGGTCATCATGTATATATTGTTCTAGGCTTAAATCTGTGAACATTTCTGATTTTCGAGATTACCAATGATGTATACTGCCTTTAAAGGAGCGTGACTAGATCACATTTTCGACCCCACTTTTTCCCAACGGGTTTTCAGATATCATGCGTCACATTTTTCTCATTACCATTCTGAAATTTTGCGCTCTCAATCCATATATTTTTAAGGTTATCGTAAAAAAACCACCGATGTTTTGTAAACTAATTTATCTGGTTCCATAAAGCAACGCAGTAATTACACCAACCTTTTTGCTTCCACATCCAAATTGGAGATTGCAAATTTCCAGTTTTCTTCCCATGGATAGTATTTTGGGGAAGTATTTTATACGATTGTTACATGTAGGTTAGAATCAATAAAATATATTTTCTAGACAAGCTCTGCAAAAAAGGCCCGTAAGTCGCGCAGGCTAGATCAAGTTTTCGCGACCATAAGTAGAAATCTGTGGCAGATCCACGCTCATTAAAATACCAAAACACAATCAAAATTCCAGGCGAAACACGGACATTCCAGGCGGTATCTGGGCACCATCAGGAATTTCCATCGTGTTTTTGTATTTTAATGAACATGAGTCTGCTGCAGATTTCTAGCCTGCGCCCTGAAGGCCCTATGTATCATTTGCAAGATAAAACGTTTTACAGATTCGTGGAATAAGAGTGTAACATATCTAAGGAAGAATGTTGGTAAACTAGCCTGAAGAAATTTTAGCTACTTAGATGCATCAATGCTTCAAAAAACCTTGAAAATCTATATGTGTGAATGGTTAAAAAAGTCCTGTGCATGGGACTTTTTTAGTTTTTAGAAAACCACCTTCGGTTGTCAATTTCCAGCATGAAATACCATTTTTGACGGAAATAAATTCATGTGGTGTTTGTTACCATTGCTATCAACATTTTGAGTAAGGTTTTTCTTGTCAACTCATGAAAAGCAAAATTGGCCGGTCATTGCAAATGATACAATGGGCCTGTACGGGCCTGTACCAGTAGTTCTGGGGGTACATGTACATGTCGACACAATCACATACTTACTTGCATGAGGAATCTTGACATGATGTTCTCGACTGCTTTCCGTTAGCACCAATGGATACGGAATTCCCGACACCACGGTTGGCGTTTTCCCCGACGATCCACAACCAGCGTTTCCTCCGTTTATCAAATCATGAGAACGCTTTAACGACGCTATTCGTCGCTGCTCATGCCCATTAAGCGTCGCTGATGCGTTACTCGGACCTTGAATCGGCCCAAGCTCTCCGTTAGTTATCTGGAAGTCCGTAGCTTGCGATAATGAGACCGCCGCGTCATACGCTTTATGTATGGCTTCCGCGTCTTGCGCTAGAAAGCGTTGTAACATGTATTGGGTCATCGCGGCTTTACAGTCGGGAGCCTCATTATCCTCTATGCATCAATGCCTTTGTGAAGTCCGGGTACTAGTTTCCAGTCTGGGTACTAGACTCTCATAAGATGCTTTGCAGTTGGGGAATAGACTGGTGCACAGAATACTGCAGCTTGAAACTAACGTATCCGGTCGTTGAGATTTTCCAAATTTTGAAGCACTTTTACGACTGCTATCGTCTGCGATCTTGGAAGTTAACACATATATGGCCAAACTGGGTTTTAAAATCGTATTTACAACGAAATTTGATGAAACATCCTTTTGAAGTGTTTAAGAACTGTCCACTATAATCTAGCTTTGTAAGTTTAAGACAACTTTCTGTAAAATCCAGCAATTTTTGTTCGAGGCAGTCTTCTCAAAATCAAAAACCAGATGAACCAAATCGCGCATGTGGTTTCAAAAAAAGGTCATCCCATTCACAAAACCTGAACAAGTTGCCATCAAACTGCTTGTTGTTGCAAGTTCAATAGACGTCACCGCAGCTGAACGTATCGACTGAAACAATCATAAAGATGTTTTTGTCTGTTTCGAGAGGCTCTATGGTTGACTGGGTTTTGTGCCCGGCGAAAAGTGCCGACGGCAGTTTTGCTTGACGAAACTGCTTTTAACGTTTAAAACGATTTCACATGCAGACATCGATACAATAAGCTCCGCTGATAACAAATCCCCTAACGAAAAAGAAAAAATCTCGCTCTTTTGTCGTTTTGCAGATCTTCATAAATCCGTTCACAAATCCGTCTGGAGTCCAACCTCTGCATATATGATTTTCCTGATAAAAGCTTCAAGAATGCCAATGGTCCAGACTGGAGGATGAGCCAATAGAAATACAAGAATCTGCAATTAAAAATGAAATAAAAATAATACTGCATTCACAAATATTTGATTGTGACAAGTGTCTTGCCGAAGGGCACGCGCACCATAGCACGATCTGGATTCCAACCCAAAACCTGTAGAATCAAATAGGTCTGGAATACGATGCACCAGACTACTCAGCCATGGTATTCAAATTAACAGGGGGGTGTAAAATGTAACACCCGTTTCATACTGGCGCACCAGAGTCGCGCCGAACTAAATTATCCCAGAACGACTGAAAAGCGACTTGGTTTCAGACGTCGATCTTTAGTGTGCGCACGGCTCACATTTAGAACGCCTGTCTAAAACAGAGTGACATAAGCCGTGTCCGTATTGGACTAATTTTGGTAAAACTTACGGAGAGCTCCGTAAATTCTACCAAATTTAGTCCAATGCGGACGGCTGGAAAACACCCAAAATTGTAATGTGTCGACTGTCGATTGTAATTTTTCCGCTGCGTCGCTGTAATTCTTACGGGGCGAGCTGGGTCGCGGAAGAATTACATTGTAGATTTTACAGCACTGGAAAGTCCCGTGCGGACAGGCATTGTAATGTAAAACGCTCTTTACGGTCAAGTGACTTCCGTGTGGGTCACTGAGTTGACCTGACCTCGACTAAACCCTGTGCTCCAAAACAACAGTGTGGTTCTTCAAGGGCTTTAAATTTACTGATTTTGATGTGGGGCAACCTGGTAATGACAGCAGAACATCCGGTGTCAGGTTACGCGATCGTTTGTAGGACGCCCCCATTAGTTTCAGGGGCGACAGCATTGTAAAAAATTACGCGGCGAAGAGCCTGAAATAAATCCACGTACGGACGCACGGAAGAATTACCACGATGGAATGTTTACAGCGGCCCGCGGAAACTTTTTACAAAAAATTGTCCAATGCGGACGCGGCTTTACTGTACATGTACCCGGTACAATTAGTTTGGCGTGTCTCTAGTGCGCCTGTATTTATTTATTTATTTACCACATCCAACAGCGGAGGGACCGCCAATTACAGGAATGGGAGCAAGTGTGGTTGAGTGCCTTGCTCAAGGGCACAGGTGCCACAACCCGTCGCGGCCCGGAATCGAACCTACATTCTAGTACTAGCACAGGAACTTAAGTTCGACGCACTAGACCGCTCGGCCATAACACCCCACACGGGTGTTAATGTCCTTTACTGGCAAAATTTCCAAGTCTCAGTCAAGTTACATGTAATTCATATCTGTCAGTGACTGGAGTCTACGTATGCAAGTCATTTGAATTTGGAGAGTTAAAATTGTGAGAGTCTTACCGTTAAGGGCCGTCCATGTATGCACGAAATGCTGACTTTTTAGACCCCCTCCCCGGCCCTCCGTGCGTACTGTACATGTACGTACTTTATAGATGGCGTCTTTAAACACAACTTGTTGCCAATAATTTTTGTCAGTGAATTTTCTAACACTTTAAACAAACACCGACAATACTTCCTTAAAAGGAGGAAATATTAAACAGTCTACAGTTTCGATGTCAAAAACAACAAACAAGATTTCTGTCTGTAGAAAGCCAGCGTAAAAGTTGACTGCCAGAATAATTAAATTGAAACATTAACGCCTTAAGGGGCCATTCAAAATAATCAATGTTAAAAAATCTTGATTATTTGTTTATTTTTTTTCGACACTGTTTTGACTCACCCACCCACCCCAAATTCCGATGTTTAAATCTAGAACAATATGTGGGTCTTTCCACGCTAATGGGCCAATTTGAAAAATAAGTCAATAATTCCTTTCAGATGTCTTCAATTTATCTCAAACTTAAAGAAATTCCCTTGTACTGTTCTCAGGAGATAACTTTTGCCCAAAAAGTTAAGAAAATGCTGCTGAAAAGCTTGTGTACAAATTTCCCTTTAAATACACATGTACATATGTAACTGGACAGACAAAATTGTGACATTTTTTTGAAGTTTATGTGCTCTGCTGTATGTCTGCGGTGCATCTTGAGGCCACTATTGGTTACATTTTATTTGCAATATTATACATGTTTTTAAGTTAGTTTTTCCCTCATACTAACTTGAAACTGTTCGAAATGTAGAAATAGGAGTCAGCGCTTTCCCGACTCCAGAATTTTTGGAGTCGAATAATTCCAAAAAATAATCGCGATTTCATTCGGAATCGATTTTATTTTTCATGGGAAAGCATTAATTACATTTAGCGTGTTTAAGTGTGTGTACATTGTTGATACTACATATTGTGCAGGCGATGACCCAGGCGACGACCCAGGCGACGACCCATGCGACGACCCATGCGACACTAAACGTCCATGAAAAATGTGGAAATGATCAGAGGCTGAATGTTCTTTCAAAAGTCGAGTGTTTTGCCTTCGGAATTGCCAGGTAATTTCTGAAATCGGCAAGCTACCACTGAGAACTGAATCAGTGTGAAAGGGAAACTATTCCTCAAATTTGAAATCGCGAATCCGATTCCCAAAGTGGAATCGATGCTACTCGACGTGGAATCGTCCAAGCCCAGCCAGCAGGTGGACCCATTGAAGACGGACACACAAACGGAACATAAATATATGAGTTTCTACCAATACAAGTGCACATGGCCGAAAACCCTTCACAAAACGTGGACAAAAGTGTTCCGCAGATAGTTGGCGAAAAAAAACTCCGATAAGCATTAAGGGTGATCTGAAAGGAGCACGGCTGATACAGTTGTAATACAGGAGATTAATGACCAAGCTTAACATGTCATTTTTGTAGTCCAAGAGACACGACTTGGTGTCTGGTTCTTAACAATTAGGGCCTGTTAGAATTGGGTCTGTACTTATATTTTCACTAACAAGGTTTGTATGGGTTCAAAGAGCTACTCCTGATGTAGACAGAGTTTTTAAAGGAACACACCGGCTTTGTTGGGCTCGAAATAGACCCATACATTATTCTGAAGCACCTTCGAGAGTAAATTAGATATATCCTGAAAAGACGCCGTCAAATTTGACCGTTTTTGAGCACTTTTGAAAAATTCAAGGTCACGTGACTTTTCGGAACCAAATTCTGGTTCCGAAAAGTCACGTGGTCTTGTGAGTTAGTTGTATTTCCAGCCGTATAAAAGTTTGTTACTGCAGAACTGCACCAAATTCAACTCTGATTTCCCCCCAATATTTATAAGTAATTCACAAAAGAGACTATTTATACAGGTATGAAACAAAGTTAAACATAAGTATGAAAATTCGAACATAATTGTTTGTTTTGAGAGTCCGGAGAACGGGAGCGATTGCGTGCTACGGCAGGCTACCGTGGAGTGTAGGATATTTGCCCTGCGCAGCACGGCAAATAGCCTGAGTGAACACACGACCGGGCGTGTTGCTCCGGTGTATGTTCGTGAAGAAAAAACATGATGCCAACTCCTCAAAAGAAAACGGAAATTTCTATTTGGTCGTCCGGGCTGTCCAGTGAAATCGTGAGCAGAAAACTGGAGATATCCTGAGCAGGAGAAGAGCGAATCGTTTGTGACAAAGTCGTGAGGCTCGCCCGTAGTTGCAATGGCTGGTAAAGCGTAAAACCCGTCTTTTGACCGTTTTTGTTAATTTTGCACTTCTTTAGTAAATTACGAGATATTTTGATGATCTTTTTTCACAACGACCATCAAAAAAGTATTGTCAATGCTGCTACATCACTAAATCATGTAAACAGTGGGCCGGTGTGTACCTTTAAATTTCAGATGTAACTGGGTTTTCAGCGAGTTGAAACAGCGGACAATTCACAAATTGGCAGCCTCGTTTTAGATGTTGAGCTATTGTATTACGTCACGCGTCTTTTCATTTGCAGATTTTATCACAAAAGAAAGCACTGAGGCGACTGTTTTCGATGACAATTATAATTTCATCAGTGGGAGGTTTCCCTGTGACCAAAATGTTTTGAAGGACTTCGTCAGTGTTTTTCAGAACAACTGAAAGTTATTAGCCGTGTCCGCAGTGGACTTGTTTTTTGAGAGGTTTTACCAAAACGATGGTAAAATGAAAAATAGCTAAATTTTACTGTTGTCTGCATTTGGACTTTTTGGACACGGGAAAATTTTACCGAGACCGTGGGAGAGCATGCGCAGTGTCCCTTCGCAGTTTGACCTTCACGGCCCGGACGTACGCTTTCATAGTGCTTTTACCGTCTCGATTGTTTCCGCATTGGACTTTTTGTCTCGGGAAACGTTCCCTGGTTAATTTTCCTGGGCAAAAGTTGCCCAGGAAAAGTAATCGCTGGACTCGGGAAAAGTTACTGAGAGGAAAACGTCCTAGGCTGTCTGCATTAGACTTAAAATGGGAAAAGTACCCATCGTCTCGGTAAGTTTTTCCAAAAAAGGTCTTTAGACAAGTGTAGGACATTGTACGGTAGCCGAGTAGTTTGGAGTATTGAACTGAAAGACTGCTTAATTCTAAGGGTTATGGGTTCGAATGCAGCCCACATCCATGTTGCATGTGCCCTTAGGCAAGGCACTTTGCATAAAGCAGAGCTGCAACCCTCTAGGATTTTGAGGAAGACATCTGTAAAAACAAGTTCATTCCGTGACTCCAAACACATCTAAAAATCCACAAGGTTGTTAAAGGCAGAGGCTCGTCAGCAATGCTCGCGCCAAATTCGTGCCACGAAATATGCAGCTCCGTGTAGCAAAGGCATGGAGCTGCGTATTTCGTGGCACGAATTTGGCACGCACACATTTGCTGACGAGCCCGTGCCTTTTAATGACAATCCAGGTGGGTTTTTATCCGTACAGTAACAGGACTTACAAAATTTGTTATTTTCAGAAGAATCTTTTGAAAAATCCGGGAGGGTTGGCAGTTCTGCATTATGCAACGTAAAAGAAAAGGGTTACCCCAGCCGGGTTTGCCAATTGGAAAAAAGCTGACTGAAAATTTGCCTTTCGTTTGAACCTAAACTATCCGTGCAGTAGCGTGATCTTTAGTCTAGGAGCTCTATTGACATAATACAAACAATCGCTTAGATTATATTCTGTCTAAAACTTAGCGTCACCGAGACATTTTGTTTCTGGTGGAGATCGGCAGGCTTAGTTATCAAGGTTTAATGAGAATATGATTCCTACGCTGGCAGCTGGCTGTCGCGATACCAGAAATAAATGAGCTGGGTTTGGGGGAGGGTTGGAGGGGTAGCGATGGTGTCAAGTTTAGGGCATGGTGTGATGTTTACAGAACTTGGACGATACTAAATTGAGATAGACTTTAGTTTGGACAATTGTTTCAGGTGACGAAAATTGTGTCATGTTATTTCGTTAAAAAAAACCCAGTTATTTATTGAATTACTTGAAAATATACAGATTTGAGAACGCGAAATGTCAGAATGGTGATGACGAAAAGATGAAAATTGAGGAAATATGGGGGGGGGGGGGGGGGGGGGGGGGGAGTCAAAAATGCGATCTGAACATGCTTCTTTTTGTAAGTGCAAAATTTAGTGTTCGGCAGGGGTACAAAACATCCAAAGGGGGAATACATGTATGTACAAGAGTGGTATAACGAGTCTCCCTCTGCTCGAGTCAAGCTGCCTTCGAGTCCCAAGTCAAGTCAAACTGCCTTCGAGTCCCAAGTCAAGTCAAGTCAAGTCAAGTCAAGTCAAACTGCCTTCGAGTCCCAAGTCAAGTCAAGTCAAGTCAAGTCAAGTCAAGTCAAGTCAAGTCAAACTGCCTTCGAGTCCCAAGTCAAGTCAAGCTGCCTTCGAGTCCTAAGTCAAGTCAAGCCAAGCTGCCTTCGAGTCCTAAGTCAAGTCAAGTCAAGCTGCCTTCGAGTCCCATGTCAAGTCAAGTCAAGCTGCCTTCGAGTCCCAAGTCAAGCCAAGTTGCCTTCGAGTCTCAAGTCAAGTCAACATGCCTTCGAGTCCCAAGTCAAGTCAAGTCAAACTGCCTTCGAGTGTCAAGTCAAGTTTGGCTTGTTGGTTAAGTCGGTTCAAGTCAAGTAGTGACGACAGTAAATTTGTTCAAGCAATTTGTCTAAATGCTGAAACTTCGTGTAGGTTATTTTTGTTGTTCTGGCCAAGAATGCTCTGTTAAAACAAAGCTCAGTGTACATGATGTATCTGAGGTGAAGATTTACAATTTGGTCCTCGGAATGACAAAACAAAATTGCATAAACGTTCAATTTCAGACTCAAGTAAAACATTTTTTTTTTTAAATTAAAAAGTTTAAGTCCAAGTCAAGTCAAGTCAAGTCATTCGAGGTTCGAATCTCAAGTCAAGTCAAGTCGGTGAAAATAGGGACTTGAACCCGAGTCTATGTTATTACAACCCTCTACCGGTACGTACCCATCCTCTTGCAACAGTGCCCCTTTAACGCACTCCCCATTTCGCGGTGGGACTAGCGACAGAAATCTTGTCGCCTCTGCTGGACCAATCAGGACGCTTGGCAGTGCATTGCAGCATGATTGCAGGCATTCAAATGTAACGCGCGCAGATTGTAAACCCCGTGCATGCATGTGATACATGTACTCGGTAATGCTGGCTGTTGTCCGCGTCGCCGATTGGCTGCTATTTAAAGCATACTGGGGAATCCGTTCCATTACATTCGTCAGCATGCATCCCTGTTTTTAATTTGAAAAACTGCGGAGTAAATTAAGATCGTCTTTGAAAGTTTGGTAGGAATGGGACAGTCATAAGAAACGGAACCCAATACAATTTCTGGAAAGTATATAAATCGTTTCTTTTCGGCATAACATGACCGAATTGATTAAATTACATCAAAATGACTCGGGCGTGAGTTGGCTCAAGACAACAGCCGGCTCACTCCACAGATTTGCGTGCGTTTCCTCAGGGTATTGTTACGTCGCTTTGCAGAGTGGAAATTCCCTGATATCTCAGGATGCTACGTACCAAGCTACATGTAGCACAAAACGGCACGTAATATTTAAATTTAAATTTTCAGCTTTTTCCCGTCAGTGAGGGAAGCCACACCCCCAATTTGCCCCACTTTTTCCCAACCTTTGCACCCACAAAGGTTCAGAAACGACCGAAAAAGATTGAAAATGCTCTAATTCTACATGTTCAACACAGACTTTGTATAGTGTGAATGACCTTATGGACCAGACGCGAAACTCCAGTAGACAAAAACTGCATGTCGAGCTTTTGATGATTGAAAAAAAATCTCTGAAAGGAGATGCTATTATTGAGCCTCTTTTATACTGTACATGTACATGTACCCCAGCTGGACCGTGTCCGAGATGCATCATAACGAAGCTAAAGTCAGCATATTGACAATGATTGATACCAAAGCAATTGACACAATATCATTTCATCAACCATAATTGATTTTGCAAAATCAGCCGGATTTGAAATATGATTTCCTCGAGTTGTAATCAATCTTATACTGACAACCAATCAAAAGGCTTCGCTGGTTTACAAATGTATACCCAGCACGATATGTGGCAAAGGGACTGTCACTCCACCCCCTAACGCCCCTATACCTCAACACACTCTTCCCTTTTGCAACGTTTGCCCTTAACTTTTTTCCCAACTGGCCAACAGGGCCAGTTGGCTCAAGTCTTCACTGGCCCGTCAGCATTTCAAGTGGCCTAGTTATAATTTCCGGTTGTTCTTTTTACACACAGTCGACCTTTAATGTTTGCAATAACCACATTTGAGTGAATAAATTAGGAAAATTTGGTCGTCATGAGGTTCTCCCCAGTACAAGTTATATTTTAACTGGACAGCCGGACCATTTGGGAAGGCTTTCCAACTGGCCCGAGATGATTTCAACTGTCATTTGGCCAACGGACCAGTGCTAATTCGAACGCTGCTTTTGTTAACGCACCAACCCCCCTAAAAACTGAATGGAATTCCTTGGAAATTGTTTCAGACACAATGGGGGGAACAATGGTAGCGGGGATGCCCTCTGCCACATATCGTGCTGCATATGTACAAATGACGGTAATAATAGACCAATCACGTTGAGTCCATCTTTGTCTTGTTCCCCATGGTATGTGTCGGGCATGATCAGTGCGTTTGCGCAGCCACGCGATTGCGCTGTAATCTACCGTTGTTGTTTTGGGAGAATCACTGTCCATGCTGCACGTTTTCTTGATCGCGCTGCGCGCATGTCATTGTGATGCATACAATGAACATTTTCAACACAGGGCCAAACTATTTTTTTCTGCAAGCCTTGCTTTGGTTGCGTTCATTTTAATAGGGGAAAAAGGAAGATGGCCGCACCGTGATAAAGGTCTATAATGCCCGACCATATAGACGCCCTCCCTCCCCCGCCCCCAAATACTACTCATCAACATTTGTTGTCACTACCATGAAATGTCAACATTTTACCGTTCATGTAAATTAAGTCCTACGCAGCCCTCGACGCCCCTCCCTACGCTTTGTAGAACCGTGAAAATGTTGACAACTTTGGACGGCCCCTAAAGTCATGTCCGGATTGAACAAAATTAAAAAGTTTCCGCGAGTCACTGTTTACATTTAATCGTAGTAATTCTTCCGTGCATCTGCAAGTGGATTTATTTACGTCCCACAGAATGTCCTCCGCCACGTAAAACCTGGATGATAAACATGTCACCTCACCATTCAGGTCCACATACAAGTCACATGACCACAACATGTGTTCTATTGGTTTTACAATACAATGCCCGTCCACACGGGACTTTTCAGCGACGTAAAACTGACAAAGTAATTCTTCCGCGACACAGCTCGCCGAGTAAAAATAACATCAACAGAGCGTAAACTTATAATCGACATTCGACACTTTACAAATTCGGGTGTTTTTCGGCTCTCCTTCAAAAATTGCATTCAGTTAGTGCACAAGATAACCATTCACGCGCGCACACAGCGCCCTCTATTGTCGCGTGTACGCACCAAACACTCGCTGTATACATTAGTCTCTGCAGCAATTTTATCATTTATCACAGAAATGCAACATTTCCGACAGAAGTACAAGTGGGAAGTATATCTTAGAATTGGATGGTCTGTTGATTCCAGGAGGTAATTTCCTTCAAATCTTTGTTCAATGTACCCAGTACATGCAGAGAAAAAATACCTATTTATAACAGTACACAGTTATATACACATTGGTGAACCTTGGCTGTGCACATTGACACAGTGTGGGAACCATACAGGGCTGGGCTTTGACAGTTTCTGATGGGAACGGCTGTTCCATCTAGTGAACCTACTCCCCTTCATGGGGAACAGGTGCCTACAGGCAGAGAAATTTGATTGTCAATTGACGAAATCTTGGCATTTTTACCAGTCCAGGGATACATGTACATGTAGTTATTGAAATGGATTTGGTGCACGATACATGTACATGCTCCCCTCCATTGTTCCCCTATTGTGTCTCAAACAACCCAAGAATTTTAAAGGAATTCCTTTCATTTTTGGAGATTGGGGGGGCGGGGGGGGGGGGGGGGGGGGGGGGGGGGTGTGCAGGATGAGGAGCGGAAATAATGACATGTAGGCTCGGGCGATTCCACGCCAGTGTCCAGTAAAATCGATTGGAATCGCGATTCCAGATTTTTGAGAAATCGATTCCCAGTAGGAATCGATTTCCTTTCATTTAGATTCGATTCCCAGTGATAGCTTGCCGATTCCAGAAATTACAGAGCAATTCCGAAGGCAAAACACTTGATTTCTGCAAGAGTATTAGCCTCTGATAATTTCCACGTATTAGGCTCATGCCAGTATCATTTTATGGACGTTTACATGTAGTGTCACTCAGTGTCAATAATTGGTCGTCGTCTGCACAATACATACTGTACATGTACACGCACTTAAAGGCCCAGTGTACATGTATCATTTGCAATGACCCCAAAAAGTAATCGACGAGTTTACAGGGGAAAAGTTATAAAAGTAAAGATTGAATTAATAGCAACTACCCAATGAAAGGTTTCCGCTCAAAATGATATAATTTTACCTGAAAATAATCCGTAAAGATGAAATTAGATCGTTTGCAAATTATTTACTTATTTTTGGTTCGCATCTACGCGGTCCAAAATGCATGGGCGCTGTGTACTGCGTGTGCGTGTTCCAAGGCGATGCATTTTTATGGATCGCGCGCACACGCAGTATATGATGTGCGCCACAGAGTGCATGACGCAAGCCACACAGTACCCGATCGAATATTTGAAACACCCCGCCAAGACCAGGAAAACGCATATGGATTTTCATGTTTTTTTTAACGTGGTACATTTGACAAAGCTGATATTTCTTCGGATGAGTTTGTTTATGTCTTTCTTTTGATTTATAATGGTTTTATTCGGGCCAACTCAGCAGGACATGAGGCCATTTAGTCAGTGAGCTTTCCTTTCATAAAGTGGATTGTTGTCATTTTGCCTCGAAATTAGAATCACACCCAAAAATCGGGAAATCATTCTGTCTAGAGGCCATTGGCCTTGGTGGCCAAAAACCGCATCTTTCTTTTATCAAAAAAGGGAAGATCATTTGTAAGCCACTTTACAGAACGGAGCATAAAATTGATCAATTAGTTCGTGTCCCCAGAACCTTAAATTTGTGTGTAAACTGCCAACCTTGTCATCCAATCCCAAGGATGCCTTGAGAACGTCAAGGTTTTTTTCAACCGAACAAATTTGGAATGTGCTCCCTTTAAAGGCTTTATTTATTTGACGAAACAATTCGACACGTAACGAGATTGGGGCATCGCACAACTTATTTCAATCTTCGTTATAGCGGTTTTCCTACCTCCATGATAGTACCGATCTTTGTTCAATCTTTGTTTTCAATACACACTTCTGTTTTGTGCAAAAACACCCAAGTTGAAACTGTCATAACGTCCGAGTGTACGTAAAAACTTACCAAGTTCAAGGTGACTTGAAATTAACAGCAACAGTTGACTTGGGGCAGACTAGATCACCATCTTTTCTCTACAATTGTATATTCCTCTGCAAGTTTAGAATTAAGATTGAAAAGGACATGAAATGAAGTCTCCCGAACAGAATCAAGTTTGCTGTCAAATGTTTGTGCACAGACAATAGGCGAAACAATGTGTGTCATGTCTGTATACACACACAGGCAGGCATAACAGGCAAGCCATAACGCTATACGTACAGTGCACTGCGCTGTTAAATGGAACATGTACATGTACACCACCCTACCATACCACAGTATAAGCCCTGTGTTTGACCTCCAAAACTATCCATGCAATGAAAAGCCCTTTGTGGCCTTAAACCGCCCCCACACCCCCCACCCCCCCTCCTAAATCCAGACCCTTGCAATGCTGGCTGCACAAGTTTGATTCTGGTTCCAAAAAACTACTGTAAACTAACACCTAATTTGCATACGTTTTTCCCAGGCCATGGCTGTTCCAGGGTTTGAGCGGGGCAACCCCCACCCTGTGGAAAACTTCAAAGTATCAGAGGCATGTTAAAATGTACAGGTTTTGAAAGGCTTCAAAAAGGAGTGAATAGTTGTTTGTCTTAAATTGAAAATCATAACCGAAATAGTCGTTTTTTCAGCTTTTAAACTTTCTTTGTAGAATTGGGACTTTTTGAAATGTTAATTTGTAGGGATTCACACCAGAAATCCGAATTTTTTATACCAAAAAAAGGGACAATCCGAACCAACTACATGCAATTTTGCAGGTTAATTCCAATGATTACGTGTACATGTACTTAAAAATGCATGTTCGATTTTTTTTTCCCAAGAAAATTGATTTCATTCCAACTTAACAATTATATAAAATACCTCCCCAAAATACTATCCATGGGAAGAAAACGGGAAATTTGCAATCTCCAATTTGGATGTGGAAGCAAAAAGGTTGGTATGATCACTGCACTGCTTTATGGAACTAGGTAAATTAGTTTTAAAAACAGTCATATTTTTCTCATTACCATTCTGAAATTTTGCACTCTTGATCCGTATATTTCTAGGGATATCGTCACAAAAACCACCAATGTTTTGTAAACTAATTTATCCGTTCCATAAAGCAGCGCAGTGATTACACTAACCTTTTTGCTTCCACATCCAAATTGGAGATTGCAAATTTCCTGTTTTCTTCCCATGGATAGTATTTTGGGGAGGTAATTTATATGATTGTGACCTTTTCACTACTCCAAATTTTTTTTTGACAGACGAGGGCGCTGTTTATTGCTACCCGGTAGTCATGGAGGGAACACAGTTAAAAACAAAGAAAGAAAGAACATTACATTTCAAACAGTAGCAGTAGCCCACTGATCCACTTCTGACCCAAACAAACTTGTTGGGATTGTTGCAAATGGCATACTAAACAAACTCAGTAAACTGTTACAGATCACAACACCAAGAAGTCACTGAAAATGACAAAAACTTTTGTAAACAAGTCAATGGAGATTTCCTCCGTTGTCCTGAGATGACATCACGGATTTGCTCATGAATATGGAAATTATCATAAAAATAGAAAAATTGCAATTACACTAAAACGGAACAATCAAATATTCTGAAATTGACCGAAATGTGTAAAACACACCCTCTACTATTATTATATTTAATAAAAACCCTATTTCACACGTCCTTTAATCAACGCGAGTGTATCTTTAAGTTGACATTCTGTGCAACAAAAATACAATCATCTCGTCCACATACCAACTATCAAAAGAGTCCAAAATCTCAGGAATTCAGAGGTGCTCAAGAACACCTGTACAAAGCCTCCTTGCTTCCTGAATGACCTTTGACCTTATCTCAGTGACCTTGTGACCTCACCCAAAGGACTTTTCACCAAGAACCAACAATAACATAGTTGCAAACTTGAATGATTACACACAGTATGGACTAGAGGGGTTTTATTTTTGTTGTAGCCAAAAAGACAAATACTTGTTTCATGTTTTTTTTTCTCCGAGCTTTTACGGGCCAATCTTGGGAAGGCCCTGCCATATTACAGATTAATTGGCCTTTTTGTCAAATCATTTTCGTTTAAAATCGGAAAAATAAAAAGTTCAGAGCCAGTTTGATCTTTAAACTTTGTCAAGAGAGGGCGCTGTTTGTGTTACATGTACAATGTATGTGACTTCAAGAAATTAAGCGCGACAATAGAGGGCGCTGCATGCATGCGTGTAAATGGTTATCTTGTGCTCTAACTGAATGCAATATTTGTGAAGGAGAAAATGTGATTTTTGTGAAGGCAAGCAACATTTGCGACAAGAGTACAACAAGTCAGTGGGAAGTATATCTTAGAATTAAATTATCTACCGATTTCAGGAGGTATAATTTCCTTCAATTCTTTGTTCAATGTATATGGAAAAAATACCGACATGTCTAATAATGACAGCTAGGTTTCATTTTTTTAAAATAAAAATACCAAGTTCACAGAGGAAAAAACACACTGATGTGCTTATTGGTTTCATGGCATTTAGGCTGTCTACTATCACGTTCACTACGAACAGGTGGTGGCCTATCTGTCACGCAAACATCTTAATATTAAAAACAGGCCCTTTCTAGCCAAGCATAAAATATGGGTACGTGTTTCTATCATCAACAAGATTATTTGAAATTGACCCCATATTAGTTATTACACGTGGACGTGCAAGTTTGTACGTCAACTAGACTATGACGAGTTGTGCAGATGTTCGTGACATTGCCGTCAACAAGTCATTTCTGTCAGGTCAATTCAAGTCCCAAGTCTTCAAGAGCAAGTCTCGATTCAAGTCCCAAGTCTTTGAGAGCAAGTCTCGATTCAAGTCCCAAGTCTTTAAGAGCAAGTCTCGATTCAAGTCCCGAGTCTTCAAGAGCAAGTCTCGATTCAAGTCCTAAGTCTTTAAGAGCAAGTCTCGATTCAAGTCCCAAGTCTTTAAGAGCAAGTCTCGATTCAAGTCCCAAGTCTTCAAGAGCAAGTCTCGATTCAAGTCCCAAGTCTTTAAGAGCAAGTCTCGATTCAAGTCCCAAGTCTTTAAGAGCAAGTCGTAATTCAAGTCCCAAGTCTTCAAGAGCAAGTCTCGATTCAAGTCCCAAGTCTTTAAGAGCAAGTCTCGATTCATGTCCCAGGTCTTTAAGAGCAAGTCTCGATTCAAGTCCCAAGTCTTTAAGAGCAAGTCTCGATTCAAGTCCCAAGTCTTTAAGAGCAAGTCTCGATTCAAGTCACAAGTCTTTAAGAGCAAGTCTCGATTCAAGTCACAAGTCTTCGAGAGCAAGTCTCGATTCAAGTCCCAAGTCTTTAAGAGCAAGTCTCGATTCAAGTCCCGAGTCTTCGAGAGCAAGTCTCGATTCAAGTCCCAAGTCTTTAAGAGCAAGTCTCGATTCAAGTCCCAAGTCTTTAAGAGCAAGTCTCGATTCATGTCCCAGGTCTTTAAGAGCAAGTCTCGATTCAAGTCCCAAGTCTTTAAGAGCAAGTCTCGATTCAAGTCCCAAGTCTTTAAGAGCAAGTCTTGATTCAAGTCACAAGTCTTTAAGAGCAAGTCTCGATTCAAGTCACAAGTCTTCGAGAGCAAGTCTCGATTCAAGTCCCAAGTCTTTAAGAGCAAGTCTCGATTCAAGTCCCGAGTCTTCAAGAGCAAGTCTCGATTCAAGTCCTAAGTCTTTAAGAGCAAGTCTCGATTCAAGTCCCAAGTCTTTAAGAGCAAGTCTCGATTCAAGTCCCAAGTCTTCAAGAGCAAGTCTCGATTCAAGTCCCAAGTCTTTAAGAGCAAGTCTCGATTCAAGTCCCAAGTCTTTAAGAGCAAGTCTCGATTCAAGTCCCAAGTCTTCAAGAGCAAGTCTCGATTCAAGTCTCAAGTATAGAGAGCAAGTCTCGATTCAAGTTCCAAGTCTTTAAGAGCAAGTCTCAATTCAAGTCCCAATTTTTCAAGAGCAAGTCTCGATTCAAGTCCCAAGTCTTTAAGAGCAAGTCTCGATTCAAGTCTCTAAGAGCAAGTCTCGATTCAAGTCACAAGACATAATTATTAACACTGTATACTCAGTGCTTTCCCAAGACACTGGCAACTACATGTACTGGCAACTGGAGTTGGCGCGAGTTGATTATGTTCTACATGTACTTTCTGGCAACTACATGTACACGTAGTTGCAGTCAGTTGCGTCGATGTACGCGTAGTTACAACAAAATGTAGTTGCTGTCAGTTGCATGCGTGTGTCTGAATACGTGAACAGTTGCTTCCAGTTGGAAGGGTCAATGTACTCTAGGCTTTACCGAGTTGCCGTGTCGATGAAAACTGGATGTTCCCAGTTGCCGCTAGTTGCACAACTAATCAGTTGCTGTCAATGCACGCACTACGCACCATCGACAGCAACTGATCAGTTGAGTTGCTTCCAGTTGCAATGTCGATGTACTCTAGGCTTTACACAGGCATTTAACCGTGTCATTACAAAAAAAAGAGGAAAACACACACAAAAATAACTTTGTATGTGTACATGTACAGTGTTTTTTATTTTCAATGGGACAGATGAAGAAAAAAACAAAAAACAAAAAGCTTAAGTTTCTTGCCTGTTTACAGGGCGTGAATTTATGGCATGCGTCTGTTTCAATACTGGAGAGACCTTTTCCTCCAGGATTATATCTCTGTACAATGTCATTCATCTTCTCTCAAAACAAAAGAAATATCTTAAGATGAATCCAAGGACTGCAACGAATAATGTAACGAACTGCAACGAATAATGTCACAACATACCTTCCTGAAAGCCCTATGTGCAAATTTCCTATATACCATATGCAGGGCTCAAAATACCCACTGGACCGGTGGACCGAGGCCAGTAATTTAAGCCTCGGTCTAGTGCTTTCTCCACCGTACTAGACCAGTGGTCCAGTGCATTTTTAAACGAACAGTAAATCCACGTTCCTTGTGGCTTTGGTCTTGTAAAAATAGCGTCGGTCCAGTAAATGATTTAAGCTACATGTACTAACCCTGTGGTCTAGCAGATTTTTTCATGAAATTCGAGCCCTGGTACCCGGTATGTAACAAGACACCAAAAAGTGTCTCAAAGTATGTGTCATATGTTACATACGTTCAATAGAAAATTTGTACACAGAGTTTTTAGAAAGGTATGTTGTTGCACTATTTGTTGCTTTTAAAAGTTATCTGTCTTAAGATATTTCTTTTGTTTTGAGAGAAGATAACTGGCATTGCATAGAGTTATGATCCTAGTGAAAAAGTCTCTCCAGTATTGAAAACAGACGTATATGTTAAATTTGAAACACACCACTTAGGAGAGAAGTTTAACAAAGGCCAGATCCATCTGAACATAAATGTATTCATATCAATTTTTGTTAATTTGGCCATTAACAGTGCTACATGTAATTTAGTATTGTGCCAAAATTGTTTCCTCGAAACCGAACGACAGGCACTTAGTAATATTAATCAATTTATTGCACAAAGAGCCGGATGGATACTGATAGATTAACGCCTGAACAAGCATTATCCAGTATTCACTAAATCATTTCCAGAAGGCAGGCATTGTGGGATAATTGCCACAATATGAGAAGCTTAAAATACATACATAAATTATTTATAAATTGGCCTTCTGGGCATTTGTTCTACTTGTATTTGGGAAAGACAGTACATGGACCTTATGTTGTGTTCATTGGGAGCGCTTAGACAGAGGGCTATCTCTGAAAATAATCCTGAGAACTAGGATTAGTTAGCTCCACCAAAAATAGTTGCCTTTTGAACACAACTTAGCTCAACCTCTGGCGCTACTAGATATAGCCAGCCCCATTATTACCTCCAATTTCAACCCCGGAATTTGTAGGACTAGCTCCACTTTCAGCACAGCAGGGTTTCTGTTTACAACCTACCGGGCACCACCCTTTTTACACTTGATCCCGAGCTCGGGATCAGCCCTGGATCACAAACTGAGAGTAAATGCTCTCAGGACCAAATTGAACCCGGATCAGACCCCGCGATTTTGGTATCGCATTGGCGGAGAGTTTGATCCTGAGCTTGGGATCAGCTTGCGGTTAGATAAGCAATTTAATTAATCTTTACCGCATCCGTTCGGCTCCACAGCCGTACCAGGGGAAAAGCCCGTGAAATTCAAGTGGCCTTGTACATGCATGCACAACCCATGCAAACATTGATCAGTAACATGCACACATAGAGCATGACTTTTGACTGCAACTTCTGACACCGCGCTCGAGATCAACTACAGAATGTAACCGCGGCACTCAGGATCATTGCGGTTAACACTGACGCATTCTTATCAGGGGATCAATGTTGATCCCGAGTTTGGGA
Organism: Henricia sp. BOLD:AAB3569; assembly: GCA_037783545.1. Taxonomy (NCBI): domain Eukaryota; kingdom Metazoa; phylum Echinodermata; class Asteroidea; order Spinulosida; family Echinasteridae; genus Henricia; species Henricia sp. BOLD:AAB3569. The sequence goes on along the minus strand of JBBELK010001010.1, from coordinate 407,118 downwards.
CCAGTGTAAACACGGTCTACATGTACCCACACTGTTATCTGGTTAGCTTTGTAACGCCAGAGTTACATGTACCACCAGTGTATTTATTTATTTATTTACCACATCCAACAGTGGAGGGACCGCCAATTACAGGAATGGGAGCAAGTGTGGTTGAGTGCCTTGCTCAAGGGCACAGGTGCCACAACCCGTCACGGCCCGGAATCGAACCTACCAGTACATTCTCGGCCATAACACCCCATTTAATATGAGCACATTTTGTCAACATTTTCACGGTTCTAGAGAGTACAAAACATGTAGTATTTTTCACGACCCCCTCCCTCCCCCGAAATCCTACTTACCAGTACGGGTTGTACTATGGAAGTTGTGATCGCACGGTGGCTCGTTTCGATGCCGTGTGCAGTTTGCATGCGCTAGACCCAATATTCTCTCGTATAGCAAAAAACCTAGAGACGGCCTTGGACAAGGCTATACATGTAGTATTGTCTTTCTAAACAACTAATCCTTCATATGCAGCAAAAACTTTGCATTTAAAAAAATATTTAGCATTTAAGGGGCCCTTTACATGTAAGTCCTGGCTGTTACTCCGTTTATTGTGTGTGTATTCGTAAATTGTGTTCTCTGGCTATAAGGCTTGCTTTAGTTTGGTCTCTTTAAGAGCTTAAGTACACAAGCAATGAGATTGATTGTATTGCATACCGGTACATGTGTACATGTACATGTACACGTACATGTAGCTCTAATACCCAGTTGAGTTTGCTAATTGGAAAAAAAGATGGAATCTCATTTGCCTTTTGTGTGAACATACGCTCAGTGTTGTTTGTGTTTATTCATTTGTCATGCAGCTGTGCACCCCGTTTTCTAGACCAATTAAATTGGTTATGATAATGTATTCATCAGAATACATCAATATCAGTTTCCATTAATGGAATCCCTTTCAGCCAATCAGGGTCAAGCCTGCTGATATGCTTTTGTTTGACAATAAAACACATCGAGGGCGGAATAATATAACGGCTTGCTTTGAGAGATTGTCATCACTTGCATCATCTGATAGGAAGAGAACGGAACAGATAACGACCAAGGGCTGGATGTGATGAACACACTTATCGATTTTATCCAACTGGGTTATTAGGATATCAGCAAAACAGTGCTGACTGTGACTTCAGTCAACAAACGGTCAGCTGGTCAGTTCATCAGTGGCAATATCAGAACCTCAAGTGAGCAGCGCCGACTGTGACTTCAGTCGACCACCTGACTCGACAGCCTTTACAGCCAACAGCCAACAAACGGTCAGCTGGTCAGTTCATCAGTGGCAATATCCGAACCTCAAGTGAGCAGCGCCGACTGTGACTTCAGTCGACCACCCGACTCGACAGCCTTTACAGCCAACAGCCAACAAACGGTCAGCTGGTCAGTTCCTTAGTGGCAATATCAGAACCTCAAGTGAGCAGCGCCGACTGTGACTTCAGTCGACCACCTGACTCGACAGCCTTTACAGCCAACAGCCAACAAACGGTCAGCTGGTCAGTTCATCAGTGGCAATATCCGAACCTCAAGTGAGCAGCGCCGACTGTGACTTCAGTCGACCACCTGACTCGACAGCCTTTACAGCCAACAGCCAACAAATGGTCAGCTGGTCAGTTCATCAGTGGCAATATCCGAACCTCAAGTGAGCAGCGCCGACTGTGACTTCAGTCGACCACCTGACTCGACAGCCTTTACAGCCAACAGCCAACAAACGGTCAGCTGGTCAGTTCATCAGTGGCAATATCAGAACCTCAAGTGAGCAGCGCCGACTGTGACTTCAGTCAACCACCTGACTCGACAGCCTTTACAGCCAACAGCCAACAAACGGTCAGCTGGTCAGTTCATCAGTGGCAATATCAGAACCTCAAGTGAGCAGCGCCGACTGTGACTTCAGTCAACCACCTGACTCGACAGCCTTTACAGCCAACAGCCAACAAACGGTCAGTTGGTCAGTTCCTCAGTGGCAATAACGTACAAGGAAAACTTTACATACTGTTTAAAATGTTGGACAACAAAGTGAAACTGCCGTACATTTCTGCATTTGCCATTTTCTTTCCCGACCTCAAGATGATATTGATCTTGGCAACTCTCGGCTCTTTTTTGACACTGTCAATTGGAAAATCTGAAAGCACTTGTCCGAGTCAAACGACGTCAGCTTTCTATCGGGCATACAATCAAGCTTTGCAGAATCACGTTTATGTGGAGGTGAAGGAATCTTCTCTGATCATTTGCAGCCGTGAATGCTCAATGGACTACAACTGTGCATCGTTCAACTACTACGCAGAGAGAAAGTTGTGTGAATTAAGCAATGCTACAAGAATCCAACACACGTGTGACTTTGTGCATCTGCCAGGAATGGTCTATTTTGATAAGAACTTTGAAACACCTTCCTTCTCGACACCTTACAATGGAAAGTTCACCAGCTGTCGGGAGCTGTTCACAGCTGGAAACTGTGAAAATGGCATCTACACCATCTATCCTGCTGGACTGACCAATGGCTTACAGGTTTACTGTGACATGGAGACTGATGGGGGAGGATGGATCGTCTTTCAAAGGCGTCAAGATGGCTCGGTTGACTTCTACCGTACCTGGGATGAATACAAGCATGGCTTTGGCAATCTGGCTGGCGAGTTCTGGCTTGGGAATGAAGCTCTACGCAACCTGACTCAGACAGGACAATGGGAGCTGCGAGTGGACTTGTGGAACTGGGAAAGAAACACAGCTTGGGCCGAGTACGGTGAGTTTGTCATCTCAGGTGATAAGTACACACTCCACATTGGCTCATACAATAATTCCAGTACAGCCAACGATTCTTTGACAAACCACAATACTACTGATTTCACTACCAAGGATCGTAACAATGATGTTAGTACTAGTATTAGTAATTGTGCATACGATTATCAGGGTGCCTGGTGGTTTAATGATTGCTATTGTAGTCATCTCAATGGTAAATATTACGGCCTAGATGTTGTGGCTCCCAATGGTACAGGTATACACTGGTTGTCTTGGAAAGACGAATCCCTGAAACAATGCACCATGAAAATAAGACAAACTTAGTCTTTAAGACAGGAATCAGACTTTAAAATGCTAAAAGAGTCTATTTCCCTAAACTAAAGGCCCACTGTATCGTTTGCAAATAAAACCTTTTACGAATCCCTGAAACAGAATGGCTGCAGAAATGTTCTGCTCCACGCAGCAGTGTTTCAGAATTCACCCTTCAGATCAATGGCTTTTGCATTGAAACAGCCCTGGAATAAATTAACTGTTTTTCTCAGTTACATGTACATGTACAGTAGCAGTGTTGACAAAACTAACTCTGAAACCCGTTTTGAAGGTGTAAAAACATGTGCATGCTTTTGGTTTTATTTCCATATTAATGAGCAAAGTTGTGATGTCACATCAGGAACCGACAGGAAGTATAAAGCAGGCCAACATGTGTGCATCGACCTTGCAACTGAAAGCAACTCAACTGATCAGTTGCTGTCGATGTGTGATTGGTTGAGAATACAGCCATGTCTACATTTCCAGAGCGCGCACATCGACACAGCAACTCTGTATTTGCGTAGAGTACACATTGACCTTGCAACTGGAAGCAACTGTTGCTTGCAGTTGCTGTCGATGGCGCGCACGTGATCAGATGCACGCGAGTAACTGACAGCAACCAGTGGCAAGTACGCAACTGACCACAACTGGGTACAACTAGTTGCCAGAAAGTAAAACATGAGCAACTTTCGGCAACTGGGATTTTTCCAGCAGTACATGTAGTTAATTGCAAGTGCGCGTATGTCGACCTTTTTAAGCAAAGTCAGTTGCTCTCAGTTGCCGCGAGTCGCTCTCAGTTGCCACTAGTTGCTTCAAGTTGCAAGGTCGATGTACGCTAGGCTTAATGCACTTAGGAGAAAAGTGCAAGGTCAATGTACGCTAGGCTTAATGCACTTGGGAGAAAAGTGCAAGGTCGATGTACGCTAGGCTTAATGCACTTTGCAAATTGTGTATCTGATGACGTCATTATCTACCCGGTACACAGTTAATTTCATCGATCAAGATGTCACTTGTGCGCACAAATTTTTCAAGAATCTAATAAAGAACAAGTTTTTACAATACATGTACAGTTCAAGTCAGAAGTTTACATACATGTACATGTACACCACTACCATCATCACCCAAAATGGTAAACAAGAATACCCGAACCATTGCAAGGTGTGCAAGCTACAGTTGAAGTCAGAAGTTTACATACATGTACACCACTACCATCATCACCCAAAATGGTAAACAAGACTACCCGAACCATTGCAAGGTGTGCAAGCTACAGTTGAAGTCAGAAGTTTACATACATGTACATGTACACCACTACCATCATCACCCAAAATGGTAAACAGGACTACCCGAACCATTGCAAGGTGTACTGTACAAGCTACAGTTGAAGTCAGAGATTTACATACATGTACACCCAGCGTTTGCCCTTAACTTTTTTCGCAACTGGCCAACAGGGCCAGTTGGCTGAAGTCTTCCCTGGCCCGTCGGCATTTCAAGTGGCCCGGTTCAAATTTCCGGTTGTTCTTTTTACACACAGTCGACCCTTTAAATTAGGAAAATTTGGTAGTCATGAAATTTTCCCTAGTACAAGTTTTATTTCAACTGGACAGCCGGACCATTTGGGGAGGCTTTCCGACTGGCCCGAGATGATTTTAACTGTCATTTGGCCAACGGACCAGTGCTAATTCGAACGCTGAGGTCACCACTACCATCATCACCCAAAATGGTAAACAGGACTACCCGAACCATTGCAAAGTGTACAAGGCTTTACCACCCCTCCCAGAGATCATTTAAGATACATGTATGCCCAAAACCCCTGCCCGGCTTGCCCCAATTATTAAGTATGAATAAGTGATTATTTTTAGGGACATGACCCAGGGAACGCCAGGTCCGCCATGTACATTGTACATGTATCTACATGTAGACAATTATGAGTTTGGGAAATGTGGATACAGTAAAACAAAAACAAAAACACTTGGCTCCACCAAGATTTGAACCGCGGACCTTCTGCTTAAAGGTGAACACCGGCTTCGTTGGGCTATTTTGGGCTTGAAATTGACCCATACCAGATTCTGAATGCCCTTCTCGAAATAAACTGAACATACCCTGAAAAGAAACCACAGAATTTGGCTGTTTTTGAGCAATATTTAAAAAACAGACCTCACGTAACTTTGAGGAACTAGATTCTGGTTCCAAAAAGTCACACAGTCTTGCGAGTTAGTTGTGTCCAGTCGCATGTCCAGTCGCATAAAAGTTTCTTACTGCAGAACTGCACCAAATTCAACTCTGATTTTTTCACAATATGTATAAGTAATTGACAAAAGAGAGACTATATTTATACAGGTATGAAACAAAGTTGAACATTTAAAGTATGAAAATTCGAACAGAAATGTTTGTTTAGAGAGTCCGGAGAATGGGACTCAGCGAGCGCGTGCTAGTATGGCAAACTACGGTGGATCGCACCGCACAGCACGGCAAATATCCCGAGTGCACACACGGCGGGTTGGTTGATGTATGTACATTCGTGAAGAAAAAACATGATGCAGTAACTTCTCCAGAGAAACGTATGGAGCTAACAATCGTGTTGACTTCTCTTTCTCAGGATTGCGTCACGGGGTCACGCGCATATCATGAATACCTAATTAGCGTTTCAGAAATCGCGAAAATCTCATTTTCGAAAAGCGCACTTTTGCTTGCAATTTATCCACTTAAAACAGACAATTAAAAAATAATAAAAATCCACGTCGGCAAGAGGGATGTTTGGACTATCGAAAAAAGCCTAAATGCTGGTGAAAGTCTCATCATCGTCATCAAGTGCCCACATGGCTTAACAGACAAAGCGAATACGTCATCTTTTGTTGGTTGCCTAGACAATTGGCTCTAAACTATGGTAACAATCACTGAACCGTGTCCCTGTGCTTTGCAATGGTACTTTTTCTGACAGCCATGATAGTTTAGAGCCAATTGCCACGGTAACCCTCGTCACACTTTGGCTGTCTATGCACTGGGGAGAAAAGTGCAAGGTCGATGTACGCTACATGTAGGCTTAAGTGCAGTGTAAAAGTGCAGTGCACGCTCTTGTGCAATATTTTAGGGAAGAAAGTTTCCAATTTGACGAAGATGTACATGTACATGTACATGTACACTAAGCTACTCAGAACTGCTCAGACTTTGCGTCCTCTCGATCAATGCGCCCTCTAGCGATATTTTTAGGTTGTACGTGTATAAGGGTCGGCGTTTTTAAGGAAAAAAATGGTTCAAAACGAGATTGTACTATTCGTATATACATGTATACGACATTGGCACTTTCAGAGTACATACATGTACGATAGATTATATCGTACTTGTACGGCCTTGGCACTGAAAGAGTTAAAGGTAAAATTATAAAGACATGCAAAATCCAATCACATTAAACCAAGATGCTGGGTGAACCACACAGAAGCAGTCAGGTAGAAAGATGGGTTGGAGTGGAAAGCCAATTAGCTTTCCACTCGTTTTATTTTTAGTCTTACACCATGTAATTTGAGTTTCATGAGTAAGGCACAATATGCCGCACACCTCGAAACAATCACAAACGGTGCTTGAAGTATCAGCTTGCTTTGAGAGATCATCATCACTCACATCATCCGATAGGAAGAGAACAGAACAGATAACGACAGAGGGCTGGATGTGATAAACACGCTCATTGATTCTATCCAACTGAGTTATTAGGATCTCAGCAAAACAGTGCTGACTGTGACTTCAGTCAACCACCTGACTCGACAGCTGTTACAGCAAACAGCCAATAAACAGTCAGCTGGTCAGTTCCACAGTGGAAATATCAGTACCTCAACTGAGCAGCACTGACTGTTACTTCAGTCAACCACCTGACTTGACAGCCATTACAGCCAACACACGGTCATCTGATCAGTTCCTTACCCACAGTTTTGACGCCTCATTTGAGCAGTGCCGATTTTTTAACCACTTGACTCAAAACCAACAGAGTGCAAAAGAATATCTGGCTAATTTCTCCAGGGTACTACTTCAATTGATCCAAACTGCAAAGGTTAGAGAGAATTGAAGTCATTTTTCACAAGAAGATTGGAAAACTCCGAGAAAAATCTTTCTTGCCAAGTTCTTATAATGCAGTAATGAAGTAAACATGACTTGTTCTTAATGTACATGTACATACTACATGTACCGGTACCTACAAATTCTCGTACTACCTACAGTACATTTATTTCAGTGGAAATGGCGGACAAGAAAGTCAATCTGTCGTACTTCTATGCATTTGCCGTTTTCCTTCCTGACCTCAAGACAATATTGATCTTGGCAACTCTCTGCTCTTTCTTTACTCTGACAATTGGAAAACCTGATAGCAGTTGTCCAAGTCAAACGACGTCAACTTTCTATCGGGCAGACAATCGAGCTTTGCAGAAACACGTTTATGAGACGGTGAAGAAACCTTCTCTGATCATTTGCAGCCGTGAATGCTCAATGGACTACAAATGTGCATCATTCAACTACTACGCAAAGAGAAAATTGTGTGAATTGAGCGATACCACTAGAATCCAACACCCGCGTGACTTTGTACATCTGCCAGGATCAGGAGCAGTCTACTTTGATAAAAACTTTGAAACACCGAACTTTTCATCAAGACCCAGCTGTCAAGAGCTGCTAGCAGCTGGTCATCGTGACAATGGCATCTACACCATCTATCCTGCTGGACTGACCAATGGCTTAAAGGTCTACTGTGACATGGAGACTGATGGGGGAGGATGGATCGTCTTTCAGAGGCGTCAAGATGGCTCGGTTGACTTCTACCGTACCTGGGATGAATACAAGCATGGCTTTGGCGATCTGTCTGGTGAGTTCTGGCTTGGGAATGAAGCTCTACGTAACCTGACTCAGACAGGACAATGGGAGCTGCGAGTGGACTTGTGGGACTGGGAAGGAAACACAGCTTGGACCGAGTTCGGTGAGTTTGCCATCTCAGGGGATAAGTACACACTCCACATTGGCTCATACAATACTGACAGCACAGCTAGCAGTATTATGTCATTTAGCAATAATGTGGATTTCTCAACCAATGATCGTGATAACTTTCATTGTGCACAAACTTCTCACGGTGCCTGGTGGTTCGATCGTTGCTCATTATACATACATCTCAATGGTAAATATTACAATAATAATAACGCTGTTGGAGCTTATGGGGGCATAATGTGGAGGCCTTGGAGATCGCATCATTACTCCCTGAAACAATGCACCATGAAAATAAAACAAACTGCGCCTTTAACACAGTAATCAGACTAATCTACAATAAAGGCCCACTGTATCATTTGCAAATAAAACCGTTTACGAATTCCTGAAACAGAATGGCTGCAGATATTTCAGCTCCACGCAGCAGTGTTTCAGAATTCACCCTGTCCAAATCAGGTGCTCGCTTAAGAAAAATGCTCTTAAGCGAGCACCTGATTTGGACACTGCTGTCTGCTCGCAAGTGGTCGGGATTACCATGCACCTACCATCGTGAAACTTGTAGGTTGGAGTATGTTACCAGACTAGTTTCTGAGACGTGGTCGTCTGCTCGCAAGTGGTCGTATTACTACGCATCCACTATTACGAAACATACAGACTGAGGAATGTTACCAGACTAAATTTTAATTCTTAATGTTTGTCTTCAAAAACTGCTTCAAAAACACCTTTCCACTCAAAAGAAACAATTAGATTTTTAATATGTTGTGTATTTGAATGTTGCGGCCTAGATTCATGTTAGAATGATTTCTATTGCAATTAGTTCTAGTCAAATCGTAAATTGACTAGACTATAATACGCTAGGCGCTATGCATACAACGCACGCAAACTAGAGATGCAGAGATTTCGCCCCACTTTTCACCCATAATGCATCGCGGTAAACATTGCGTGACGTCATTATGTCATACATGTAGGTCTATTGCAAGTGCGCGTACGTCGACCTTTTTAAGCAAAGTCAGTTGCTCCCAGTTGCCGCGAGTCGCTCCCAGTTGCCACTAGTTGCTTCAAGTTGCAAGGTCGATGTACGCTAGGCTTAATGCACTTGGGAGAAAAGTGCAAGGTCAATGTACGCTATGCTTAATGCACTTGGGAGAAAAGTGCAAGGTCAATGTACGCTAGGCTTAATGCACTTGGGAGAAAAGTGCAAGGTCAATGTACGCTAGGCTTAATGCACTTGGGAGAAAAGTGCAAGGTCGATGTACACTAGGCTTAATGCACTTTGCAAATTGTGTATCTGATGACGTCATTATCTACACAGTCAATTTCATCGATCATGATGTCACTTGTGCGCACAAATTTGTCAAGAATCTACTAAAGAACAAGTTTTTACAATACATGTACAGTTCAAGTCAGAAGTTTACATACATGTACACCACTACGTCACTATCATCACCCAAAATGGTTTACAGGACTACCCGAACCATTGCAAAGTGTACAAGGCTTTACCACCCCTCCCAGAGATCATTTGAAATATGCCCCAAACCCCTGCCCGGCTTGCCCCAGTTATTAAGTATGAATAAGTGATTAATTTTAGGGACCATGACCCAGGGACCGCCAGGGTGAATAAATTCGATACAAATAAGAAAAATGCTAACAATGAGGCACATGCCTGAATCGCGTCCAAAATTTAAAACTGTCATTTGCATTTAATTTTTGATGAATTCCTAAATATGGGATGAAAGAAATCATACGATCCTGATCAGGCTTGGAACCTGAGACCTCTGACAGACAAGGCAGATGCTCTACCAGCTGATACACAGTACGTGTACATGTACACGCATACATGTACATTGTATGTATGTATGTGCTACAGTATGCTGGAACAACAGCATTACTTACATGTACATTGTACATGTACATGTATCTACATGTAGACAATTATGAGTTTGGGAAATGTGGATACAGTAAAACAAAAAAAAACACTTGGCTCCACCAAGATTTGAACCGCGGACCTTCTGCTTAAAGGTGAACACCGGCTTCGTTGGGCTATTTTGGGCTTGAAATTGACCCATACCAGATTCTGAATGCCCTTCTCGAAATAAACTGAACATATCCTGAAAAGAAACCACAGAATTTGGCTGTTTTTTAGCAATTTTTAAAAAAACATATGTCACGTGACTTTTCGGAAAGTCACGTGGTCTTGCGAGTTAGTTTTGTGTCCAGTCGCATGTCCAGTCGCATGAAAGTTTCTTACGGCAGAACTGCACCAAATTCAACTCTGATTTTTCCACAATATGTATAAGTAATTGACAAAAGAGAGACTATTTATACAGGTATGAAACAAAGTTGAACATAAGTATGAAAATTCAAATAGAAATGTTTGTTTAAAGAGTCCAGGGAATGGGACTCAGCAAGCGCGTGCTAGTATGGCAAACTATGGTGGATCGCACCGCGCAGCACGGCAAATATCCCGAGTGCACACACGGCGGGTTGGTTGATGTATGTACGTTCGTGAAAAAAAAACATGATGCTAACTTCTCCAGAAAAAACGGAAATTCATAGTCGTTCGTCCGGGCTGTCCAGTGAAATCGTGATCAGAAAATTGGAGATATACCGAGTAGGAAAAGAGCGAATCGTTTGTGACAAAGTCGTGAAGCTCGCGCGTAGTTGCAACGGCTGGTAAAGCGTACAACCCGTCTTTTGACCGTTTTGTTAATTTTGCACTTATTTAGTAAATTACGGGATATTTTGATGATCTTTTTTCACAACGACCATCAAATAAGTATTGTTAATGCTGCTACATCACTAAATCATGTAAACAGTACCGGTAGGCCGGTGTGTACATGTTGTACCTTTAAAAATCCATGCATGGTTTTAGTGTTATGAATGGTTAAAAAAATCAGCAGATGATTTCAAAAATAAAAAAACACCTTCGGTTGGCAATTTCTCCCACAAAGGTACAGAAACAAAACTGTTGGTAACTGCAAATAATGTATTGGGGCTTTTAGTAAGAAACTTAACAAGTGCCTAACCCTAGGGCAAAGTTTAGGTGAACAAATCCCCACCCATTGGTGCAAAACATACGTTTTGCTCCCAAACATACGTTTTGCTCCCATGTGCGCTGACTTTGATGTGATTATTATGCTATTCTCTCCTACGGTAAACACAGTATTGATTCTTTACATCTGCTGCGTGCACCAGATAGCAACAAAAAATTAGTCCCGTCAAGTGGATACTATTTGTGCATTCTTTAGTAATGCTGTTCCTGTTTTTAAAAGTTTTCATGTAATCTGTCCTTAAAAAGTATCAATACAACTTCTTAGGTACATGTAGGGTAGTCCGGGTCGAGGGGTGTGGGGTGGGGGAGGGGTGCTGGTGGTGGAAGAAAGAGGAAGGCATGATGGGGATAAGTTGTATGCATTTAGCTAATTGAACATTTATTCAAAAGTAATAAAAGTTCATGTACTTCATACCTGCCACATGCACCACATAGCAACACAAATTTAGTCAGGTCTGTATGTGAAAGGAAATACATAAATACAACAGACGCTATTGATGGGAAACACGCAAAAGGCCGATTGTCACCTAATCCTACTTGACCTAGTTTCTCTACTTTGAAATTTCTGTTGAATTACATGTATAAAAAGGATCAGAGAATGCATTTTTTCAAAAATTATGTTTATAATGAAGGAGGCTGATAATCAAACTTTTTATTTCATTTTATGAATGAATGAATGTGTATGTTTGTCTGGTAAAAGTCTCATCGTCATCAAGTGCCCACATGGTCATTTCGGAGTCTGAATTTGGGGGTCGGAAAGGGTAATTTTGATCTGACGTGGTTTTCAGACCCCCACAATTTCCCCAGCAGTGGCACTACATGTATAGTCCTAAAAACCATTCTGGTGAAAAAGCTCCCAAATACCAAGAAAAACCACATTACAACCGGAAAAAGTAAATGACCTTAAATTTGAAAATTAGTCAGCGCCCCTACAGAAATTAGGATTTTTTGGGGTCCACCTCTCCCTGAAATAATACAACTTATTGATTCAGACTGCAGAATCTTGCAATCTGGGCAGGAGTCTACAGGCAAACCACATTTTAGCTCTATATCACTATTAGAAAATAAGTTATGGGGCTTCAAAGATGCTACGAACTGCATTGAGCAATTCACATTTGTCATAAAGGGCCTGACACTCGAATTTCAAAAGGTTGTCCTGCAAAAACCGTTAAAGATATTGAGCAAAAACTTGGGATTCCTTCATATGGTAACCTAAAGTATTTTTGAAAAAAGTTTCAGCAAAATTTAAGAGGCGTCATGTACGAGATATCTGGATATCGGCTGTTTTGACACGGAATGACCCATACATGTATGCAATACTAAGCTTTTCTGATTGTCAATTTATGAGTATGTGGGGGGTCTGAAAATGGAAATTAATTTTATCGGCAGATTAAATTAGTGTTTTGATCAGCCTGTAGAGAGAAAGGGGGATGAGATACAGCTGTTTTGGGGCCAGATTTGAGTTATTTGGGTGGAAGTCAACCTAGGTACCAATTTATAGCTTTGTATCTTATTTTAAAGGCGCTCTAAAACACATTACAAAACGCAAAATATTCAACGGCGCGAATCGCGGCACTTGGAGGTGCATGGTACCGCCCCAATTTTGACGGGCTATAATTCCGAAACGACTTGGAGTTGGAATGTTTTGTTTTGCATGTGTTCATTATACCCATAGATGAATATTAGAAATGAATTTCAGCCAAATATGAGAGGTGACCAGTACCAATTTTCAGAATATTGGTTGATTTGACACGGAATGACCCATGTTGTCACACTATTTGTAACCCATTTTGGGGCCTATGTAAGTTATCCCTTCATAACAACTGAAACTGAACTTTTATTTTGAGATCAAAGGTATTTCCTTGAAAATATGGTCTGTGTTGCCAAAATGCCACCTTTACTGTGGAAAGACTCAGTTGCTGAAAATGCCAGTTGCCACTAGTTGCTTCCAGTTACAAGGTCAATGTACGCTAGGCTTAATGCACTGGGAGAAAAGTGCAAGGTCGATGTACGCTAGGCTTAACAGACAAAGCGAATACGTCATCTTTTGTTGGTTGCCTAGACGATTGGCTCTTAACTACGGTAACAATCACTGAACCGTGTCCCTGCGCTTTGCAATGGTACTTTTTCCGACAGCCATGATAGTTTAGAGCAAATTGCCACGGCAACCCTCATCACACTTTGGCTGTCTATGCACTGGGGAGAAAAGTGCAAGGTCGATGTACGTTACATGTAGGCTTAAGTGCAGTGCAAAAGTGCAATGCACGCTCTTGTGCAATATTTTAGGGAAGAAAGTTTCCAATTGTTTGTCCTGTCATGTTAGTAAATTTGACGAAGATGTACATGTACATGTACACTAAGCTACTCAGAACTGCTCAGACTTTGCGTCCATTCGATCAATGCGCCCTCTAGCGATATTTTTAGGTTGTACGTGTATGAGGGTCTGCGTTTTTTAAGAAAAAAAATGGTTCAAAACAAGATTGTACTATTTGTATATATACATGTATACGCCATTTGGAACTTTCAGAGTACATACATGTACGATAGATTAGATCGTACTTGTACGGCCTTGCCACTGAAAGAGTTAAAGGTAAAATTACAAAGACATGCAAAATCCAATCACATTAAACCAAGATGCTGGGTGAACCACACAGAAGCAGTCAGGCAGAAAGATGGGTTGGAGTGGAAAGCCAATTAGCTTAATATTTTTTTAAGATGTCTTACATGATGTAATTTGAGTCTCGTGAGTAAGGCACAATATGCCGCACACCTCGAAACAATTACAAACGGTGCTTGAAGTATCAGCTTGCTTTGAGAGATCATCATCACTCACATCATCCGATAGGAAGAGAACAGAACAGATAACGACAGAGGGCTGGATGTGATAAACACGCTCATTGATTCTATCCAACTGAGTTATTAGGATCTCAGCAAAACAGTGCTGACTGTGACTTCAGTCGACCACCTGACTCAACAGCCGTTACAGCCAACAGCCAACAGCCAACAAACGGTCAGCTGGTCAGTTCATCAGTGGACCTCAACTGAGCAGTGCTGACTGTGACTTCAGTCAACCACCTGACTCGACAGCCGTTACAGCCAATTACAGCCAACAAATGGTCAGCTGGTCAGTTCCTCAGTGGCAATATCGCACAAGAAAAACGTCACATTCATGTACTACTGACAAAGTTTTGGAAATGGTGGACAAGAAAGCCAATCTGCCATACTTTTCTGCATTTGCTGTTTTCCTTCCCGACCTCAAGATGGTATTGATCTTGGCAACTCTCTGCTCTATTTTCTTGACTCTGGCAATTGGAAAACCTGATAGCAGTTGTCCAAGTCAAACGACGTCAACTTTCTATGGGGCAGACAATCTAGCTTTGCAGCATCACGTTTACAAGCATGTGGAATTAAAAAAATCTTCTCTGATCATTTGCTGCCGTGAATGCTCAATAGACTACAGATGTGCATCGTTCAACTACTACACAGAGACAAAATTGTGTGAATTGAGCGATACCACTAGAATCCAACACCCGCGTGACTTTGTGCAGCTGCCGGGAGCAGTCTACTTTGATAAAAACTTTGAAACACCGAACTGTTTAATATCTGACAAGTTCACCAGCTGTCAGAAGCTGCTAGCAGCTGGTCATCGTGACAATGGCATCTACACCATCTATCCTGCTGGACTGACCAATGGCTTACAGGTCTACTGTGACATGGAGACTGATGGGGGAGGATGGATTGTCTTTCAGAGGCGTCAAGATGGCTCGGTTGACTTCTACCGTACCTGGGATGAATACAAGCATGGCTTTGGCGATCTGTCTGGCGAGTTCTGGCTTGGGAATGCAGCTCTACGTAACCTGACTCAGACAGGACAATGGGAGCTGCGAGTGGACTTGTGGGACTGGGAAGGAAACACAGCTTGGGCCAAGTACGGTGAGTTTGCCATCTCAGGCGATAAGTACACACTCCACTTTGGTTCATACAATGCAAGCAGTACAGCTGGCAATTCAATGGACACTTCAATGAACAATTCAATCGAGTACAGTTTCAATCACCATAGAATGAATTTTACAACCAAGCATCATGATAATGATATCAATAAATATATAAATTGTGCAGTGGCATATAACGGTGCCTGGTGGTTTAGTAACTGCTTCGATAGTCACCTCAATGGCATATATTACAATCAGGGTGACACGACTGCTCAGATTTATAGTGGCATAATTTGGAGCACTTGGAAAGGATATCATTACTTCCTGAAACAATGCACCATGAAAATAAGACCAACTGCGTCTACTTAGAGAAATGATAACAATGAGGCAAATGCCTCAATCACGTTTAAAATTAAAGGCTCACTGTGTCATTTGCATTTAGTTTTTGATAAATTTGTTAACATGGGATGATATAAATCATGTTCCTGATAAGGATTGGAACCCGAGACCTCCGACAGTCTAGGCAGATGCTCCACCAGCTAATATACATTTAAATAACTAAAAAGTAAACCTGTCCTTCCTTTGTTTTTATGCCAATGTTATCCCATATTTGAACAAAGTTGTTATGTAACATTATTAGATAATCAATCGGAGGAATTTTCCTTTTGTTTATATAAAAAAATAAAAAATCATTTTTTTCTTAAATTTTTGGAGGTTTTTCTGATCCTTGTTCTCAGTCAGGACAAAAACTACATTCTAGGAGTAGGAACTGCAGCAGTTTGCCGCAATTTCAGTTTGAATGGTTTCATTACTTTTGTGATCATCACACACACACAGTATTCTCTCTTGACAAGCAAAATTTAAAACGTCTTAAATGTCATGTGTCTTTTTTATTATTAATTATTAATTATTAATTATTCAATTATTCAATTATTAATTATTCAATACATAATACACTATATAATTTCCGAAAATGGGTAAATAGGGAGACATTTCCATAGAGTTGTGTACAAACTTTACTGACACCTAACTTCATTTTACCTAAAGCTACAGAGCTGAAATTTCAAACTTAAATGGTTTGTGCCCTAATCTAACCCTGAACCTAACCCCTACCTAAACATAGTTTTGATTAATATTTTAAACTAATTTGTGAAATTTAGGAATACACCACCACTGTGTTTAATTCCCCTAATACCCCTACATGTAACACGTGTCACCCAAATAACCTATTTGATGTAGTAGAAATGTGGATGCAGTAAAAACAACTTGGCTCCACCAAGATTCAAAACGCAGACCTTCCCCTTAATGTGCAGACAGCCTACCAATTAAGCTATGAAGTCAACTGGTAGTCTTGAAACACGGTGTTGCAGTTGTTCTTTACTGATTGGAATTGGCTATCACTTAAGCTTAACGAGCCCTACAGCTACAGCGGGATCTAAACCCTTCAATGAGATAACCACCCCTCCCAGAGTTCACTTAAGATATGACCCAAACACCTGCTTGGCTTGTTGCAATCTGCTTATACCAACCAGCAGGACATGGAGTAAAGTCCGAGTCACACAGTGAAATTAGTCGCCTCATGTTTTGACACTAGCAAAGTCTTCTTTAAAGGTAAAATTACAAAGACATGCAAAATCCAATCACATTAAACCAAGATGCTGGGAGGAACACACAGAAGCAGTCAGGCAGAAAGATAGGTTGGAGTGGAAAGCCAATTAAACAATTAGCTTTCCGCTCGTCGTATTTTTAAAAAAGTCTTACACGTTGTAATTTGAGTCTTAAGAGTAAGGCACAATATGCCGCACACCTCGAAACTCTCAAAGACGGTGCTTGTAGTATCAGCTTGCTTTGAGAGATCATCATCAATCGCATCATTCAATAGAAAGAGAACAGAACAGGTAACGACAGAAGGCTGGATGTGATGAACAAGCTCATCGATTCTATGCAACTGGGTTTAATATTAGGATCTCAGCAAAACAGCACTGACTGTGACTTCAATCAACCACCCGACTCGACAGCCGTTGCAGCCCCGGGGGGTGGGGAAACAATTGATACAGTGTAGGTGCATTATATTTTCTACCAAGGTGGTCTTTAAACTGACATCAAACATTTTGCGGTGAATGTTTTGCGCAGCCGGCTTTACATTGCATAATACAGTTGAAATTGCTTTAGAATACATGTAGCATGTTTTCGTTGTTACTTAATTATATTTTCTCAACATGAACCTTTTCAATCATTTGATGAACAATGTGCAGTAAATTCGACAAATGAACATACAGAGCAACAAAACAAACGCAAATTTTCAATTTAATCAAAATTTGAAAATCTTTAACAGTTAACATTGAAAAATCCACATACATGTACAGTGTATATGGGTCACTCCATGAAGTTGGGGCAAATGCACTAGAGCACCCACTGTGGGTTTCTCAACAGGTTTTTCTTGTTTAAACTCCAACTGGTATCAAAAAAAATTTGGTTTTTGTAAACATCAAGTTGAAGTTCTGCACAGCCATTAAACCAAAAACGTCCAAATATTTTCTAGACGGAAAATAACAAAAGATAATCAGTGGTGTCCATAGTCTTTTTTAATTGATTTTTGTGACATGCATTGACCTTATTTTTAGAAGTAAATATTTTGTTGATAGGAAAAAGGCAAAAATCAGAATATACTTTAACTTAAAACTGTATGACACAAAGTTATCTGGGGTACCTTAACCAAAATTGTCACGATAACTTTTGTTGTCCAGATAGCACTACAAAAATACACCTACCGATGCTACACGTGGCGTCCATGAAATACCAGTTTGTAGCATTGGGAGGTGAATCAAATCCATGGAATACTGTAAGGTGTACAATTGCAAATTATATTCAAAAGTCCTCTAAGTTTCTGTCCTAAAACTTACATAAAAGCTACAGTAAATTTCCCTTTCAGAATTTTGTGCCATTGACTGATGTATGAAACCCATATCTTGTGGCGTCCAATAGTAAAAATGTAGCATCAGAATAGATTATTGTGAGTGTCAGGAAACAACTACAACTAAATACAAATAGAACATGCTGTAGTTTGAGGGAAATCATTTGGAAATCTATTGGTGTGGGCTTTCAGTTCGGTGTACTGTGTGTGTGATCAGAATTTAACGTGGAAAAAATGGCGTCCATGTGTGACATCGGTAAGAATAATAACATTATTGGAGTGTGGCAGATGTCCAATCAATAAAATAATATAATTGTACACCAGTAAAAGACTTGCACTTATCATTCACTTCATTCAAGAATATTGGTCACTCAAAACATTTCTTCTTCTCGATATAATTCAGTATAATAGCTATTACTGATGCTACGGGACACGGTATCCATGTAGCATCAGTACGAAATTGGCATAATATAAATGTCCTGAATAAATAGCAAAACTTGTAAACATAATGTAATTAATTTTAATCTTGATATATTCAAGAATATTTACAATTCAAAAAATTTCCTACTCATAATGACATTTTAAAGAGGCTCAGTGCATCACTGGTCTTCCCAACGCTACGGGACATGGTGTCCATGTAGCATCGGTATGAAATTGGCATGAAATAAATGGACTAAATAAATGGTAAAGCTTGTAAACATATTGCAATTAATTGTAATCTTGAATTATTCATGAATATTGAAACTCAAAACGATTCTTTCTCTTATGGGGTTCAGTATACACTAATAGTCCCAACGCTATGGGACATGGTGTCCATGTAGCATCGGTACATGTGAACAGGCACCACGGGAATAAACTTGTATCATATACACATTCAACAGTGAAATTATGATGCGTGGGGCTCCTTCCACAATATGTAACTGATTGAAGTCGGTGCCTGCTTCTCTGAGTGTTTTAAAACAAACGTGATAGGACATTAGCGCTTTTTGATGAGCCAGGACATGTATTTACCAATAATCAACACCTTGTAATTGGAATTTATGTTTAACTCATGAAAAACTTTATGCTGTTTATGTTTTCAATGCATCAGGTGGGAAATTAATCAATAAAAACATTGATTAAATACTAAACTGTAATGAAAGGAAAGAGTGAGGAAATGTGATTTGGCGTCCATGTAGCATCGGTATTTTTGGAAGTGACATACAGATTTTGAACTGGTATGGTATTTCTGGTGCTGATGTATAGGAATTGCCTCTCTTTGTTTCTTAACCACCAACATATAGGCTAACTAAAATTGGAAAAGAAAAAGAAAAATACCGCTTTTGAAATTTTGACACCAATGTCACATTTTTTGCCCCAACTTCGTGGAGAGACCCATATACATGTATGTAGCGGCTTCGTTATGCATGACTGCATAAAGCTTCTGTGTGCTGAAATTTCCTACTCTTAAATTGACTGCTTTTTTCAAATTATAAAAATTTGGAAACATTGGCATTTTTCTACATAATGTACCGTAGGTACTCAGAATACACCCTATGCATGCTACATGTAAAAATTTCCATTTTTTGTCGTTGATGCACGTACACAGTACATCTACCATATGTAAAAAAATTGAAACTTTGTACAAACAAGTTCGGAAAGTCAAGTATGACTGCAATTTCTCTCTTGTTGCAAAATAATTTTCCTTGAATTTTATATCATTGGAAAGCCCTGTTATTCCTCTTTACGATGATGTGTCATTTGTTATGATTAAAAGCAATTGGGGGATGTGCAGCACAGCTGAATACGGCGGCGGGTGTCAAGTGAAATGTCACAAAATACAGATGCTCTACCAGCTGATACACAGTACAATGTATGTACACTGTACAATGTGCGTGTATGTGGTATACTGGAACAGCATTACCTACATGTACAAATGTACATGTATCTAGACAATTATAAGTTTGGGAAATGTGGATACAGTAAAAAAACAAAAAACACTTGGCTCCACCAAGATTCGAACCGCGGACCTTCTGCTTAATATGCAGACGGCCTACCATTTAAGCTATGAAGTCAACTGGTGGATTCGAAAGACAGTTTTGCAGTTGCTCTTTACTGATTGGAATTGGCTATCACTTGAGCTTAACGAGCCCTACATTGTACAAAACCAGCAGTGGAGATCACTTTGCTAATACCAACCAGCAGGAACTGGAGTAAAGTCCGAGTCACACAGTAAAATTAGTCGCCTCACGTTCTGACCCTAGCAAAGTCTGCTTTAAAGGTAAAATTACAAAGACATGCAAAATCCAATCACATTAAATCAAGATGCTGGGTGAACCACACAGAAGCAGTCAGGCAGAAATATGGGTTGGAGTGGAAAGCCAATTACCCAATTACTTGTAGCTTTCCACACGATGTAATTTGAATCTGATGAGTACATGTACGATATTCTACATGCCGCACGCCTGAAATTCTCACAAACAGTGCTTGTAGTATATAACAGCTTGCTTTGAGAGATCATCATCATCGATACATCATCCGATAGGAAGAGAACAGAACAGATAACGACACAGGGCTGGATGTGATAAACACGCTCATCGATTCTATCCAACTGGGTTTAATATTAGGATCTTAGCAAAACAGCGCTGACTGTGACTTCAATCAACCACCTGACTCAACAGCCGTTGCAGCCAACACACAACAAACAGTCTGGTCAGTTCCTCAGTGGCAATATCGGGACCTCAACCTAGCAGTGCTGACTGTAACCACCTGACTCGACAACTGTCAGAGCCAACTGCTAACAAACGGTCAGCTGGCCAGTTCTTCAGTGGCATTACTGTAGAGAAGAAAATATTGGTCTGCTCAGCATTTGCTGTTTTCCTTCCTAACCTCAAAATGAATTTGATCTTGGCAACCCTCTTCTCTTTCTTGACTCTGGCAAATGGAAAACCTGAAAGAACTGGTCCAAGCCAATTGTCAACTTTCTATCGGGCAGACAACCAAGCTTTGAAGAATCACGTTTATCTGGAGGTTAAGGAATCTTCTTTTGTCAATTGTGGTTGTAAATGCTTAATGGACCACAAATGTGCATCGTTCAACTATTATGCATACAGAAAGTTGTGTGAATTGAGCGATATCACGAGAATCCAGCACCCGTGTGACTTTGTGCATCTGCCAGGAGCAGTCTACTTTGATACAAACTCGGAAACAATGTCCTTCTCGACATGTTATGATGGAAACTTCACCAGCTGCCAGGAGCTGCTAGCAGCTGGTCATCACCATCACAATGGCATCTACACCATCTATCCTGCTGGTCTGACCAATGGCTTACAGGTCTACTGTGACATGGAGACTGATGGGGGAGGATGGATCGTCTTTCAGAGGCGTCAAGATGGCTCAGTTGACTTCTACCGTACCTGGGATGAATACAAGCATGGCTTTGGCAATCTGGCTGGTGAGTTCTGGCTTGGGAATGAAGCTCTACGTATCCTGACTCAGACAGGACAATGGCAGCTGCGAGTGGACATCGGGGACTGGGAAGGAAACACAGCTTGGGCCGAGTTTGGTGAGTTTGCCATCTCAGGTGATAAGTACACACTCCACGTTGGCTTGTACAATAATGCCAGTACAGCTCGCAATAGTATGAAACAACACCAGAATATCAATTTCTCTACCAAGGATCGTGATAACGATCTCGCAACAGCAAATTGTGCACAATATTTTCGCGGTGCCTGGTGGTTTAAGAATTGTTTCTCGAGTCATCTCAATGGTAAATACGTGCATTACGATCAGGATTTTCTGTCTAAAGATGGTACAGGCATACGCTGGTTGTCTTGGAAAAACAAATCCTTGAAACAATGCACCATGAAAATAAGACAAACTGCGTCTTTAACACAGGAATCAGACTTTAAAATGCAAAAAGAGTCTTATTTTCCTAAACTAAAGGCCCACTGTATCGTTTGCAAATAAAACCATTTACAAATTCCTGAAACAGAATGGCTGCAGATATTTCAGCTCCACGCAGCAGTGTTTCAGAATTCACCCTTCAGATCATTGGCTTTTGCATTTAAAGGGCCTGGAATAAATTAACTGTTTTTCTCCATTACATGTACATGTACATGTACATATACATGTATGTACATGTAGCAGTGTTGACAAAACTAACTCTGAAACCCGTTTTGAAGGTGTAATTACATGTACATGCTCTTGGTTTTATTTCCATATTCATGAGCACAGTTGGGATGTCACATCACGAACTGACAGGAATTTTCCAATGGTTTCTAAACAAATATACCTATGGAATTTCTTCACTTTTTGTGGTCCTTGGTTGTTATTCCTTAAGTCTACCACAAGTTCAAATTCTAATGTTTGTTCCCTTTACATTCTACCTGGAGTGACATCACACAAACAGCGCCCTCTCTTGGCAAAGGAAGTGGATTTCAAACCAAATTTAACACTTGCTACATTTTGCATCCAGCATATATTACAAATAATGAGCGTGAACAGACCAGTTGCGTGATAGATTTGCATAAATCCTAGAGTCCCGCCCTCGCGCTATGGCACTCGCGTACGAGTGAGTCAAGCACCAGACTATCTGGTACATAGTAACCGGCGCGAAAGTCTGTGCGGTACCTGGAATACTTCGCACATTACTCATTACCAAGAAATTTTAAAGGAATTATGTTCAGGTTTTATAGGGGTGGGGTTAATAGTGCGTTAACAAAAGGTACAAATTTGTGAAAAAAACTGCAGGCTGAATCATAGAAAACTTTTTGATACATTGATGACCTAATGCATTTATTTCTGCCACGAGAATCTATTCCTGCGGTTGCTGGAACTAAACGATAGAGCGTCTCAGATAACGGCCTACATGTAACTGCTAAACATTTTGTCAGGGCGCGCTGAGAGGTGCGCTGAGCACGCGGTGCGCTGAGCGCTGAGCGCTGAGCGGTGCGCTGAGCGGTGCGCTGAACAGCGCCCTCATGCGGCGAACACTGATCAATCGCCTGTTCGCCACATGGCGACGGTGCTGTTCAAAACAGATGCATGTAACTGTCATGGCCGTTATCGATCACGGATCGGGTCGCCGATGCGATAAATATGCGTGGTTAGTGAACGATAATGACACCAGCAGCCAGCGAAACATGTTTGGTGACTTTACACCATATTTTGGAATGACTCAGCCATACTTCTGAAGTGTTTTATTTTTGTCCGGGCGCTAATGGTACCGGTACAAGTAGTGGAGAACACTCATTTCAAGTGACTTGAAAATCTTATTCTCTGGTTAAGAGATATATTTCATGTTATTTTAAAACATGAAATAAAATGTTGATAAAGTAGATTACTGACAGTAATAATGTTTTTAACACTAGGTTGTTATGCACCCCTTGCACTGCCCCACCCCTAAGGTGCCAGGGGTTTGGTCACATTTTTTGTGCCCCAGGGTGGGGATTTTGACATTGAAATACAAATTTATGTGGATAAATACAATGCATGTTTTGCACCCGAGGGTGGGGATTTTTGTCACACGAAAAGTGACAATCCCCACCTCTTAGGTGAGGCATGGTGGGTGGGGAAACAATTGATAGGTGCATTATATTTTCTACCAAGGTGGTCTTCAAACTGACGTCAAACATTTTGCGGCGAATGTTTCGCGCAGCCGGCTTTACACTGCATAATACAGTTGAAATTGCTTTAGAATACATGTAGCTTGTTGTCGTTGTTACTTAATTCTATTTTCCCAACATGTACCATACACTACCTTTTCAATCATTTGATGAACAATGTGCAGTAAATTCGACAAATGTACATACAGAGCAACAAAACAAACGCAAATTTGACATTGAAATATTCACATACTGTACATGTACATGGGTCTGTCCACAGTAATGGGGTACATTTGAAAAATAAGTCAATAATTCCTTTCAGATGTCTTTAGTTTATCTCAGAATTAAAGAAATGTCCTTGTTTTGTTCTCAGGAGATAACTTTTGCCCAAAGAGGTCAGAAATTGCTGCCACAACATACATTTTTGAAAAGCAAGTGTACAAATTTTCCTATTACGTAGGTAACGTGGACAGACCATTTTGTGACATTTTTTTCCGTCTTTGTTACATGCGTAATAGGAAAATTTGTGCACGAGGTTTTCACAAATGTATGTTGTAGGACGATTTTTCTTACTCCTTGGTGAAAAAGTTATTTCCTCAGTTTAGCTTGATAATTTAAAGATAAAATTAAGACATTTGAAGTGAACTGGGACCTAAGATCTTGAATGTTACAGAAATGTACCCCATTACTGTGGACAGACCCACATGTATGTAGCGGCTTCGTTATGCATGACTGCATAAAGCTTCTGTGTGCTGAAAATTCCTACTCTCAGATTGACTGCTTTTTTCAACTATAGACATGCACAGTGGTATGTTTTTTATGTTTGAATATTCCTGCATGTGTACGCTAAACCTCTATATAAGGGCCACCTGCTTATACTGGCCACGTTTTGTCGGTCCCTTGGGTGGCCACTATATACAAGTTTCACTGTATATTGAATTCAATCAAAATTTAATGCACTGATTTTAGCGAGAATTATGCACAATTGTGATACGTATACATCTGCAATATCAATGTTCAGGTTCTAATATGATTAATTTGGCAATTTGTGTATAAAAAAGTCATTTTTGTGTATCAGGCCATTTGTGTATCAGGCCATTTTTGTGTATAAAAAGTCATTTTTGTGTATCAGGCCATTTGTGTATACATGTAAGGCCATTTTTGTGTATAAAAGTAATTTTTGTGTATCAGGCCATTTTTGTGTATACATGTGTGGTATAAGGGCATTTTTTGTCAGAGCCTTAAAAACTTGTCACCATGCACTGTAAAATGTTATTTGACATTCAGCCTGCAACATTGTGCAATATTATACAAATATTGACTGCAATGAGGGGCATGGTTAAGATTATAGGCCCAAGGTGATCTCGAAGCCATGACTATGCCCCGAGGCGGAAGCCGAGGGGCATAGTCATGGCTTCAAGATCACCGAGGGCCTATAATCTTAACCATGACCCGAATAAACAGCAGTCAATATTTGTTTTATATACCGAATGTGTAGATTTTTGTCATCTGGTTGGTTAAAAGTCATGACAGTGGTCCTTCGAGTTTCGATTTCGGAAGCTGGTCTACCGCGGAAAAGTTGTATATTTACAGCAAACATTTGTAGCATAATCACCTGGCACTTCAGTAGCACATTTCACCTGACACAGTTTTCACTGTAGGCCACTTCTCTTGCTTTCTTAAGGACTTCATCATCTACGACAGACGACAAAATTACGTTGAGATTCCGCCATTACCGTCCTGCTGAATGTTTACGTGAAGCGCCCAGCTGCATAGTTGGTGCACAGCTATGCTAACCCGCGTCCGGAACCCGCTAATTGACTATGCCCGGGGCATGGCAAAGACTATTGCCCGGTGGGCATATACGCGCTGGGTATAGCCGATTCAATGCCTTCACTTTTAACCAATCAGATGACAGGAATCTACGCATGAGGTATATAATACATTGTGTAATGTTTAGGTTCTAATATAAATAATTTGTGTATAAAAGGCCATTTGTGTGTCTAAAAAGTAATTTGTGTCTAAAAAGTAATTTGTGTATAAAATGCAATTTTTGTGTATAAAAGGCCATTTTTGTGCATAAAAAGTCATTTTTGTGTATCAGGCCATTTGTGTATCAGGCCATTTTTGTATGTACAAGGCCATTTTTGTGTATAAGGCCATTTTTGTGTATCAGGCCATTCTTGTGTATCAGGCTATTTTTGTGTGTACAAGGCCATTTTTGTGTATCAGGCCACTTTTGTGTAAACAAGGCCATTTTGTGTATCAGGCCATTTTTGTGTATAAAAGGCCATTTGTGTACAATGCCATTTTTGTGTATAAAAGGCAATTTTGAGTATAAAAAGGCAATTTTGAGTATAAAAAGGCAATTTTGAGTATAAAAAGGCAATTTTGAGTATAAAAAGGCAATTTGTGTATAAGGCCATTTTTGTGTATAAGGCCATTTTTGTGTATAAGGCCATTTTTGTGTATAAGGCCATTTTTGAGTACACAAGGCCATTTTTGAGTACACAAGGCCATTTTTGTGTATAAGGCCATTTTTGTGTATCAGGCCATTTTTGTGTATACGGCCATTTTTGTGTATACAAGGCCATTTTTGTGTATCAGGCCATTTTTGTGTACAAGGCCATCTTTGTGTGTACAAGGCCATTTTTGTGTGTACAAGGCCATTTTTATCTACAAAGCCATTTTTGTGTATAAGGCCATTTTTGTGTATAAGGCCATTTGTGTATCAGGCCATTTGTGTTTACAAGGCCATTTTTATCTACAAGGCCATTTTTGTGTATAAGGCCATTTTTGTGTATCAGGCCATTTGTGTATTAGGCCATTTTTGTGTAAACAAGGCCATTTGTGTATCAGGCCATTTTTGTGTGTACAAGGCCATTTGTTTTTACAAGGCCATTTTTATCTACAAGGCCATTTTTGTGTATCAGGCCATTTGTGTTTACAAGGCCATTTTTATCTACAAGGCCATTTTTGTGTATAAGGCCATTTTTGTGTATCAGGCCATTTGTGTATTAGGCCATTTTTGTGTAAACAAGGCCATTTGTGTATCAGGCCATTTTTGTGTGTACAAGGCCATTTGTTTTTACAAGGCCATTTTTATCTACAAGGCCATTTTTGTGTATCAGGCCATTTTTGTGTAAACAAGGCCATTTTTGTATAAGGCCATTTTTCTGTCATCGGAGCCTTAAAAACATTTCGCCATGCACTGTGAAATGTCATTTGACATACACTGTAGGGAGGTTTAGATGCACGTAAAACGCAAACGTGAACGCAAAATAGATTGAGCACTGGTCATATCTTTAGGAGGTCTCAGAACCCAGGTTTGAATTTTGGTCACGGCAAAAGAGTTATCTTGCCACGAAAGTCATGATTTGTGGATTTTTGTTTTCGTCTGTTCTAAGATTTCCTCAAAGTAAAGACCAAGTGCTCTAAGCATTTCGCGTTAACGTTTGAGTTTTACGTGCATCTAATAACCTAACACAAGGTTTGCAATATTATTTACGACCATCAGATTTCAAAGGAAAATCCAACTTTAGCAAGAAAAACCATGAATATGTATTAAGCTGTTGACTGCAACACATATGAATATGTAGGACATGTATTAAGCCGTTGACTGCAACACATATGAATATGTAGGACATGTATTAAGCCGTTGACTGCAACACATATGAATATGTAGGACATGTATTAAGCCGTTGACTGCAACACATATGAATATGTAGGATATAAGCTGTTGACTGCAACACATAAATTCCTTAACAAAATATTCACAATGTTCACAAAAACTTAAGAGGCTCTGGAGACATTTTCTTCTCAATTATCTTATTGTTTTTTTTATAAAATAAAAGAATGACAAATACATGTGTAACTGGTTAAAATTATCCTAGACCCCGTTCTCACTAGAGAAATCGCTTCGTTCGACGATGATTCAACAATGAAATCGACAAAGAGTTTTCCTGATGTGAACGCTTCATTCGATGAAGCAAATAGCTTTAATCGACGAAGACATCGCTTCAGGCGATGAAGAAATCGCTTCATACGATGAAGCAAATTTGTACGAGAACACTCCCTTCGTTCGACGAAGCAATTTGGCAGGCCTGGTTGCACAAGCGCGTTGTGTGTCAAGTGCCCATCAAGCGTTGTTTTTGACGCGCCACTGGAAAACCACACCGCGCGTCTAGATGCGCGACGCGCATGTACGACCTTCCACAGCTTCATTCGATTTTCGTTAGCAGTCGCTTATAATGTGTACGGTACCGCTTTTCATTCGATCTTCGTTAAGTGATATGTGAACGAAAGCTTCGTTAACTAACAATGATTAACTAATCTTCGTGGAACGAAGTGATTTCTCTAGTGAGAACGGGGTCTATGTTGAGCACAAACGAAATAACTTGGAAAACTAGGTCTTTTGCATGGCGGCAGTTTATAAAACTATAGAAGGGCTGTTGTGATTGGTTAGAGTACTGCAAAAGAGCCAATCAGATGCACTCTCTTGTAGAGTTTTAAACTAGTGCCGTGCATTATCAATTTTCTCATTTTTTTTGATGTCCTGGCAATTAAAATAAAAATTATGTCAAACATTTGATTTTTCCTTTGTGGAATTTGTGAGTGAAGATTCCTTGTACGTATACCCATCAGGGTTGTCGTCGAGTCCATCACAAGTCCAGAGCCGATAAAATCACAAGTCCGTGACAAGTCGCGCACAAGTCAAGTTACAAGAAGCAAAGAATAAACACGCACAAAATATGCCTTTGTTCATTTGAATAGCTTGTGACTTGAATTAAGACCCAGGGATTTGTGAAGGCTTGTGATGGACTCGACTACAAACCTGATACCCACACAATAATGAGAATGAAATTGATCAATGCTTTGTCCCCATAGGTTTACAAGTGCACAAATTGCTGACCTCGATTGTCCTTCAATCCCATGGTGCCTTGAGAATGTGCAAAAGATTGGGGGAAAAATACATCGAGGTGGCTGAGATGTAGTGTATTTTATCAGTCAGTAACGTATAAACACATTTTGTGGCAATTAAGGCTGATTACATGTACACCAGCCTCCCTAACACCGTGTTTACACTCGAATCGACAAAGGTGGATACAGATCCAGCATTTTTATTGCGACCACAAAACTGAACATTTGCCGCGTTTACACTACACCCCAAATTGCTTCAACTCGCCTTCAGAAACCGCAAAAGTCACCACTAAATGTAACTGCAGCGCATGCGTGAGCTGTTAGGTGTTGCTGCACTAGTGGCAGATTGGTCAATTAACACTGCGGGCACCGCCCCAAGGACACTCAAACTGCCCAATCTGTATTCGGGTGGCGTTTACACTACAAGCGACCTTGACGATTGCAGGGTTCAACCCCGCAATTGCGGGGTTCAACCCTACCCCAAAGGTTACTTGAAAAAGGCAAATCAGACCCGGGTCTGATTTGCCTTTTTCAATTCACCTTTTGCGTTTACACTTAGTGCCTACCCGGCTTCAACTCCCCTTTTGCGGAGTTAAGTGTAAACAGGCTGTACGAGCCACTGAGGCAGGGTGCACCACTCTGCCTAAAGTGCCTCCCTTAGCACCTTTTATTCTAGGGTTGTTTGGGAGACAGTGCTCTCTTTGAAAACAGTCCCCGCCCATAAAACACGTCGAGTACAGAAAGACGAGGCTATGATTTAGCATCGCGCGTGTAAGTCTGGATTTCAGACCAAGATATCCAGGTAACCAGCCTAGTCGCTGGCTACAGTTTATCGCGAGAGGTCGCTAATGATGCCACAGCTCATAGACTTAGACAAGGCTACATTTTACAGTGCATGCAAAGTCCTAAGTGGCCCTCGACCCCGTCCCCCGTTTTGTAGAACCGTGAAAATGTTGAAAATTTTGTACAGTCCCTAATAATCAAGAGGCCATTTCACACGAGCACTGGTTAACAAGGGCCCTGTGCTATGAAATCACATCGATGTCACGATATGGTATCGTGTTAAAGTGCATCCCCCCACCAAATCGCACGGGTCCCGTGTGTGCATCGATCGCCGTCACCAAATCAGACTGGTACCGTGTGCAAGGATGCTTCTTCGGAAACGGAATGAAACTTCACGTAAAATAAATTACGCGCGTATATTTAGTATGCTATGTTGGGGAAAGCACTGGTGCCCTATAATTCCACCGTTTAAAGAATATCGTAGTACCACCAATACAAATGTAACTTTTGAACTCTTCATGCAAATGCAGCATAATAAGGGACGTTAGCTACCGTGACCGTATTGCGTTGTACCGTTTGAAAGCCTGCGATCAAATCGCAAGTATCCTTGACGTCAGTCACTGGGCGCTAAACATCGCAGATGTGTTTTTTCAGCGCTCATGTTAAATGGGCTAAGGAATAAGTCACAGGTTACCGGCTAAAATCTCACATCATATGCATTACCCTTAAAATGAATTCCAATTCCAATTCCTTGACTGGTTCCCTGTCAGATTTGATGGAATGCCAGTTCAGAGTTTGGTGTGAATGTGATGTAACACGTTTTGCGTGCCGCCCTACCTAATTTTTGTGCCGCCCGCGCAAAATCCCGCCCTAGCAAAAACAATTGCCGCACTGCAAACATTTTTACGATACCTTTCATGCATTTACATCATGTACATGTACCACTGTACATGTACCACTGCACACGGGCCGCTCCCAAGGAAAACGAACTGATGTCGCCCTCTGTTGACTAAATCCGTCTACCATAGTCGGGTAACTTGTTTACGCGCAGTTAGTACGGCTTTTTGCGTACAGTAAGGTGCCCCACTCGGTACCGATCAAAACAAAAAGACATAAAAGAAGATGAATGGCCGTCGCCCGTCACTTGCGTTTGCGGTTTTCTAAATCCTTTTTTGTTCAAATTTAAAAAGGAAATTTTGGAGGTGGAAGTGAACGTGTATTTTTGGTGGGAAAATTTAAAAAAAAAAAAAACGTTGATGAAAAAACGAATAGTGACACAGTTTGTGATCTAAATTCGGATCTGTGACGACAGAAACACGTCCTTTATTATCCCTTCTTGATGTGCATCCCGCGTTCAATATAATAATATAAGGATAAAAGTAATTCCAGGTAACAGAAAAATGGGGGCGGGGCTTCGCGGAGGGAGCCGCCCTAGAATTCTGCGAAATTCACGGCGTGAAAACTTCGTTATGACGTCAAATTCACGGCCACGTTTGCTTTCGCCTGACGTACATGTACATGTACGAACCAGACCTAAAGCGCAACAACAAGTAGATAGGCCTATGTCACCTTTCGTTAGTCAATGGCTTTCAACGGTACACTAAAATTCATTGAATAGTGTCCTTGCGCTTTTGCAGTTGAATAGTTTAGAGCTAATTACCATGGCAACCTATGGTAAAATGTTACCAACCGGTTCGTTGACCAACTTGACCAAAATGTTACCGTGCAAAGACGGTTATGTTGACCTTATGTTGATAAATTTTCGCACTGCGAATTTGCAGCTTGCGCAAATTGCCAAGGGTCTGCAGGGAAATATTTTACGTCATACCCGGTAGGCCTAGCTACAGTTTTTGTTATCGCTCATGATTCGCCTTCGCTAGTTTGCTTTCGCGAACCAAACACACAATGGTCGAGTTGGTACAATGGTCAACAAGGACAAGGTGGGATACCATGGCCGACTGGTTAGGGCCATTGACTCACAATCATGGGTGAAAACTTGGGGTTGCGGGTTCAAATCCGGCTGCGGTACCTGTGCCCTTGGCCTTGGGCAAGGCACTCAACCACACTTGCACCATCATCGGAAGGGATGAAATGCCGTTGGTCCAGTGTGTTAGGTAATGGTAACGCTCTCTAAAGATCCCAGAGAATTTTTTCGTAAAGAGCAAGGGGATATTCCCCTAGGTCTCTGGTCATTTCTAATTCGAATTCTTCATGGGTTTCCTCACGCTTGCGAGTGACAGTGCAATGAGCACTATTGAGGAATCCTTGGTATGAATACCAGAAAGAAATAATAATAATAATAATAATAACCTACTTCCAAATACTGAAAGCCACCCAGACCTCACTGGCCTGGGTGGCTTTCAGTATTTGGAAGTAATAATAACCATGACGCACCATGACAACGGTGGAGTTCACATGAGTTATGTTGCTATCAACGGTCAAGTTGAGGTTGGTACAACGGTCGAGTTGGTTCGAGTCGACTTGACCTGCAACCAAATCTTACACCTATGCCTACCAATAGTTCAAACAATGAAACGAACTTTAACTTGAGTTAAAGAAATCGTGAAAATTGAAAACTAAAAACAGAGCTTGCTCGGCTCCGAAAAACTCAACGAAATTCTCAACTCTGTGTTAGTCTGGTAATAGTTCAGAGATTGATGAGAGAGCCATTCATTTTTGCCCATCTCAAGTCCATGAAGTCAGGAAGCCAGGCTGTGATTAACCTAATTGAAGTGAGCCGACATTCGGCCTCGGTTGAAACAACACGCCTGATCGGCTGCACATGATGAAAAAACCAGAGTACATACACCAAAGGATGTTCCATTTCGTCCGAACAGACAGACAAATATTTTTTTATAAAAGAAAACACGTCATTTTTGTTTCCGCTCATTAATTAGTACCTAATTAGGGAAATAAAGGGACCCCTCCCCAAAAGTTCAAGACTTTTACAAAAATAGTGGAATTCCAAACGCACGTCTTTCTTTAATTTTACCTCAGAACTAAAACCAAAATTAAGTGTGCCCAGGATAAAAATCAATTAGAAAATGCATTAAAGGTCTATTATTCGGGATTTTTATCAATGAAATCTATGCTTTAAAACCACTCTACTCAGTTACAGTCATAAAAATCCTATTTGGAGCTTGTTTTGGGGGTTAAAACGAAGGTTTTAAGTTTTTATGCTAATGTCAATGAATATATTCATGACCAAGGTCATGATGTCACAAGAGGCAAACACAGGAAAATTACATTCAACTGTGCACAAAAGATTCCACCTTTTTTCTCAAACTTGCTGTTAAAAATTTCGATCAGAATCAAATACATGCAAATTGGGCACAAATTCTTTGAAAGATGTGCGTTCCAGATTTCTTTGTAAAAAAAATCTTAATTTTCTTGTCCATCGCATGGGATCTCTTTAACTCCTAATTAGGTACTAATTAGTGAGCCAAGGAAGCCGAAAAAAATTAATGTCTCTTTGAGTACAAACAGTTTTTAGTTGTTGAGTTACAAATACTAAATTATTCAGTTTTAGTCTGTAAAAAAGTGGTGATTGTCCAGCCGATTATTTTATTCGTGTGGTAAACATCTTTTAATGAATATATTGTGGATGTTCGAATCGGCAACTCAATTCAGCTAGGTGAAATTACCCGAGTCTTTTGCAACACATTATGCGCATGTTCAAAATATACAAATTTTACAGCCCCTGTGTTGACCAAGTGAGGGCGCTGTTGCACGTTAACGGTCCCATATATTAAATATGCAAATTTTACAGCCCCTGTGTGGAGCAAGTGAGGGCGCCGTTTCTGTTAACGGTGCCATATATTAAATACGCAAATTTTACAGCCCCTGTGTGGACCAAGTGAGGGCGCTGTTGCACGTTAACGGTCCCATATATTAAATATGCAAATTTTACAGCCCCTGTGTGGACCAAGTGAGGGCGCTGTTGCCCGTTAACGGTCCATACTTAAAGGGCTGTGACATGCTAAACAACTTTGTGCCTAAGCTTTGCTTCATAATGACGGATTACTTGTTCAGCAAGACATACTATTGCTCGTTTGGATGTAAAATCAATAAAAGGTGGCCTTTTTCAACTTTGAAGATTTCACTGCAATAAATCACAGACAGAGGGCGCTGTTTTGAGTGCATCACATAAGGAAGACAGAAGGGAAAAGTTAAGAAAAAACATAAGACTTCAAGTTGGACTTGTGGCAAATTGCTGCAGTTTCTACCCCCAGTTTTGTCATGGCTTACAGCAGGCAACATGTAAAACAAACTCAAACAGCCATGGATTACAAACGTTTCAGGAAAATTGAGAAAAAAGTGGAATCTTTTGTGCACAGTGTAATGTGATTTTTCTGTGTTTGCCTCTTGTGACATAGTGACCTTGGTCATGAATATGCATATTTGCATAAGCATAAAAACTAAAAACCTTTGTTTTAACCCCCAAAGCAAGCTCCAAATAGGATTTTTATGACTTTAACTGAGTAGAGTGGTTTTAAAGCATAGATTTCATTGATAAAAATCCTAAATAAGGGGCCCTTTAAGGTATAACAAAAATTGTACTCGTTTCAGATATGCACAGATAAACACGGTCTTTTGACAGTAGAGTGAGTAAACGTTTTTTAATCGTTGTGGTAAACCCTTTTTTATCGGTGTTATTTGAAGACAGCATTCCGAAAGTTTAACTCTGGAAACTTTATTAAAATCACCCCTATTCCGCAATGGTTCATTCTAGTCAGGACCCTTGTCTAGACGTTTTTTGTTGCGCGTATTTCTTCTAGGGGAAGTCTTGGTGATGATACGATTACGTCACTCTCATAAAGTGTTGTTTTTCATCTCGCAATCGATCGCGATCGCCTCAACCTGTGACCGTGTTTACCAATTTACGGTGACTATTTGAAGCAGAAATCGCGGCCTTTTATCTTATCAAGAGAAAAGGTAGGTAGTTTGAGCTTGTTTTCCCCTAAATAACATGTATCTGGACATGTCGCTTGTCGGGATCGTAAAAAGTTCAGCCAGTCTCATCTGTTTTCAGAGCTAGAGCCAGATTCGAGAACTTGTGCAGGTCAACTCTCGACCGTTGTACCAACTCGCCCGTTGTGCGTTCAACCGGAGAAGTCAACTCGACCGTTGTGCGTTGTTTGTGAAAGCGAAGTCGATTTCGAATCAAGAGCAAAAGCGACATAAATTATGACGACAAATATTTCCATGCGAACCTTTGTGCAAGCTGAAACTAGTTAAACTTTACTAGGCAAATTCGTGGCGCGAGAATTTCGCTTTTGCTATATAGCTTGGCCCGATTAACGTGTAGCGTATTTGCGTGAACGGTAACATGTGCGCGACAAGAAAGAGTAGTATGCACAGCAGTTAAAGGCAGAGGCTCGTCAATGCGCGAGTGAGGCCAAATTCCCTGCCATGAAATACGCAGCTCCAAAGTAAGGCATGGAGCTGCGTATTTCATGGCAGGAATTTGGCCTCACGCGCACATTGACGAGCCTCTGCCTTTAAGTTGGTTCAAGCCCAGTTGGTCAATGCTAAATTCTACCCATAACCTTTTTTCAGCTGGTAACCTATTTTCTTGTTTTCACAGTCTTCAAGTAAAAATGACGAGCACTGATGATTTAAACATGAAGGAAGATTTATCACAAACTGGAACTAATTCGGCTAATATCGCCGCCTTGAAGAAAAACATGGAACATATGGACATTAATGCGTGTCATAATGGTGAAAGCGTCACTGAGACAGAAGAGGCAGAGGGCGCGAGCTGTTCTGCTGCAACAGCCGATACAAAAACAGGTGAACTTTTTTCACAATTTCGTCACAATTAATGGAGCGCGTCCAGATCACATTTTTGAGCCCCATTTTCCCCATGGGTGTTGAGATTTTGATACCATATCATTTGTCATATTTTTCTCATTACCATTCTGAGATTTCGCGCTCTCAATCCGTATATTTTCAAGGATATCGTCAAAAAACTACTAATGTTTTGTAAACTAATTTATCCGTTCCATAAAGCAGTGCGGTGATTACACCAACCTTTTTGCTTCCACATCCAAATTGGAGTTTGCAAATTTTCCGTTTTTTCTTCCCATGGATAGTATTTTGGGGAGGTATTTTGTATGATTGTTAGGTTAGAACGGAATTCATTTTCTGGAAAAATCGGGACAGCTCCTTTAAAAATGCAGCTTTTACGAAGACAATGTAAGAGCTACATTATTTGAAATCCGAAAAAAAAGTGTATTTGGGTAATTCCCAAAATTAAGGGTCCAAAAGTGTGACATGCTTTTAAAGATTTTCAAGTGTTTTTAGTGATTGAAAGTGGTTCTCCAGTAGATAATAATTATTTTTATTTGAACAAATGCCACTCAAATTTAATGTTTGTGTGTAGATATGGCACCAAGGTTAATGCAAACTCATTCTACAACCAATTTTCATTGGCGTACGTAACCCGGGACACCAAACTCCTATTCAATACCATGGAACAAATTATAAGCCTTTATGGTCTTTTGTTTTGAATATTTTTCAGGAATCAGAAAACAAAATATTGAAGAAAATGATGCTGCCCCCTATAATCACAGTCCATTACTGAAAATTTGTGGTCATAAGTGGTGATTTTTGAAGCAGGAAGTGGTGATTTTTGAAGCAAACATTTTGGACCCCTAATTTTGGGAATTACCCATTTTTAAATCGTTAAAATCTAATTGTGACCATTTCAGAAAAACTACTGTTTGCTTTTGTTTTCTCGTCAGATTCCAGCGAGATGCGAAGTCGACCAACCGAACAAATGTACCACGTCAAATGGATACACTGGAAGGCCAACAACACACCGATTATTACTCAAAATGAAAACGGTCCCTGTCCTCTGATCGCCATAATGAATGTGCTGTTACTGCGGGGAACCGTGCACATTCCGCCCATGGTGGAAATGGTTTCGTCCAATCAGTTAGTTAGTTACCTCGGAGATTGCTTGCTCAACCGATCGCTTGAGGTACGGAGTTCTTGGCCTTAAAAATACTAGCTGGGATGCTGGTACTTTGTGTGCTGTTATTTGAACTATGTAAACAAGCTACACATGGGACACAAGTTAATAGAGTAACAGGCGCGGGGGAAAATCGCTTCGTTTGATCAAGATTAGTTAATCATCGTTTAGTTAATGAAGCGTGCGTTGAGCTCACTTAAAGGCACAGGCTCGTCGGCATTGCGCTAGCACATTGCTGACAAATTCGTGCCACGAAATACGCAGCTCCATGCCTTTGCTATGGAGCTGCGTATTTCGTGGCACGAATTGTTTTACAAACAGGATTAAAACTGGTTTTAATTGTCAAAAATCACCCGATTGATTGCTTTCCGTGACGTAGAACATCCGGGAATGTGTGGTGGTCTACGTACATGTACACGCGCGCGCCAATAGACGCACATGAACACGCATAAAATATACTCACTAGCGTACTTTCATTTGAAGATGCCGCACGCGCGCGCTGCGGTACGTTTAAATTATTGAGCATGCACTGCAGCTTGTAAAAACGAAAGTGCTTTTGCTTGATCACAATTTTAGCCTGAAGAAATACATTTTTATGTTTATCGATACAACAGCCATTGCGCAACAACATAAGGTTAAGCAACAGAGGTAAGTGCAACCAATGCGCTTGTATTGCTTTTTTGGCCGGTTATCACTCGAGCCACGTGGGTCATGAAAAATGACAACCAAAATGGTGGATGGAAGGCGTTGTGTCACCGAAAAGCAATCAATATCCGAATATACTCAACAGATTTTTAAAACTTGTTTTTCGTTAACATTTTCAACCAGAATGCCTCCGAGGGTGTCCAACGAAATTACGAGCAGAATATTCATGACGCGATGGAAATTATCACCAAACTCTCAACGGGTTTGGACGTTAACATCAAATTCACAGGGTGAGACCAATAACAAAATTATTAGTTCGTTCATTGTACATAAATCCACCCAAAAAAGTGCTAGGGGCACTCCTGGTCACTGGGCTTAATTATATTATTCCACTAAACGTCGTCTCCCTGGGGAGCATACAGCCCCAGCTGCCCGTAAGCAAACAACACAATGCCTTCACTGTCCTCACAGGTACCCATTTGCTCCTGGGTGGAGAGAGGCAAGTTATGGTAAAGTGTCTTGCCCAAGGGCACACTCGGGTTGTAGTCGAGTCCATCACAAGTCTTCACAAGCCTTCACAAGTCCCTGGGTCTTAATTAAAGTCACAAGCTATTCAAATGAACTCCAACAAAGGCATTCTTTTGTGCGTGTTCATCCTTTGCTTCTTGTCACTGGACTTGTGCGGGACTTGTTACAGACTTGTGATTTTATCGGCTCTGGACTTGTGAAAGACCCCGTTCTCACTAGAGAATTCGCTTCGTTCGACGAAGATTAGTTAATCATCGTTAGTTAAAGGCACAGGCTCGTCAGCAATGCGCGCGCCCCAAATGTGTGCCACGCAATACGCAGCTCCATAGCAAAGGCATGGAGCTGCGTGTTTCGAGCACGAATTTGGCGGGCGCGCATTGCTGACGAGCCTGTGCCTTTAATGAAGCATGCGTTCATATATCACTTAACAAAGATCGAACGAAGAGCGACCGCTAACTAAGATCGAATGAAGACGTGGGAGGTCGTACATGTGCGTCGCGCATCAAGCACTGAGCTTCAAGCGTCTAGACGCGCTGTGTGGTATTCCAGCGGCGCGTCAAAAACAGCGATCTCTTCGTCGAATGAAGCTATTTCCTTCATCGAATTAAGCGATTCTAATCATCGTCGAATGAAGAGGCGTGCGTTCATCAGAAAATCTCTTCACCGAATCATCGTTGAACGAAGCGATTTATCTAGTGAGAACGGGGTCATGGACTCACTACAACCACGGAGCGCACACATTTTGTTCTGGAATTTACGGACGATCCTTTTTATTTTTGCAGAATAAAAGATTTCGAGTACACCCAGGAATGCGTTGTATTCGATCTTCTCAACATTTGTTTATGTCATGGATGGTTATATGATCCCCAAAACAGCGAAATCGTCTCGGCTGTTGGCACGTACAGTTATAATCAAGTCGTGGAGAAAATTATCGCGAGTAAAACGTCGAAAGATGAAAATGAATTACATCAGGGTAAGCATTTCAAATAAATTATTGGTTTTTTGTTTGAATCTGAGGTCTTGAGGAAAACCTGAGGGAGTATACCACTGTGCCTCATAGCTCAGCTGGTAGAGCATCTGCCTGGTGTGTCAGATCTTGGGGAAAAGCTGAGGGAGTATACCACTGTGCCTCATAGCTCAGCTGGGACAGCATCTAATATGTTTGTCATGTGCGTGTGTGTATCAAGTTTGCTTCAAGATAATTTCCCCCTTCAGCCTCGTGGTATACGGGATGCATGCGCACTTTTACAACACATTTCTTGCATGTTTACTCCGTAGGCTTAGTAGCGGAACAATTCCTAGAAAACACGGCAGCGCAGTTAACGTTCTACGGTCTTTGCGAGTTAATTGCTGCAACAGAAGAAGGCGAGCTGTGCGTTTTCTTCCGTAATAACCATTTCAGCACGTTAATTAAACATAAGGTAAGTATCATGCAGGACTCAACATTTTATAAAATCTTGGTAAAGTGTGAAAGCCCCAAGACATCGTTTGCAGTTACCCAAAATTTTACTTCACGAGTTGACAAGAAAAACCCGACAAAGTGTTGATAGCAATAGTAACAAACACCACATGATTTTTCCCTTGTAAAATGGTACCTTTGTGGGAGAAATTGTCAAAACAAATTTATACCATGCATGGATTTTTCAGGTTTTCTGAAGTATTACTGCATCTATGTGGCTGAAATTTCTACAAAGCAGTTTATCAATATTATTTTTAGTTATGTAATGCTGTTCCCGGAATTCGTAAAAAGGTTTAAAGGCAGTATACATCATTGGTAATCTCGAAAATCAGAAAAGTTCACAGATTTACGCCTAACTTACACAATATAAACATGATGACCGTAGAAAACTTCCCCTGAAATGGTTTTGTCTGAAGTGCTATAGTCTTTGAGAAATGAGTAAAACAATTAGTTTTCGTCTCATGAGACAAATTCAATTCGCCCCAAAACCATTTCGCCCAAGTGCCATTTCACCCCAAACCACTTCGCCCCAAATTACTTCGTCCAAACACTACATCGCCCAAATGCCACTTCGCCCCAAAACCACGGTTCAGGGCGAAATGACTGCAAACCCTTTTCTGACTGTTTTCTGAAAAGTTAGACGAAGTACGGAGCTGGTTTTTGCTCAGGTTGGTTTTAAAACTATTTGTAACAGTTTATCAATCATGTATACTATCTTCAATCACACAGGGGGATAAAACTATTTGTAACAGTTTACCAATCATGTATACTATCTTCAATCACACAGGGGGATACAACTATTTTTAACAGTTTATCAATCATGTATACTATCTTCAATCACACAGGGGGATAAAACTATTTGTAACAGTTTACCAATCATGTATGCTATCTTCAATCACACAGGGGGATACAACTATTTTTAACAGTTTACCAATCATGTATACTATCTTTAAATGATGTACTATATTTTATCAACAGAACGAGTTGTGCGTTCTCGTGACTGATCAGGGTTTCTTAACGGAGAGTAACATCGTCTGGGAGACGTTAGGAAGTGTCGAAGGCGACAGCGGATTCGTCGATGGAGAATTCAACGCTAGACCACCGACCAATCAAATTGCGGCACCGGTCGCTAGCAATGTGTCCCCCGAACAACAATTTAATAATGAGTAAGATATAAATCAGGCCACGATTGTAAGTCACTTTATAATTCTCTATAACATTGCAAATTGAAAAAGAGTAATTTGCCACGGAGCACCCGCTTTGAACATATTTTTATAACTTGCACCCAAGCGCTATTTAAACGCCACATTTAAAGCTAGATGCATTCTAGAATTATGTCATAATACTGATCGTCATTGGCTGAAACAATTGTACAAACTACGCTTAAATCGTAAATGTTGGCATGTCTGCTTTTAAATTTGCTAAAAACATCAGTTGAATTCGTTGTATATATTCACTTATGTGTCTGAACACAACCTTAAAGGCACATGCTCGTCAGCAATGCGCGCGTGCCAAATTCGTGCCACGAAATACGCAGCTCCATAGCGAAGGCATTGAGCTGCGTATTTCGTGGCACGAATGTGGCGCGCGCGCATTGCTGACGAGCCCGTGTCTTTCAGTGGATCAGATATTTTATTGAGGGTATTCCTTCCGCTTGAATGATTTTGTATATGATTAGACAATTGTATCTGCATGACAGACACCTTGTCACAGGAATAAGTGAAAACAGTCATTTGAAGGGAAAAAAAAATCCAAAATTGACAACATACCAATATCCCTAACTTATTGTGAGGAGTGAATAACCCGATACTTTGCGTTTATTTATAGTTATCTAGTTGCCTTGACGCTTCAACAGGATCAAGAACAGCTTTCACAGGGCGTTAAGTTACAAAATCAAGAGTTGAACTCGCAAGCAACAGCGGCGCTTTCTGAGTAAGAATTATAGACGATTGTTTATATCTAAAGCGCCCTCTTCGAACCAAGTGAAAATTCAACTTTAATTTTTCCAAATTTAGATTACAAATGATTTTTTAGATCGAGAACTGCGTGCTAATGTCAAATTCAATGAGATTACTTTCAAAGTCGGAGTGAATTGAGATAAATCGGCATAGCGTCCCTGTTACGGTGTCCATTATTTTGTCTAAACTCCATCAAGACTAAAGACTCAAATTATCACGGAACAGGCAAAGCAACCATATCGTGCCACAACTCTTTGAGAAACGGTGGCAGAAGCAGGATTACTTTGAGAAACGGTGGCAGAAGTGGGATTACTAAAAAAACGTCTTCAATTGCTAAACTCCATCAAGACTAAAGACTCAAATTATCACAATACAGGCAAAGCAACCATATCGTGCAATAACTCTCTGCTCACTTATTGGCCATTTTTGTGGAAATGAAGAAATGTACAAATTATTTGACATTTTGTTTTGTATTTCAGCCACGAATTGGCGCTACAACTTCAGGAACAGGAGGATTTACGATTAGCGCAGAATTTGGCGCAGGAAGACCAACAAGCCCCACCCCCTGGTGCCCAAGCCGCTGCCCCGCCCACACCAAACCCCACCCAACCTGCCAATCAAAAGGTGGGTAATTAGACATTTACAATTATGTGTATAAACTGACTTTAAATGATAGCATATGAAAAGGATGATGACGTCAAGATTGATGCCTTGTTTCCCCGATTCCAATACGCCATGAAGTATGTAAAAATCTGTTGTGTCCCGACTCGCGCCGAACTGCAAAAGATGGCGACTTACGTGGAACATATTAAATTCAGCAATTCTTTGGAAGCATTGTCCCTTCCTTTCAAAACTTTATAGCATAAAACTTTTCTTTTTCTTCAACAGGAAAAGTTGTGTACAATATTGTGAGAAACGGTGGCTGAAGCGGGATTACTAAAAAACGTCTTCAAAGATGCCTTTTGTGTGTTCAGTCACAAGGTCTGGTGCACCGACTTATTCAGTTACAACTGTAGCTTGATTTACAAAGTCCACAGACTGTCGTCTATTCATGTGACCTAGCAATGAAATTAGTCTGGCAACCTTTCAAGTAGATGTACAAATGCTACAATGTGGTTCGCTCACCAGATATTTGCGCAAGCATGCAAAACGTGTGCTTTATCGGCGTAATAACGGCATCTTTCAAAAATGCGACATATAAAGTCTCGTGATTGGCTACAAACTTCTTGCCTTTTAAATAT
Organism: Henricia sp. BOLD:AAB3569; assembly: GCA_037783545.1. Taxonomy (NCBI): domain Eukaryota; kingdom Metazoa; phylum Echinodermata; class Asteroidea; order Spinulosida; family Echinasteridae; genus Henricia; species Henricia sp. BOLD:AAB3569. The sequence continues at coordinate 365,106 of JBBELK010001010.1, read as the reverse complement.
TCATATTCTCATGCAAATGATGTATGTTACATGTATTTTTAGATAATCATGTGTGCAGCTTTAACAAATTATTACCACTATAATCAATTTTCCTTCCAAATTCAGAAAACCGATTAATTTCCCCCAATTTTTTTGTATCGCTCTCGTAAATGTTGTAAGCAAATATTTATAATTGGTGCTTACCAGTTTATATTTTTTAAGCATGTTTCATTTGTTTGGCGACGGTGCAGGTTTTCATATTTAAATGATAGATCCACAAATTGTCTACTCGTGCAGGACGCATGGCGACAGTGTAACTGCTCCCGTCATGGCTGCTCGTGCAAAAGGTCTATTGCAGACATTCGGTTGTACAAAGTCTGCAGAAGGATCATGTTTTAGTTTAACTCTAGCTTGCTTATATATCGAAAAAGTTAAAGACAGATTACATGATTTTTTAAGATTTCCAACAGCACCACACAATAAAAGAATATTGATAAACTGCCTTGTAGAAATTTCAGCCACATGCATGGTTTGTGTGTATGCATGAATTGTGTTTATTGTTGTTATGCAAAATCATAACCCAATGATTCATTCACCAGACATGTTCAGTGACCATATCAACATGACTGCATTGTCAAAGAAAAACATCTCGGCAGGTTTAGGAGATATGAATTTACGAAACAAAAAGGGCATTTTGTTTCGACTCGCCCAGTATAGAGAAATCGCTTCGTTGAACGAAGATTAGTTAATCATCGTTAGTTAATGAAGCATATCACTTAATGAAGATCGAATGAAGAGCGGTGCCGTAAACATTATAAGCGACCGCTAACAAAGATCGAATGAAGCTGTTGGAGGTTGTACGTGCGCGACTAGACACGCTGTGTGGTTTTCCAGTGGCGGGTCAAAAACAACGCTTGCTAGTCGCTTGACACACAACGTGCTTGTGCAACCAGGCCTGCCAAATTGCTTCGTCGAAAGAAGTGAGTGTTCTCATTACGAATTTGCTTCATCGAATGAAGCGATGTCTTCGTCGAATAAAGCTATTTGCTTTATCGAATGAAACGATTCTAATCATCGTCGAACGAAGAGATTTCTCTTGTAAGAACGGGGTCTATGAAAGAAAAGTCGGTAAACTTACCTGCATAATTTTCAGCCCTTTCTTGACCTCATTTATCAGCACTGCTTGCTCATTTATTTGCAAAGAATTGTTAAAAACTCCATAACATGCTCGGGTAGGACTCGAACCCCCTACTTCCTGTATTCAAGAGCAGTTGTCTTAATCAGTCGATCACCAAACGGACCAGTGTATAACCCTGTTGTAAAAAATAAAAAAGTAATATACATTTTTTCCACCAATTTTTTCTGGATTTTGTCAAATCTTAATAATAATTTGTCGTTCTAATATAAAGTTATTTTATGCTTGTGGGCCATAGCCTTAATTCAAGTCACAAGCTATTCAAAGGAACTCCAACAAAGGCATTCTTTTGTGCGTGTTCATCCTTTGTTGCTTGAAAATAGGCTAAGGATTTGGTTTTTCATTTTGTTATCAACGAACTTGTAATGGACTCGACAATAGCTTGTATTCTTGGGTTTCACTTTTTTCACAACCGGTTGCTATCCGCCATTACTGTGTCCATACTATGGCACGCCAAAGCGAAAAGAATTTTTAAAAATGTTGATAGGCTGTTTGAAACCGGCATACCGTGCTTTTGTTGGCAAGTTTTAAAAAATGTTGAGACTTGTTTTTCAGGGTTGATGGTAGAATTATCAGTGACGCGTGACGTCAACAACTATCATATCCGCCATTACTGTGTCCATACTATTTATTTTCTTGCGCCACATTTGCGAAAATATGCATCAACATTTTTTAAATATTATTTTCGCTTTGGCGTGCAATGGTATGGACACAGTAATGGCGGATAGCAACCAGTTGTCAGAAAAAGCGAAACCCAAGAGTTGTTTCCAAAAGTATTTTCAATTTGTTTAAACTATGTATTCAATTTCTCAAAATGTTAATATTTTTTGCACATAAGCCAACAATCTTTCGTATTGTGTATTTTGGAGCTCGCCTATGAGCTTAATGTGTTTTTTTTCGTGAAGCTGCAATATTTTTCGTCGGTATTAATACCAGGTTTTCCCCAAGACCTCCGACTCACCAGGCAGACGCTCTACCAGCTGAGCTATGAGGCACAGTGGTATAATCTATCAGGTTTTCCCCCAAGACCTCTGACACACCAGGCAGAAGCTCTACCAGCTGAGCTATGAGGCACAGTGGTATAATCTATCAGGTTTTCCCCCAAGACCTCTGACTCACCAGGCAGACGCTCTACCAGCTGAGCTTTGAGGCACAGTGGTATAATCTATCAGGTTTTCCCCCAAGACCTCTGACACACCGGGCAGACGCTCTACCAGCTGAGCTATGAGGCACAGTGGTATACTCCCTCAGGTTTCCCCAAGACCTCTGACACACCAGGCAGACGCTCTACCAGCTGAGCTATGAGGCACAGTTGGTATACTCTCTCAGGTTTTCCCTAAGACCTCTGACTCACCAGACAGACGCTCTACAAACTGAGCTATGAGGCACAGTGGTATACTCCCTCAGGTTTCCCCCAAGACCTCTGACACGCCAGGCAGACGCTCTACCAGCTGAGCTATGAGGCACAGTAGTATACTCCCTCAGGTTTCCCCCAAGACCTCTGACACGCCAGGCAGACGCTCTACCAGCTGAGCTATGAGGCACAGTAGTATACTCCCTCAGGTTTCCCCCAAGACCTCTGACACGCCAGGCAGACGCTCTACCAGCTGAGCTATGAGGCACAGTAGTATACTCCCTCAGGTTTCCCCCAAGACCTCTGACACGCCAGGCAGATGCTCTACCAGCTGAGCTATAAGGCACAGTGGTATACTCCCTCAGGTTTCCCCCAAGACCTCTGACACACCAGGCAGACGCTCTACCAGCTGAGCTATGAGGCACAGTTGGTATACTCCTCAGGTTTTCCCTAAGACCTCTGACTCGCCAGGCAGACGCTCTACAAACTGAGCTATGAGGCACAGTGGTATACTCTCTCAAGTTTTCCCCCCAAGACCTCTGACACACCGGGCAGACGCTCTACTAGCTGAGCTATGAGGCACAGTGGTATACTCCCTCAGGTTTCCCTCAAGACCTCTGACACACCGGGCAGATGCTCTACCAGCTGAGCTATAAGGCACAGTTGGTATACTCCCTCGGGTTTTCCCTATAGACCCAATTTTTCTCACGGTGTTGCATGGTAGTACAACTGGGCAGAGTAACAAACGCAACATCTGGTATGGTGCCTGATCATCATAGTGCAACTGGTCATTTTAATGACAAAAAATACTGATGTCCGAGTACTAAATTCTTATTTCAAGTAGATGTACAAATGCTAGCAATGTGGTTCGTACACCACAACCACAGTCAACCACAGCTTAATAGTTCTTGTATCACATGCACAGCCAAACCCTGTTATTAAAGAGGTACCTCTTATTATCAGGGTTCCTTGTTATAAGCAGAATGTTGTATTAACAGTGCTCTTATTATCAGGGTTCCTTGTTATAAGCAGAATGTTGTATTAACAGTGCTCTTATTATCAGAGTTCGACTGTATTCGGCATGCATTCTCTAGTACATTTAAGTTTCTGTATATGAAAATGTCAATACCTGTACATGTATCCGTATTTTGAAGTATAAACACATGCTATTTGTCTAATAAAAATTTAGCCTTATATTCTAACATTTTACAATTGTGTACAGTATAATGTAATGGCACTCTACCATTTGTTACTGTGATGGGTCTAATATTTTTGGTACAGTAAACTGACTTGTATATAGTGGCCACCCTAGGAACCGTCAAACTGGCCACTATAATAATAAACGGGTTGCTTAAGCATTTATACACATGGCATTTGGGACCAAAGACAGGTGGCCGCTATAAACAGGTGGCCTGTACAGAGTGTCCCAGAAAAAAACTAAACCGAGATTTATCTTTGTTTAATCTCACTTTAATCTCAATCTTGAATAATAAATCTTGAATAATAAATGACACATATTTGGAAAGCTTAGTTCCTCATCTTTCATTTGATACCACTAATATGATACATACTTCACGCATGAATGAATAAAGACAATATGAAGCAGGGCTACTAAAAAGTCGTTTGCACAACGATACCTGAATTTCAGGGGTTTCAACACGCACGTTTTTAATGCACACGTGACCATCTCCGAATCCATTCATGGGAAAAATCGGTCAGGTGTGAAAAAAACGAATGATTTAAAAAAAACATGGAAATTCAGTCATCCGTGGCTCATTTTTCCTGACTGAGGTATCATACGAAAGGGCAGAAAATGAACTTTTTAGAAATGAGGTATCGTTGTGCAAACGACTTTTTGGTAGCCCTGCTTCATATTGTCTTTATTCATTCATGCGTGAAGTATGTATCATATGAGTGGTATCAAATGAAAGATGAGGAACTAAGCTTTCCAAATATGTGTCATTTATTATTCAAGATTGAGATTAAAGTATGATTAAACATCGATAAATCTCGGTTTCGTTTTTACTGGGACACCCTGTATAAATACTGTACACCCTCGCCACTAATTCTTCCCAATGACGTGATAATGCCACAGAAAGTGTAAATTTGGTTAGGAAACATGATTTTGGCAAGGAGAAATATCAAGTTTTTCTTTGAAAACACTTTCATGCTATGTAGACTTAGTGCATGGAATCTCAAATGGCGAAGGTGCATGGTCGTTTTTCCATATTTTTATGAAGACCGGATAGAATTGACTTCAGACCTTGTGATGTTGTGTACTAAACATATGAGACAGGCTGAACAATTTATAAGCGTTTTCTTACAAAATCTTAAATGTTACTCACTCCTAATTTTTTGGTTTTCCATCAAATCTGCACTCGCCAATGCCTGGTGAGTCATTTTATAAAAGAAAAAAAAGTATTTTGTTCCGCATACATTGAACAACGATTTGAAGGAAATTACCTCCTGGAATCAACAGATAAAATCCCATTCTAAGATATACTTCCCACTTGCACTTTTGTCGCAAATGTTGCTTTTCTTAAGAAAAATCACATTTTTTACTTTAAAAATTGCATTCAGTTAGTGAACCAACCATTTACGTGCATATGCAGCGCCCTCTATTATCACTCTTACACACGCGCCGTGATTTTGTCCATTACTTTCTGCAGTAATTTTATCATTTATTTATCTCAGAAATGCAACATTTGCGACAGAAGTGCAAGTGGGAAGTATATCTTAGAATTTGATTATCTGTCGATTCCAGGAGGTAATTTCATTCAAATCTTTGTTCAATGTATACGAAAACAATACTGAACTGTTACCGTTTAGGTAAGAATTGAGAAGTTGATCATAATTTTTTTCTTTAAAATGACCCGTCTAGCATTGGAATGTGCAGATTTGATGGAAAAAAACCCAAAATTTCGAGTGAGAAAAATAGTAAGATTTTGCGAGGAAACGTGCACCGACTTGGACATTTTTCAGCCCGTCTCATATGTTTTGCACACAACTCCTAAAGCCATGATCAAGTTCCTAATTCTTTCCCCAGTGAACATGGTGAACGGAATTCATACCAAAATAAATATTAACTTACATGAAAGTTGAAGTTGTGCATCTGATAGTGGTCAGATCCGTACGAAAATAAACTCCTCAAAAAAAGTTCGGAAAGTCAAGTTTGACTGACGATTTTTCTCTTGTTGTAATATAATTGTCCTTGAATTTTATATCATTGGAAAGCCCTGTTATTCCTCTTTACGATGATGTGTCATTTGTTATGATTAAGCAATTGGGGGATGTGCAGTATAGCTGAATACGGGGGCGGGTGTAAAGTGAAATGTCACAAAATACACACATTCCCATCCTCCAAGCAAAAGGGAATGCACTGCATGACAATAGCAGTGAATTTTGTGACATTTCACTTTCCACCCACCCCTGTATTCCGCTATACTGCACATCCCCCAATTGATTAATCATAACAAATGACACATCACTGTAAAGAGGAATAACAGGGCTTTCCAATGATACCAAATTCAAGGGAAATGATTTAGTAACAAGAGAGAAATCGTCAGTCAAACTTGAATTTCCGAACTTTTTTTGAGGAATTTATATTTACATGTAGCTCCTTCTGTCCCCAACCACAGGGTGAAAAGCCGTCCAAATGCCGAAAGAAAAGGCACCATTGTAGGCCTACTGGACGCCAAGGCGTGCATCACTAAGTACAAGAATGCAAAGGATGTCTGGCCCAGGAACTAACACAAAAGTAAGTGAGGACTATGCCAGGTTTATATCGTCAAGAAATTACTCACATTCCTTTGAAGAACAGAGACTTTACGCCAGTCACAATGCAGAGTTTCCCAAAAAATGTCCAGGCGCCAATTTCATAAAGATGTTTTATTTTGCAGAAAATTTGCTTAATCCAAAATTTGTTTTCTTTATAAAAATTGGTTAATAGTCAAAATTGTTTGTCAACTTGTGTTCTTAGCACGAATAGCAGAACAGTCAATTGTAATACACATCACATCAGATTTTGACTGCTAACCCATTTTTAAAAAGCAAACAAACTAAGCAGATTTTTCTGCAAAACAGCTTAAAGGCACAGGCTCGTCAGCAATGCGCGCGCGCCAAATTCGTGCCACGACATACGCAGCTCCATGCATTTGCTATGGAGCTGCGTATTTTATTGGCACATATTTGGCGCGCATGAAATCGCACCCTTCATGAACCAGGGGTCGATTTCACAAGAAGAGTTCAATGCGTCTTAATTCCCATACCAACGTCCCAAGATAAGAAGAGTGACCCTTCCTGAGACGCGTCTTAGTGCTTTGCGAAATCGGCCCCTGGTCATGTATTTAAATAAAGTAACAGGTCTCACCAGTTAGTACAAGTTGTCAACTAGCCACTGATGAGACCTGGGATCGATTTCACAAAAGCTAAGACGAGTTCAATGCATCCTAATTTCCATACCAACGTCCCAAGATAAGAAGAGTGTCCCTTCCTACGACGTGCTTTGTGAAATCGGCCCCAGGTGTAATTATTTGAGAAGAACTGGCCACCTAGTTTAGGATTAATCAATAGGCAGTCAATTCTAGTTGAGGGTTGACCTTGCTGTACCAAAAATGACAACTTTGGATTCGCCTGACCGATTTTTTTATGCAAGAAGAATCAAGATCCGGGGAAACAGATTCTTAGGTTGCCTGGGCATTTTATTTTGGCCACCCTGTATATTCGTGAGGACTTGCCGTGTGTGTGAAAGTACAGCTTTCCCGGCCGGCTACAAATAGTGAGTCATTCATGAAAAGTCAGTTTCTTCAAAGTGTGCCACGCGCCTAAAATGCAGTATGCATTTGACATTTAAATTGGTCGCAATGTAAGCACAAAATGTGCAACCGTGCATGTCCTCACGGAACAAAGAAACTGCCCTACAAGATGGCAGCTATTCGATACGGTCTATTGCGCGCTCTGGACATAAAAGTGCTATGAGTTTACTGTATAAAAATGTGGTTATATTTTAAAATTCATTTTTACTGACGTCTCCAAAAGTGCATCTATGCCAAATTGTTTGGGGAAAACGCTTGATAGCAGCAAATGATCACTTAAAACAGAACAAAGATCTGCTTTGTATTTAAATCCACAAATTGTACATTTTAATAAATACTTTTCTCATTTTGCCAGACACGATACTGGAATTAATATCACAAAAACGGATATGACGACAACTTAAGGTAATGACTGAAAACGTATAGATGGTTAAATTGAATTTTGGTTTTCTACGGGATTGTTGTCGAGTCCATCACAAGCCCTCATAAGTCCCTGGGTCTTAATTCAAGTCACAAGCTATTCAAATGAACTCCAACAAAGGCATTCTTTTGTGCGTGTTCATCCTTTGCTTCTTGTTACTGGACTTGTGCGGGACTTATGATTTTATCGGCTCTAGACTTGTGACGGACTCGACTACAACCCTGGTTTTCGTATCTAGCTATACTGAAACGCAAAAGAAACTTACCACTTGTTTAAAATGTAATGAAATTGTAACAGTTCAAAATAAAACAAACCAACAATTGCTTATTGAAACATTGGCATTTTATTGATGACATGTCAAGTTTTTGACCAAGATACACCATCTCATCAGTTTGTTAAAGAGCAGAAAAGGGTGCGATGTCAGTCCCCTTTCAATAGCGTGTGTGGCCACCATTGATTTGGATACAGGCAGTGCATCGTCGGCGCATACTGCCTACCAGTCTTTGATCCCCTGACAATCGTGGCATGTTGCTTGAAATGCCCATTTTGCACTGGCCTTTTTAAAGCCAACATCAAGACATCACGTGCAGCTCATTACAATCATCCCATACCCCTTGGCTAATCATCGACAGTCAAGTGACCATTGAAGGTTCAAGTAACCTTCAGACACCGTTTGGTCTGACAGTGAGGACACTATTGTCCACAAATAAGTTCACACATTACTACACTCATTGTTATTGTTGCTATTTAAAGGTTTAAAAGGTGGTAAGTTTCTTTTGCGTTTCAGTATATATAGGGGTCATTTTAAAAGTCTTTCATTAAGTATGGCGGTCTGTTTACGTTTACAGGTTATGGTCCAAATTTAGGCTTTGTCTACGGTGCGTGTGCCCTTTGGGCAAGGCACTTTGCCATGAGTTGCCTCTGTTCACCTCGTTTTGTGAACTTGTGCAAAATCGAGCTTAAAATTATCTAAATTAATTTATTGTCTCTAACCTTTCTGGACCGGACAAAAGAAAATGTCCACGCAACTAAACTTCATATTCCGAACTATTCCTAATTGTATACCAATAGATGAAATAATATTTTCTTACATATACATGAGTCTTTCCACGGTAAAGGGGGCATTTTGGCAACACAGACCATATTTTCGAGGAAATACCTTTGTCTGGTCTCACAATAAAAGAAATAAGTTTCAGTTGTTCTGAAGAGATAACTTAGGCCCCAAAAGGGTTACAAATAGTGTGACAACATGCCTTTCTAAAAATCCTGTGTACAAATTTCCAATATCACCCGTAACCGGGACGGACTAAAATGTAACACAAGTGTCCGTCCTGGTTACGAGTGTATATTAGGAATTTGTACACAGGGTTTTCAGAAAGGCATGTTGTCACACTATTTGTAAACCTTTTGGGGCCCAAGTTATCTCTTCAGAACAACTGAAACTTATTTCTTTTATTTTGAGACCAGACAAAGGTATGTCCTCGAAAATATGGTCTGTGTTGCTAAAATGCCCCCTTTACCGTGGAAAGACTCAATTACAAACTTTAAAAAAACAATAAATACAATTGACTAATTTGAAACAGTGGTTAAGTATGTCCTTAAATCGGGCTTTGAATTTGATTATTTCTGAACCATCTATCACAAAATATTCTCTATACAACTGTGTATGTGGTTTACAGAAATACTGTGTACCGGGGTACATGTACAATAGAGTACTAATTGAAAACGTCACCCTTTGTGTGTTGTCAAGGTTACTGGGTCTACACAAAAACCAGTGAACTGTTTCCCTGTGCTTTAGCAATGGACGTTTCAGATTACCAGTGAATGTTCAGAGCCAGTTACACTGGCAAAGATGTCACACTTTATTTAGTAATCTATGCAGCAGAGAATATAAACTCCTCAAAAAAAAGTTCGGAAAGTCAAGTTTGACTGACGATTTCTTTCTCGTTGCTAAATCATTTCCCTTGAATTTTGTATCATTGGAAAGCCCTGTTATTCCTCTTTACGATGATTGTTATGATTAAGCAATTGGGGGATGTGCAGTATAGCGGAATACAGGGGTGGGTGGAAAGTGAAATGTCACAAAATGCATTGCTACATTGTATTGTCAAAAAGTGCATTGACACATTCCCATCCTCCAAGCAAAAGGGGAATGCACTGCATGACAATAGCAGTGAATTTTGTGACATTTCACTTTCCACCCACCCCTGTATTCAGCTATACTGCACATCCCCCAATTGATTAATCATAACAAATGACACATCACTGTAAAGAGGAATAACAGGGCAGAGCAGAGGTTGGAGCACAAGTTGAGCAGAGGTTGGAGCGGACAAAACTGGGCGCTCAAACCACTGCGAAAGGAGTGTAAGAAAGTTATTTTGAGTAGTGTATATTAGGTTTAAATGCACGTCGCGAACGTGAAAGCGAAATTCCTTCAGCACCGGTCACCTCATGAGGAGGTCTTAGAACTCGGGCTTGAATCTTAGTCACATCACAAGTTTTATCTCGCCACGAAAATCAAAGATGGTTTTTGATTTCATCTGTTCTAAGATCTCCTCAGAATAATGACCAAGTGTTCGAAGCATTTCACGTTCGCGTTTTACGTGCATCGATACCTCCCTATGTTGAACATCTTGTTCAGTAAGTACATGTATCTACCTGTGCATGTCGTAAATTTGACAACATCTCTCAACTTATAACCTACTTTACAATTTACATAAAAATGAATATTCATGGCAGTGTTTCATAGAACCTTTCTTTTAAACATATTTACAATACACTTGCCTTACAACTCAATATCACTCTTGTCTTTACTTATTTGCCTAATACATATTCATGAGACAATACATTGATTTCATTGGTCAAGAAGTGATATGACACGCCTTCAACTGTGATATCACATTTTACTGTTTGTTACAGCATGCATATTCATGAGACAATGCATTGATTTTATTGGTCATGATGCTGTATACCACGCCTTCAACTTTGTCATATCGCATACATGTATATTAATACTGTTGGACATACATATTCATGAATAATGCACTGATTTCATTGGTCAAGAAGCCGTATGCCACGCCTACCTCAACTTTCGGGTATCAAAATTACATCATGCATATTCAAATACAATGCATTGATTTCATTTCATTTGTCAATAAGTGACATGTATAGTGTACATCTGGTACAAAACAATGCCAACTCGACCGTATGCCAACCCGACCGTTTGCCAACTCGACCGTTTGCCAACTTGACTGCACTTTCTTGTAGCACGCGAATCCGTTGTCAATTTTTCATTGCCATGCTGCGTTGTATCGGTCAGAAAAAAATTGCAACATCTTCGTGAAGACAAGTTTTCGCGCCGCAAATTTGCAAAAACTTCAACTAGTTTCAGCTTGCACAAAGGTTCGCAGGGAAATGTTTGACGTCATATTTATGTCTGTTTCGCCGATGATTCGTTTTTGCTTTCGCGAACCGCTACTTGTGATTTAAAGCATGGCGCAGGCTCGTCAGCAATTCGCCCGCGCCACGAATTACGCTCCATAGCAAAGGCATGGAGCTACGTATTAGCATTGCTGAAGAGCCTCTGCCTTTAACGGACGAGTTGGACCGGGAAAACGGTTGAGTTGATACAACGGTCGAGTTGGTACAACGGTCGAGTTGGTACAACAGTCGAGTTGGTACAACAGTCGAGTTGGTACAACGGTCGAGTTGGTTAACAGTCGAGTTGACCTGCAACTCGACAAACACCCCCCACATGATTACAATAGGCAAATAGTTACATGTACTTTGAGGACAACGTTTTATGATGTAACTTTTTATACAAAAATAAAACTCATTTTTTTTGCGATTCACTCACCAATTGCCTACTAACTTTCTTTTCAATAACTTTGAAAAGGTTAATTTCGTGGAAAGGCAGCAGTGTTTCGAGTTTGAAAGGAAATTGTCAGGTTAGAAAACTAAAAACTTGCATTCAATATGGCAACACATTCAATATGGCATTGTATGATCAACATTGCATGAAAGGCCATTTTTGATTGGATGAGAAAAGTTCCAGGGTAATGTCCTTGCCTCTGATTGGTCAATAAGTAAAAGGTGTTTTATCACAGCAGCAGGTAAATAAAAGAAAAACAGTATTTTAGTTTTACCAACTGCTGTTTCCTGCTGTAATAAAAAACCAACAGAACAGGGGTCAATTTCTTGGCGCCGTTTAGCACAAAAATTTGCTTGGCACGGAATTGATTTGCTTTATATTGCAAAAATAGGTTGCCAGCTAAATTTGTATGTGATACGTGTTTACTAATATTTTACTACATACATGTACTGTTACTAAAAACATAGTTTGACTTACAATTTTGGCTGGAAACTCTTTTTACAAAGCAAAAAAGCTGCGCTAAGCAAATTTTTGTGCTAAACGGCACCTCGAAATTGGCCCCAAGGAACCAGAAAAATGCATTTTTCTTTTAGAATTATCGGCCAAAAATAGGAAAATTATAGCTTGTAGGACTGAAAAAGACATGTTGGTTGTCAAAAATGCAACTTTACTGTCAAAAAGCTATTTTTACTTTTGTAAAATATTTTACAAAAAGAGTCGTTCTTAAAGTAACTGTTAGTTCGTTTCATGAATTTTTAACGTTTTTTTAAAAGTTGCACTGTCCGTCATCCGTGTTTGGGTGAAAGGATTAAAAAAATGTATTCACACAAGCGAATGAATTTAGAAAGCTTACGCGTCTCTGTAACGAAAAATATAAAAAAATGAAATTTCGGACGTCAGGAATTGGAGAAACCAGCCTTTTTCTTGAAACGGGCTTCACATGTTGTACATGTGCGCGTAAGCTCATATGTACATAGTATGTGTACAATGTACACATGTACGCGCACATGTACAGTTACGTCATAACCCTGTCGAATAAAAGACAGGGCCTGCCTTTTATTATTTCTTGTTTTTAATCGACTGGCATTATTCCTTGACGGATTTTTACGTTCTTGGTACCAAATGAAAGCTGATAACTTTTTCTACATGTATGCTAGAAAAATAGCAATTTCGCTTTAAAAAAATGTTGACACTCAAATAGGCCTAAAATCGGACAGTGCAACTTTAATAAATGTACAGGTGACTTGTTTGTGCCTTAACACGGGTTAAACATCTTGGGGGCAAATAAGTGCATGTGTAAGGACGGCGTATTAAACTCAAATCAGGGCGTAAAAAACTAAAATCCTCGCTTACTTAACTGTTCTCTTGCTAACTGCCGACTCATGCGGACAAAATACGGTTAAAGATAGTATACATGATTGGTAAACTGTTACAAATAGTTTTATCCCCCTGTGTGATTGAAGATATGCATGATTAAAACCAACCTGAGCAAAAACCAGCTCCGTACTTCGTCTAACTTTTGAGAAAACAGTCAAAAAAGGGTTTGCAGTCATTTCGCCCCAAAACCACTTCGCCCTGAAATTTTCGCCCTAAACCACGGCCTGTACACGAAGTGATTTGGGGAAAAATGGTACTCGGACGAAGTGGTTTGGGGGCGAAATAGTTTTGGGAAGAATTGAATTTTCGTCTCATGAGACGAAAACTAATTGTTTTACTCATTTCTCAAAGACTATAGCACTTCAGACAAAACCATTTCAAGGGAAGTTTTCTACGGTCATCATGTTTATATTGTGTAAGTTAGGCGTGAATCTGTGAACATTTCTGATTTTCGAGATTACCAATCATGTATACTGCCTTTAACTACACTCAAATGAAACCAATGGATAACAATAATTTATGCAGCAAAACATGTCTGACATTCATTTCATGTCAAGCACCAGAATTACTGCTTTCAGCCAATCAGCACGGAGAACGTGGCACATGTGACAGCATGATGCAATCAGAAGTCACTTTCAGCCAATCAGCATGGAAGAAATGGGACATGTGATACAGCTTGATCCAATCAGGATTCGGGTTCCATTTGGACTGACCAAAAAGCTCCTTGGTGATGTTTCCTGCACTCATGTCACTTTCAGCCAATCAGCATGGAAAAAATGGGACATGTGACACAGCTTTATCCAATCAGGATTCAGGTTCCATTTGGACTGACCAAAAAGCTGCATGGTGTTTCTAGCACTTTCAGCCAATCAGCATGGAAGAGTTGAGACATGTGACACAGCTTAATCCAATCAGCATAGAGGTTGCATGATGTTTAAACAAACAGCTGCATGTACTGTTTCCATGTAGAGTTTCAGCCAATCAGCGACAAGAAATTGGCACATGTGACACAACACGGTCCAATCAGCATACAGGATTTGTTGCTGGGATACAATCCCATTCCATATCAGCCAATCAGCACAGAGAATGCAGCACGTGACAAAGCATTATCCAATAACGGGCCAGATTTCATTGTATTTGACATTATGGTTGATAAACAGAAAATGTTTACATTTTTTTGTAAACGTTGCAAAATTTCTTGGCTTAATACTTGAAAAATAATTTACTGAAAAACCCACTGATTTTGGTATAATTTTGTACAAAAGTATGTTTCATAATTCTCATCTTATCTTCAACTTTTTCAACCCATAATCCTCCGCTGATTTCTCGGGACGGCTCTCAACTAAAATAAAAATAATCGTAACTTCTCGACGCCGTTACGTCTAGTTTCACAAATCTTCGTACAACTCCTTAAATTGTTTCTTCGGCTCCCGAGCACGATTTGATCTCCGGATTTCATATTTGGAGTCCCTGCACCGCTGGCATATGAAAATTTCTGGAACGTTGGTTTTGCGGATTTTTGCGCAGGATAAGTGGATCCATGTTGCGCATTCTGAACACTCGATCATCGGTCGACCCGCGAACGGTTTACAACAGTAACACGTGATTAATGTCCATTCATCGTCTGAAAAAAAAAAAAAACATTGATTAATTTCTAACAGAAAATACCATCTTAGAATGAAATGTCGTGTTTGTTACCATTGCTATCAACACTCTGGCTGCGTTTGAGCGTACAGTTCTCGTTACCCCGTAGTAATGCGTGCGCACTGTACTCGGGTCATATTACGCGAACGGCAAACCTGCAGTTTGCATGCGCGAATGGCCATCAGTCAAGATGGCCGTCTCTTGCCATGACTGCACAAAAAACACTGCACAAGAAACTGAAGAAAATACAGACCGTAAGTCGTGAGAACCTTTGATACCGTCTAAAACAAACCTTAGTGAGTTGTTGTTTCAGTTATCCAGTTGACACGTTGAGCAAATTCACCAAAAATTCCACGCATATTTCGCCATCTTCGTACAAATCACATGACACTCGTCAGGAGTAAGAGCACACTCCCCATTTGTCGGGGAGTAGTGAGAGCATACTCTCACTGACCCGAGTGTCGTTAATCTTGCCGTTCGCACACGTAGGGAAATCTCGTGTTAACACGAGTACAGGCTCGAACGCAGCCTTTTAAGAGCGTTACACAACACACTGGACCAACAGCTTTACATCCCTTCCAAAGGATGAAGCAATTGTGGTTAAGAGCCTTGCTCAAGGGCACAGGTACCCCAGCTGGGTATCGAACCTGCAACCCCAAGTTTTCACCCGAGTATTGCGAGTCAGTGACCCAAACCACTCAGCCACGGTACCCAACAATTTACAGAGACAAAATGTGAGAACTTGGTAAATTTTTACGATAAAAGAAATGGTTTTAATAACCTCTCTCAAATGCATCACTTCCTACAGATTGTCACATGCATCATGATCTTCAGCGTACATTTTTGTGACGCGCATCAGCTGCGACGTATTTCAAACACATTTTGAGCAACACACGCGTATGTTTGGAGCATTTTTTAATAATGTGCATACACGTATTTAATGGTGTTTACGGGGCCGTCCAAAGTTGTCAACATTTTCATGGTTTCTACAAAGCGTAGGAAGGCGGAGGGGGTGTCGAGGGCCGCGTAGGACTTTACATGCGCTGTAAAATGTTGACGTTTAATGGTACTGACAGAAAAATGTTGATAAGTAGTATTTCGGGGGGAGGGATGGAGCGTCTTGAAAAATACTACGCTCTGTAGAACTGTGTAAATGTTGACAACTTTGGACAGCCCTTTAAAATGCAATCGTATTTTTCCTACAAAGATGGTGTCTGTGAGAGTGATTTACCTTTCATCTTGTTTTTGAGGGAGCTTGGTGAATAGATGATGACGTCTGACGCATCGCTGCTTGAGGTACTGTTCCCTTCGCTGTCGAGAGGGCTCGGACTTCGCTTCTTCACATGCTCCGACTACAAAGACAAAAATTAAGAAAAACTTAAAAATCTAAAGATAAAGTTGGAGGGTTTAAGTTTTTCACATTTTGATCCCATTCACATCGCTTCGTTCGACGATGATCCGACGAAGAGATTTCCTGATGTGAATGCACGCCTCTTTTTTCAACAAAGACCCCATTTTCACTGGAGAAATCGCTTCGTTCGACGAAGATTACCCCCCGTAGTTAATCATAGTTAGTTAATGAAGCGTGCGTTCACATATCACTTAACGAAGATCGAATGAAGAGCGGTACCGTACACATTATAAGCGACCGCTAATGAAAATCAAATGAAGCTGTGGGAGGTCGTACATGCGCATCGTGTATCTAGACGCGCTGTGTGGTTTCCAGCAGCGCGTCAAAAACCACGCTTGCTGGGCGCTTGACACAACGTGCTTGTGCAACAGGCCCGCCAAATTGCTTCGTCGAATGAAGGGAGCGTTCTCATTACAAATTTGCTTCATCGTATGAAGCGATTTATTCATCGCCTGAAGCGATGTCTTCGTCGATTAAAGCTATTTGCTTCATCGAATGAAACGATTCTAATCATCGTCGAATGAAGAGGCTTGCGTTCACATCAGGAAAACTCTTTGTCGACTTCATTGTTGAATCATCGCCGAACGAAGTGATTTGTCTAGTGAGAACGAGGTCTAGGCTTTATTCGACGATGCAAAATTGTAATGCGTACGCTCCCTTCATTTGCCGAAGCGATTAGATACGTAACGTACGGGGCGTCGCACAGCTTCATTTGATCTTCGTTAGCAGTTGTCTAATGAGAACGGGGTCTTTGACTCGAGACTCAAGATTGAGCCAAGTTACTCAACTTAAAGATAGTATACATGATTGGTAAACTGTTACAAATAGTTTTATCCCCCTGTGTGATTGAAGATATGCATGATTAAAACCAACCTGAGCAAAAACCAGCTCCGTACTTCTTCTTACTTTTGAGAGTCATTTCGCCCCAAAACCATTTCGCCCTGAACAACGGCCTGTGCACGAAGTGGTTTTGGGGCGAAGTGGCATTTGGCGATGTAGTGTTTGGACGAAGTGATTTGGGGCGAAATGGCACTCGGGCGAAGTGGTTTGGGGGCGAAATGGTTTTGGGGCGAAATGAATTTTTGTCTCATGAGACGAAAACTAATTGTTTTACTCATTTCTTAAAGACTATAGCACTTTAGACAAAACCATTTCAGGGGAAGTTTTCTACGGTCATCATGTTTATATTGTGTAAGTTAGGCGTAAATCTGTGAACATTTCTGATTTTCGAGATACCAATCACGTGTACAGCCTTTAAATCTAGGACTCAAAGTTGCTAAAAATGTTAGAGTTCTAAAGTGAAAACGTCACCCTTTGCGTGTTGCCAAGGTTACTGGGTCTCTACACTAAAACCAGTGAACTGTTTCCCTGCCCTATACCAATGGACATTTCAGATTACCAGTGAATGTTTAGAGCCAGTTACGCTGGCAAATGATGTCACACTTTAGTAGTCTTAGGTAAAACCACTTACATGAATCGTTACAAATGTTTAAGCCGACAATCTTTCCCACACACAATTTACACTGTTTGTATGATACAGTTTATTTAACTGTTTATCTCCCATCCACCCCTTTCAAAATGGTTTCTTCCAGCTATTATGTTAATTAGCAATGACTTTATACACTTTAGTTTCCCCTCAAAGGCCACAACCATTAAAAGATGAGGGGTGGTCGGATTGATATCAGATTTGGAATGCAATAAACACATTGTACATGTTGTAAGGGATAAAATGAATTATGCAACAGCACCTATGCCATATTTGCATAAATTAACATACCTCTTCTTTCAATGAAGCCTCGTAATCCAGAACCCATGTGCAGAACGTGTTGAAATCCGTCATCGTTTTCCTTTTCTTTGGCGATGGCTACAATTTAGAAACAAAACAGAAACATTTGTATGCAATTCATTATTCACCGAGCTTCGCCCTCATGCGGCGAATCAGTGTTCGCTGCATGAGGGCGCTGTCCAAAATGAATGCATGCAACTGCCATGGCAGTTTCGACCACAGATTGCGATAAATATGTGTGGTAAGTGAATGATGGAGACATCAGTGGCTAGCGAATCGTGTTTGGTGACTTTACACCTAGTTTTTGAATGACTTGGCTGTATTTTTGAAGCGTTTTAGAGGAGAAAATTGATTATTTTTGTCCAGACAGCCGAGTTTTTTGTCCGGGCGGAAAATTTTTGTCCGGGCACAAACGGTACCTCTGATGATTTTGTCCGGGCTGCGCGCCACGACAAAACTGGTAGTGGAGATCACTAAGAGGGTATGGGCTTTCTAACGATACCTTGGTTACTTTCCTAGGGTCACGCATCACTGAGCACTATTGTCTTGAAATAGAGGTGCAAAACGGGGGTTGGTTCACTTTCATGTTGGTTCGTGGGAGTTGATTCACTTAAAGGCTCGTCAGCAATGCGCCAAATTCGTGCCACGAAATACGCAGCTCCATAGCAAAGGCATGGCGCTGCGTACAGTATTTCGCGGCACGAAATTGACGCGTGCGCATTGCTGACGCGCCTCTGCCTTTAACACAAAAAAAACCATACTCAAATGCGATTATTGTGTTTAAGTCAGGAAAAATCTAAAGTGAGCTGTATTATTTAATCCTTGGTTTGGATTTTATGTACCACAAAATCACCGAAGCAGAAAAACTGTTTGGGATAATAAAAAGTATGGCTTATACTAGCGCTGGGAGTTACCGTTTATTTTTCTAAACGTTTAAACGTCAATTTAACGTTCGTTTAAACGTTTAAACGAATAGTAAACATAACAAAAAGTAAAACTTATTACCGCGCTCGCAATAAAAAGTTCTTTGACCTGGTATCATGTGCGTTCGCGCGGCACCGCTGACACTTCATTGAATTGGAGCATACATGATGCAGGCCACGAAAGTTCAGCTATATAGTAAACAGTGTTTACCGCCTTGTTTTGAATTCAACAAGATTAAACCGTAAACCAGTAAAATCGCTTCCGCCCGCGAACGCAACTGTACATCTTCGGCTTGAAACCACAAAGGTTACCGACGTACCGTTGGGCTCATCACAGCGGTATGCTGCCTGATTCTTACGAACAAAATTGCCGCTTTATAAATTTCTGGCGGCGCAAAACGGCCATTAGATCTTTAAAAAAGGGAGGATGGTTTTTTCACAAGTTGGTTTCGGATATCGGTTTAGCATTTTTCTAAACGGATAGTTAAATTTCGGTCGTTTAAACGTTTAAACGTCGCAGCTCTAGCTTATACACATGTGTAAATTACACTAATGCCCTACCTGTATGCTAGAATGGTACAGTCCAACTGCCCTTGAATGAATTATGCTAATGAAGATTTTTATCAATGAATATTGATGTCAAGATTAGGCCAAGGCTGTCATAAATAGACTGTATTCAAGGTTTTAGTAAAGTAGAACATGTGTGTAGTTTGTTAACATTTTTAATTATCATTATTAATTATTTGGCCTTGGTGACATATGCAAGTTGGTGAATTCATAATTGTTAATAATGTTTTTACTTAAAATTATTTATTTGCAATGATTCAGTGCAGATGTAAAAGAAAAACCAAAATTTGACAAACAAAATATAAAGATTTAACTTGTAAAAACTAAAGCTGTGTCCACATTGGACTTGTTTTTTGGGAGGTTTTACCGAGAGTAAAATGAGTAAAATGAAAAATGGGTAAATTGAAAAATGGCTACATTTTACTGCTGTCCGCATTTGGACTTTTTGACACAGTAAAATTTTACCGAGACCGTGGGAGAGCATGCGCAGTGTCCCTTCGCAGTTTGACCTTCACGGCCCGGACGTACGCTTCCAGAGTGCTTTTACCGACTAGCTGTGTCCGCATTGGACTTTTCGTCTCGTGAAAAGTTACCTGGGAACTTTTCCTGGGCAGCAGTTGGCCAGGAAAAGTAACCGCTGGACTCAGGAAAAGTTACTGAGAGGAAAACGTCCTAGGCTGTCCGCATTGGACTTAAAATGGGAAAAGTACCCATAGTCTTGGTAAGTCCAATGCGGACAGGCCTTAAAGGCACAGGCTCGTCAGCAATGCGCGTGCTCCAAATTCATGCCACGAAATACGCAGCTCCATAGTAAAGGCTGCGTATTTCATGGCACGAATTTGGAGCGCGTGCAATGCTGACGAGCCCTCGACTTCAAGACATTTTTTAGGGAGTCGTAGATTTTGTACATGTAATCGCCAACTTATTTTTGTTAAACTAGAACTTCCAAATAAAACGGTTGAAAGATAAATGTTGACATGTGTAATGAAAAATTACCTTGTTCATGACATTACAAATGAAGAATTTAATTCAAGCTTTGTGATGTTAAAAATGTTTTTTGTACTCGGATTTTGACCGGTATACCCTAATCACAATAAGTTAGGGATATTGTGGGATGTACGCAGATCTTATTGAGGGTATGCATTCCGCTTGAATGATTTTGTATATGATTAGACAATTGTATCTGCATGACAGACACACCTTGTCACAGGAATAGGTAAAAACAGTCATTTGTAAAAATTAAAAATAAAATCCAAAATTGAACCACACCAATAATTGCTAACTTATTTTAAAAGTTAACAGATTGCTTTCAATTTAATCTGAACAAAATTTGGAGCATAATTGCCTAATACAACATGTACAACATGTTCCCTTTTTGTGATTGATTTTCCAACTTGCACATCAATTGACGAAATGAGATTCATGTACACTGTACCAGGTGTTAGGGGTGGAGCAAACATGACTTGCCATACTACATATGTACATGTATGTCCAAAAATTGCCACTTAAATGAAAGATACATGTAGAAGACATTCAAACTGTCCATTGCCATGAATTCCAACGAAATGATATTATATGGGTCTTTCCACAGTAAAGGGGGCATTTTGGCAACACAGATCATATTTTTGAGGACATACCTTTGTCTGGTCTCAAAATAAAAGAAATAAGTTTAAGTTGTTCTGAAGAGATAACTTAGGTCCAAAAAGGGTTACAAATAGTGTGACAACATGCCTTTCTAAAAACCCTGTGTACAAATTTCCAATATACGCTCGTATTAAACCGGGACGGACACTTGTGTTACATTTTAGGCCATGTCCAAAAATTGCCACTAAGGCACTAAAATGGAAGATAGAAATGATTGAAACTGTCCATTGCCATGATTCCAACGAAATGATAGTATACAAATATTGACTGCAATGAGGGGGATGGTTAAGATTATACCGTAGGGCCAAGGTGATCTCGAAGCCATGACTATGCCCCTTGTACGCGTGCCAACTCGTACGCAAAATTTCATTTTTAAAGTGTGCAACTTCAACATTTAAGTGAACGAAATTCACTTACGCGCAAAACTGCAACTATTTCAAACAGAATAAATTCATATCAGGCCTATGACATGTTGGCCTACAATCATTTTTGACGATTCTAGTTACAAGTACATCTGAGATGCCGTGTGCGAGCAGAAACAATTTGTTTAAAGTTCATGCAAACTCTTCAAAAATTATGTTGAGCGCTGCACTTGATCGCGATTGGCACGCAAACAAAAACAAACCTCAGTCTATACATGCACTAAACTGAAGCTTTATGTACTTTGAAAGATTTAAAATTTGATAGTATTGGTGCTATTAATGTGTTTAGTTTGTGACGAAAAACGTAAATGCTAGACAACTTACTCTTACCCGAGACAACTTGTACCCTTTTTCTTGTTATTATTTAGTTCTAACATTTTTTCCTCTTCTCAATATCTTGACAAACATCCCCATAAACCTCCCGCCAAAATTTCTAGCAAACATTACGGCAAAAGTCAGCAAAGCCGCAACAAAGTCCTGGCAAAAGTCCAAGGAAATGTCCCGGGAAAATTGTGCAAAAGTGCCAGGAAAAGACGCTGCAGAAATTGCAGCTGAAGTCGGATCAAAAGTTTGTAAAAGTGCCGACAAAGTCACGTCTTAAACGTCGCACCAAAACCCCCGGCAAAAAGGAAAATCAGTGAAACAGTTTCATAAAAGTGGCACATGTGGAAAGGGTCAAGTCGTCCCAGGTACGAGCTGACCCAGGTACAACTTGTCTCGGGTACGAGTCGTCCCGTTTCCGAAATTTGTTTATTTTTATTATTATTTTTGCGACACAAACAACTATTGTATAAAGTGTTTATGGCGTCGGGAGTATGAGTTGGTACGTGTACGAGTTCGTGGTTATTGCATGTACGAGTTGGCAAGTGTACTAGTTGACCACCATGCGTACGAGTTTGCGTACAACATGTACAAGTTGGTTTGCGCACGAGTTGACCAGGAATTGCGATTTATTCTGTGCTGTGGAGAAAATTTACTTAAATCAACTTGAAATTCAAATTTGCAGGCTGACCAAAACAGAGGGGAAAATGAATCAAGGAAAAATAAATGTTCCTTCGACAAACTTGGAATTTGAAAAAATTATTAGAATTTTTTTCTTTAAAATGCATCGATGAGTGCTTGATTAATAGAAAACCCAACATTTTTAAGGTCTAAAGCCATGATCAACTACTCAATTCTGTCCTGGAAATGTTCAGTAATGTATGACTATAAAAGTATATGAGTACCAAAAATAGGATTTTGAAACTGCAGGCCTAAGCAAGGATTTGTACTGAGGGACGAGTTGACCCACAAGCGCATTAACCGCTACACAAACAGGGAAACCGCTACCTGCATACGAAACGTACACACGGCTGCCATCTTGAAAATTCACATTCCCTTGGACGAAAAAATCCGTATAAAATGACAATCCGTCGATCGATTTCCGTAAATATTTCAGGGAATGTCAGCCTCGGTATTGTTGTTAACTGGTAAAATTTTCGTCGAGATTTACTGGTTAGTTTTTGAGTATGCAGAGTGAATGCGGTGACCTAGTTGTTTAGAGTTGCTTTGCCGGCGCGACGCCGCCAAACAAAACTTGCAAACTCGAAAAGAAAATCATATTTTCAATCCATTTGGCATTAAATTTCAAAAATAAAGACAACAAACACACTTACCGATATTCTGTACTCTCGTTTTGGTCTTTTCGCCGGGATTGGTGCTGAAAAATTTAAAAAAAAAAAACATTTTAAAGAGATCGTTTTGTGCGAGTGATTTTGAAAATTCACCGTATAAAAAACGTTTAAAAAACAAAATGTAGGTTTTCCGAACACCAACAAAAAACACTGCTACACAAACAATTAGAGAATAAAACTGCATTTACTTACCCGAAAATACCTGGCTGGACATCTTACCACAGAAAAACACAAAGGTTGAGGAAATAATCTGAACATTAACCGAGAAAACACCGAGATTTTGGAGAGATGTCGGACGCTGAAACGCAGATTTGTAAAATCATCGGAAAAAGCTTCGATATCTGTCGATGAGCGGGGGCGTGACCTCAAGCTCATTTGCATGCATAATGAGGTCCGGAGGTCACCTAAACATTGGTCGAGTTCATTTTTTTAAAGAGGGGAGGTCTATTACATTTTGTCAACATCCGTAAATCCTAAAATACGAAATCATGAGCTATTTTGATAGTATTTGCTGAAAATTACAACCCTAAAAATTAAAGAAACGAGAAAAAATTTATTGGAAAAGAAAACCCATTGACTTTTATTTTTACATTTTAGAAGCAACCAAATTTCATCCGAAGGTACATGTGAAACATTATTTCCTACCACTGTTGCGGACCACTTCTTGACGTTAGTTTATTATGTAATAGAAAAAAGCTTCCCTTCTAATTTTATTTCAAAGGCTGATATTACATTGCTTTTTTTAATTGTTCAAATTTGTATTTAATTTTATAATTTTGTTTGTCTTAAATTTTATACACGAAATACAATACTGGTCCGGACCATATGTGCATTTTCAAAAATGTTGAAGCAGCACTTGCAATAAGCCAGTTGCGTGATAGATTTGCATAAATCCTAGAGTCCTGCCTCTGCGCTATGGCGCTCGCATAATAAGAGAGTACTGCACCAGACTACCAGGCCGTTGGCAACGGTTGCCAAGTGGCAAGGGGGTGCACGCTAGAACATGTTAGCCGGCGCGAAAGTCTGTACGGTACCTGGAATACCTCGCACAGTACTCTATGCATTTTGAAGCTGGACCATCCGAAATTACATGTTGAAATTGCATGTTAAAACATGTACTCGCCATGAAATTTCGTCAAAATAACGAGTTAGAACGTCTTGTTTGACTCGAAATAGACGTTAACTTTGAAAGCTGGATCGTTCCCAATCTGTGCATGATAAATTCAAAAAAAAGAGTAACGATTTCGGGTTATAAGACTGGTTTGAAGCTGCCGATTTAACGTCACGAACCCGAACGAAGGGAGACGTATACACTAGACACCAAACTTGACTTGAAATAGGGGAAATAAGATGACATGCAGATTGTAAATCTTGCCAATATGATAAAATTAATAGCGCCGTTGATTGTTTATCCATTTGACGGAACATCGTCAGAAATTGGCGAGTTTTACTGTTCCAAAACGCGCGTTCAACATAACAGCGAGCGACTCTCGTTTTGCGTACAAGACCGGCATACGATTTCAAATACACCTTCCGAATTTTTTGAAAAGAAAAGGTCATGCCTGTTTGTTTCCGCAAATGATCGACGTCTCGCAGCAACTTGGGTAAAATCAAAAGTAATTCAATTATGAATTAAAATGATTATCTAGCTACATACAAGTTACAACAGATTTTAGAAATACTTTGGCTGCAAAAACTTGACCGAGCGGTTGTTGTGTTATACGTTGTTGAGTTTGTCTATATCCGTGCGGAATACGGAATTCACCACTAAAAATTGAGATGGGAAAAAAGGGCAGGCTCTAATTTGTGGGCGACAAACAGCACCCGTAACACACTTCGATTAGAATAAAATTTTAAACAAAGACAAACAATTATATCTCCTAACAGTCCTCAGTTTCACAAATCTGTCTAGCAAACACGAACCGGGATACGATCGACCTTTTTATTTTGGTATATTTAGTAGGCATCGCATAATTTTCGCATTTCCATTTTTCCCGGTCCACACACGCAAAATTCATGTTTCCTATTAAACCAAATCACGTTTCCTAACCAAATTTAAACTTTATGGGGGCATAATATCATGTAATATTAGAAAGAATTAGTGGCGAGGGTGTACGGTATTTATATCTCCACTTAATTAAGTCGCGTACGTTGATGTATTTCTCGCGATTTTACTTGGGCTTCGGAATATGCCGGTCATGTACGCAAAACGAGAGTCGCTCGCTGTCGCGTTGAACGGCGATCTGAAACAGCAAAACTCGCCAATTTCTGACGAAGTTCCGTCGAATGGATATTAAACAATCAACGGCGATATTAATTTTTTATCATATTGTGGCAAGATTTACTAGCTGCATGTCATCTTATTTCCCCTATTTCAAGTCAAGTTTGCTGTAAAGTGTATACGTCTCCCTTCGTTCGGGTTCGACGTTCAATCGGCAACTTTGAACCGGTCTCATAACCCGAAATCGTTACTCTTTTCTTGAATTGATCATGCACAGATTGGGAACAATCCAGCTTTCAAAGTTAACGTTCATTTCGAGTCAAACAAGACGTTCTAACTCGTTATTTTGACGAAACTTCATGGCGAGTACATGTTTTAACATGCAATTTCAACATGTAATTTCGGATGGTCCAGCTTCAAAATGCATAGAGTACTGTGCGAGGTATTCCAGGTACCGTACAGACTTTCGCGCCGGCTAACATGTTCTAGCGTGCACCCCCTTGCCACTTGGCAACCGTTGCCAACGGCCTGGTAGTCTGGTGCAGTACTCTCTTATTATGCGAGCGCCATAGCGCAGAGGCAGGACTCTAGGATTTATGCAAATCTATCACGCAACTGGCTTATTCGCAAACATGGCGCCGACAGAAGCACTTGATTTCGTGGAATATTGGCTAAAACTACTCGCTCTTTCTCTGTTTCTGAGGTGTGTCAGCTCGCAATCCTGCACCACACCGTACCCACCGACATGTACTTGCAGTAATGAGCTTTTTGAGTGCACATCTGCTAATTTAACAGAAATTCCAGCTAGTTTACCGAACGCACAAACCCTCCGAATTATGTGAGTTCTTATTTTTTTGGTTTATGCACAAATTTTATATCTGCAGTGCTGGGTCTGGTTACTAGACGGTAGATCATTTAAAGTTGTTGACAAAACGACATGGCACCAGACTTTTTTTATTTCCTGGTTACTCAAAAATATTGTATTTCCTGGAAATTATATTTGAAACTAAATTTGTCTTTTTGCATTTTGTCTGTTTTTGAGTCTGAAATTTATGAATTTTTACTGATAGTGCGGCCAAGTTAAAAACAACAAAATAGGATTTTCCACACTCACAGATTTTGTTTTTCCTAATTATATTTTAGTAGGTTATTAATTATTAAAGGCACAGGCTCGTCAGCAATGCGCACGCGCCAATTTCGTGCCACGAAATACGCAGCTCCATGCCTTTGCTATGAAGCTGCGTATTTCGTAGCACGAATTTGGCGCGTGCGCATTGCTGATGAGCCTGTGACTTTACGTGACTTTTCCATCTTGATTTTGTGTTTTTATCACCAAACTAGAATAAAAGATCATGAAAATGGCAGATGCTCTACCAGCTGAGCTATAGTATGAGGCACAGTGGTATATTCCCTTACGTTTCCCCCAAGACCTCTGACACATGAGGCAGATGCTCTACCTGCTGGGCTACGAGACACAGTGATATACCCCCTCGGGTTTTCCCCAAGACCTCTGACACACCAGGCAGATGCTCTACCAGTTGAGCTATGATGAGGCACAGACAGTGGTATACTCCCTCAGGTTTCCCCCAGACCTCTGACACACCGGGCAGATGCTCTACCAGCTGAGCTATGAGGCACAGTGGTATACTCCCTCAGGTTTCCCCCAAGACCTCTGACACACCGGGCAGATGCTCTACCAGCTGAGCTATGAGGCACAGTGGTATACTCCCTCAGGTTTCCCCAAGACCTCTGACACACCGGGCAGATGCTCTACCAGCTGAGCTATGAAGTATGAGGCACAGTGATATACCCCCCAGGTTTTCCCCAAGACCTCTGACACACCAGGCAGATGCTCTACTAGCTGAGCTATGAGGCACAGTGGTATACTCCCTCAGGTCCCACCTGAGGTTTATTGTTGCTTTCAATATGTTGTTGGACCTGGCCCTTTCAAAATTAGGAAATAAATAATTGTCATAAAGGGATTTTCACAGGGTTACAAGATATTTGCAGAATTTGGGGTCTTGTTTATCAGAACATACCCAACTGGGACCCCACGCACTAAACCTACGAGACAACTCTGAAAACTTCTAAGTTTTTCTCAGTAAAATCATGACATTTTTCCCTCTTAATTTTGTATTTACATGTATATCATAAAAAGGAAAATTCTGGATGTCCTTGCATGGTTTGGTAATAAATCCAACCTTTTTTATTTTCTGAAAAAAAACCCCATTATTTTCAGAATCTTAACCAACAACATGATTACAACGATTCCAAGCGACGTGACAACAACGTACCCAGTGCTTCAAATGCTGTAAGCTTTTATCTTTAAAGGCAGAGGCTCGTCAGCAATGCACGCACGCCAAATTCGTGCCACGAAATACACAACTCCATAGTAAAGGCATGGAGGTGTATATTTCGTGGCACGAATTTGGCGCGCGCATTGTTGACGAGCCTCTGCCTTTAATTCTTTTTTAAAAATTAAAAAATATCTTTTTATTTTGCTGTAAAATATTTGGTTGAACTTATTAAAGTTAGACCATTTTCACATGTCTCTGTGTTTGAACATGGTCTCAGTATATTTCAATAAATGTTCATGTGAATGTCCATGAACAGTCGAACTTTGACAATATTATTTCTTTAGCGTTATATTAAATAGCATGATTGACATCAATTTTAAAATAATATTTGAGGACACGATCAAGAAATGCTCAGTTTTTGAGGTGGGAGGAAAACCCCACACAAGCATGTGACAGAAACTTACAGAATCAAGCAGGGACTTAGAACCCAATCCACATACTGACCCGGACGGGATTCGAACCAGGGCCACAGAGATGGAAGGCAAGGAAAGCACCACTAATATAACATTCTGCAACGTCCCAAAGACCTATTAATTGTTGGAAACTCGATAGTAAAATTATTTAAATTATTTGGTTTTTCAGCGATCTTAGCTTAAATCCAGTTGTGTGCGACACCAATTTAGCTGGCCTTTTTGGTGTAGTAACTATTAACGGAACGTGCTCAACCGGCGAACAAATTTCAACGTTTTTAGGTGAGTATGCAAAATGGTTTTACTTCCCGAGTTGACAAGAAAAACCCGACTAAAAGTGTTGATAGCAATGGTAACAAACACCACATGATTTTTTCCCCCGTGTAAAAATGGAACTTTTGTGGGAGAAATTGCCAACTGAAGGTGTTTTTTTGAAAACGGTTGTCTGCAGACAATTTTTTACCATTCATTTATACACAAAAACCATGCAGGATTTTTCTGAAGTATTACTGCATCTATGTGGCTGAAATTTCTACAAGGCAGTTTATCAACATTATTCTTTAGTTATGTAATGCTGTTGTTCCTGTTTTCTCGTCATGCGTACCGTTTCACAGAAACTTTACAGCGTACGACAGTTGCTCTAGTTGACGATCTTACAACGCAGAGTTCATTAACGGGTCAACAAACTAAACTCCTTACGGACGCAAAACCACAACCCTTGACAAATGCGTCGAAGCCCGAATCATCAAGTACATTCGCACCCACAACGCAACAACCAGAAACAGAAAATCGATTATGTAAGTTTCCAGAAATATTTTGCTAAAAAGATAATTATATCACATTTTTCCAGAAAGTGGATTTCGTTATAACCTAACAATCTTAAAATGTCTCCCCAAAATACTATACATGGGAAGAAAACAGGACATTTGTAATCTCCAATTTGGATGTGGAAGCTAAAAGGTTGGTGTAATCACTGCACTGCTTTATGGAACGGATAAATTAGTTTACAAAACATCGATGGTTTTTTGACGATCTCCTTTAAAATATACGGATGAGAGTGCGAAATTTCAGAATGGTGATGAGAAAAAATATGACAAATGATACGGTATCAAAATCTTAGGATAACGGGGTGCTCAAAAATGTGATCGAGACACGCTCGTTTAAGTTAACACCAAAACTACGCGTAGATTCGAAACGAAAGTCTACTCCATTTTTTTACAGACGTACTCGCGATCATCATCGCCGTTCTACTCGTCGTGGTGTTTTGCATTATCGTCGTTTTGTTCATCGTCAGGAGAAATCGTAAGCAACAGGAGGCATACAATTCGGCCATGATTCGATACTCCGTTGTACGTAAGCAAGCCGGAGCGGGGAACCGGGTATACAGCAATGTCACAACAGAGTTATAGTGCCTACATTTAGCTGGTATCCTTTTACTAATACAGCGCGGAGAACCGTTTGAATTTTCTAAATAAACAGCATTTTAATTTTTAAATTTTTTTTTTTTTTATAATTATACCCTCCAAAAAATCTACAAGCTTACTTGTTATCAAGATGGTAATGGTAGTAATCATCCTGTGAAATTATTTCGTCTGAAGTGCCCCCATTGATGAGAAAAATGACAAAACCATTTGAATCTCCAAAGATCGCCTGTAGTATAGGCGATTTTTAGAGCCATTCATTCATGCACAAAACCCGTGCTTGGATTTTTCAGGTTTTCTGAAGTATTACTGCATCTATGTGGCTTAAATCTTGACAAATTACCAGTGGAAATCATGCCGTTTTAAACAGTTTACCAATCATGCATGCTACCTTTAATTTCACAGTAATTTCATGAAAATATCTTGCAGATAATCGTAGACGAATTTTATCCAAACTTTATCTCAAGAAAATCCTGTTTTAAAAAAAATTACTAAAAATTGCAGAACGTTTTCGAAATATCAGCATTATTATGAAATACACAAGTATTTTTTTGCCAAAATCATAAATAAAGAATTTTAAATGTTGATTTTTTTTTTAATTGTGGAGGAAAAATTTGCTCATGTAGCTTCATAAATGTTTATAAAAACTCGTTTCATATTTTTGACGTAGTACTATAGAGTCCTCAAGTGAATATGTCATGTTTTGGGAATGGCTCTAAACATGATTCACTCTGTGGTTAAGACGTCTGCATGAGGAGTAGGTTCGAGTCCCACCTAAGCACGCTATGAAGTTTTTATCATAGCGTCTCGGGGAAGCATGAGTATACAGTGCTAATACAAGTCACGTCCGCTAGGACAAAACATCCTAATTGACTTAACGATATGTATTTTAAAATTCAGCTGAGTATAAATTTTCTGTCATCCATTTTAAACTTGCTTTCATGTAAACTCCTATGAGCTTTTTAATTAGTTGAATTTCTATTATTATTGTATATCTATTTTGTTTTAAAGGTGCAATTTTCGTCTAAGTAGAATATTCCAATTCCTTATGGTATTAAAGGTGCATATATACGACAGTAAAATCTTGATAATAAATGCACCGTTAATATAACATTCTGCTTATAACAAGGACAATTTCAGGTCCATTTTCATTCCTGATAATACAAGGTAATCTGCGGAGTCTTGAGGCGTCTCATGTTCATTAATATTAAGCTTTGAAAGTGCCTATAACATTTAAGTGCATGTACTACAAATTTTTAAATTTATGATACCGTAAATGTGTGTTTTATGAGATTATTTCTCGATGTAATTTGACATTGTAGAGTGTTTATGTGCACTCTGGTCAAATCTTGACCCAGACTGCCTGGCAGGCCCCCAAATCAAACTACACTTTTACCAGGGGCTTCTATGGCAGGATGAAAGACCTCTGGTGGACACTTTCAGCCTGTTTACACGAGATCAATTTGCGGTTAATCTATACCGCATCCACCCCACAGCTCGGTGGGAAAAAGCGTGCGAAATTCAAGTGGCCTTGCACACTCAGAGCATGACCTTTGACGCCGCGTTCGAGATCGACTACAGAATGTCATAAACATGTATGACCCCGTTCTCACTAGAGAAATCGCTTCGTTCGACGATGAGTCTTCCTGATGTGAACGCAGGCCTGGTTGCACGTGTGTCAAGCCCCCAGCAAGCGTTGTTTTTGATGCGCCACTGGAAAACCACAGCGCGTATGTACGACCTCCCACAGCTTCATGCGATCTTCGTTAGCGGTCGCTTATAATGTGTACGGTTTCGATCTTCATTAAGTGATATGTAACGCACGCTTCATTAACTAACCTTTGTCGTATAAAGCGGTTTCTCTAGTGAGAACAGGGTCAATGACGCATTCTTATCGGGGGATCTCGAGCCCAGTATAAACACGGTCTTTGATAAAGGATTGATTATGCCCAAACCCGATGTACTTGTGTGTGGAGCACTGGAAATAAACGGCTTGTGCCTTGACTAAGCTTATGGACTTGTTAGAACTTGCAGGGCCTTCAATTTGAATACCGTAGATTTATAATGTAACACAATTAACTTCATATTGTACGTGATATTTTTGTACCAAAAATTAGTTTTTAGTCGACTTAAACGTTCAAATCTCGTGGTGTTTTTGCCTTAACCTTTGCTTTCAATTAACATTTTCGAGGTGGTCATGTTTGACTTAAAATTCCATTACAATGTAATTGGATACTGGAGCTTTCATTTTAATGATTATCCAAAGTTTCAGATCGTCTTTCGTGGGATTGTAGTAAATATTTTAGTGTTATTTATTAGAAAAGAAAGTTACAATTTCACAGCATTTTTAGCAGAAAATAATACATATACATTGTATACCGATAATCATTTAGGCAGACCTGATTAAAATGTGTATGATAAAACCAACCTGTGTATAAGTCGGCTCAGTGCTTCATCTACGTTCTGAGAAAATGAAAAACGGTGTCCATCTGCAAATCGTGTATATGGGATTTAAAACACGACCAGGAAAAAGATCTATTAACAAATATCCCATATTAAATTGATAACTTAGTGATAATTTATTGATCAACAATTATTCATACATTAATTGGGAGTGGACTACACTTGTCTACAATCCTTGTTGGTATATTAAAAACCTTTGAAAAAGAAAATTACTGGCAGAATCTTGAGCAATTTGTCCTTGAATGAGAAGAGTGAAATACATGTATCGACGAGTGCGCGTGCGTTTTGAGAGCAATTCTTTTTTACTTGCAAAACTTGAGCAATAAAAAGGGTTTACAGTCAACCGTTGACCAACTCGACCAATATGCTGCGCGTACATGATTCCGTTCGCATTGTGACTTGTACTTTCTCCCAATGATGTGGGGCTAAATAAACTGATGTTACCGTGCCGCGCCAGCCAAACGCAAAATTTTCGCTTCACGAATTGCAGATTTAACTAGTTTTATGTTGCGCAAAGGTTCGCAGGTATAAGTTACATATTTATGTCAGTTTTGCTGACGAGTCGTTTTCGCAAACCGCGCGCCGCGAACTTTCCCTGTTTATATAAACACACAATGGTCGAGTTGGTTCGAGTCGAGTTGACCTGCACCCATAACAAGTCGCGCAAGTAGGCTGTGCTTGCGCAGTGCACAAGGTTTTAGGAAATCGTCTGCAATTAGTGTATAATCATGTCTTGTTCTCAACTAAAAATTCCACTTGAATTTTGATAAAACGAGATTTCACTGTTAACATACCAAAGCTATAGCTCATGAATATGCAAATTATCTGATTAATATGCACAAAAACTGGTTACCAGGCATCAGTGTATTGACTGTGGGTACAAACTGGTACTCTGCCAAAATCACCATTTTGAATACGTTTTTCACAAAATATGAAAAAGTCAGCCTTTTTAAAAAGATAACTTCTGGCAAACTGCAATGAAATAGTAAATTGCAATTATTGGAAATTAATTAATTTAAACAATTTCCCGTTTTTACCTTCACACATTAGAACAGGTTGAATAATTTGCATAATTAACATATCCGATATGCATATGTACAAGTACTTTAAGCTAAACTTTTAATCGACAGTGATTGGTTAAATACATTGTAAGGCTATTAGATATTGACCAATCAGCTTTAAGGATTTTGTATCATGCACTGTGTATAATTATTATGAATACTTGTGTGAATTGATTAACTGCGATTTCAATACATGAAGCTTGATAATTACGATAAATTCATGGTTTTTTTTTAATTTTAAAATAACACCAACCACTTTCAGTTAAGACAATTACTGTTTATTAATTTTTAGGTATGTGTAGAATTTGTCAGAAAAAAAATGAAAAATAAGGAATTGTTCATTTTCATACTTTTCTTACAAATGTACCCGAGTTTTTCCACGGTAAAGTGGGAATTTTGGCAACACAGACCATATTTCCAGAAAAATACCTTTGTCTGGTCTCAAAATAAAAGAAGTAAGTTTCAGTTGTTCTGAAGAGATAACTTAGGCCCAAAAAGGGTTACAAATAGTGTGACAACATGCCTTTCTAAAAACCCTGTGTACAAATTTCCAATATACGCTCGTAACCGGGACGGACACTTCCGTTACATTTTAGGTATTTTCTCGAAAATATGGTCTGTATTGCCAAAATGCCCCCTTACTGTGGAAAGGCCCACTTCTTATGAATGTTTCGAACAGCAAAATGTTTTGGTGGAAAAAAAACATTCAGCAATGAGTTAAAAAGTGCAATAGAGAACCAATTCAATGATGTCACCTTTGACCATTAAGTTGGTGGTTCTCTACAAAAATCACTCAATTTCTGTGTATTCAAGCTCACAATTAGGGATGGG
The DNA here is from genome assembly GCA_037783545.1 of Henricia sp. BOLD:AAB3569. Classification (NCBI taxonomy): domain Eukaryota; kingdom Metazoa; phylum Echinodermata; class Asteroidea; order Spinulosida; family Echinasteridae; genus Henricia; species Henricia sp. BOLD:AAB3569. Next base: position 331,261 of record JBBELK010001010.1, on the reverse strand, counting down.
AATTTACAGTTAATTCAGAAACCGGTTTGCAATTCTTTCAAGTGTCGGTTAACCGTTCGGCCGACACTAAAGATTGTTGCTGGTGTTTATAGATACATGTGCAATGTACACAATACCCCTAGGCCCCCAAAATAATCGTTGAACCTTTATCTGGTCAAAATTTTACTACGACCTCATATAAATTTATTTCAGTTTCATGAGGTCATTACAAATAACCCTCTGCAAACTATTGTAAATTCTTCAAAATTGGGTTTAAACGTTCGGCAAAACCGGTTTTTCAATTTTTTTCGGTTAACCGGTTAAACGTCCCATCCCTACACACAATTTACACTAGAGGGCGCTGTTGCAATTTCTTAAAAGAAAATCATATTCCTGTGTATTCGTTTTAAAGAAATACAAGGCTAAATGTTCACACACTACGTAAAAATGAGGCAATTTTTTGAGTTAAAAAAAATGATATAAAACCCTTTTAAACGTACTTTCAACCAACCAAACTGTATGCATTTGTTCTTCACAAAAGCAAAAAGTATTGCTTTAAAAATTTGTTTTTAACACTACAAAACCGGCTTCACACAAATGAATTCCTTTGCACTTACAAAACGATGTCTATTGAATTTTAAATAACCCCAATACATCATTTGCAGTGACTTAACTTTTTGTATTTTTTGAATGCCCAAGGGGTCCTGATACTAACACTGTTGACCGCATCTCAGTATCTCTTACCAGTTTTAACATTTGAAATGGCTTCACAAAAATGAATTCCTTTGCACTTACAAAACGATGTGTATTGAATTCTAAAAACCCGGTACATCATTTGCAGTGACTTAACTTTTTGTATTTTTTGAATGCCCAAGGGGTCCTGATACTAACACTGTTGACCACATCTTAGTATCTCTTACCAAAAGGAACTATGTTTAGCATTAGCACGCGTCACTTTCAACCCTGCGCATCAAAGTTGTTTTTTTTCAAAAACACAATGCACTTTGACACGCACCGTCTTGTCAAGCCGCTGTTGACAGCAGTCGGGGCTCGAATTTCACGACGACATCAACGTTGCCGTCTTTTCCCGATACTTTTGGCCATAATGCCCCTGGATTTTCGGCAGTAAATACTGTTGGCTTCATATCAACTGGACTTCATTGTTCGGAATCCACTTTTTTAAAAACGCGTCATCGCATCATTTTGGGAGACTTCAACTTACGCTAAACACAGTTTTTTTTAGCCTTACAGGACTGGGCTTTCAAATTCGGCTCACAGCTCAGTTCTGAGACTTTCCGTCTCCATCTTTGCACAGTTTATTTAATTTTTGCTGGCCTTAAATATATAAAACAGAGGTCAAAGTTCAAGTTAGTGTTAAAGCCGCTTTAATATTTAGAGATGCACGAGGCTAAGCCTGAAACGAAGTCTCACGATTTTAAGTAATATTACAGATGTAAGCTCGGAAATCTTTATTATTATTTTATTTTTTATTTTTTAAGCTTTCCCTGCTTTTTAATGTAAAAAAAATTAACCCACAACGCAAATAATAAATACCCTTTTTTAAATATACACAATACAGTTTTTGTACACACCCATGGAGAATCAAGTTTTGTATAAAATAAAATTATAGCGATTTAGGTTGCAGTTGAATATGACAGCAACTTCGTTTTTTAAAGCAATTTTCCAACTTTAAATTTGTGCATTTTTTTAATGTGCATTTTATGACGTACGTGTAAAGCTGTAAGATTTAATTGAAGATTTCTGGTCAGCTTTTTTGGGATGGGAAAGTAATCCAGGTTAATGCAGTTCGTCATTTTGTCAAATTAAAAAAAAAATTGCCCATCGTTCTATGGAATATTTTTTTTCTTGGAAAATTGGTTTTTGAGTTGAGAAATGCGCATGGAAATGTAACTTCTAAAGCCTGTCACATACGTCGCAGGACGGGGTTACGACAGGTCCCGACAGAAAATAGGGCAAAATCCTGCAATAGTCGTGATATTTGGGTGTCCTGCGACAACAAATTGCATCATAGAGGACTGTCGTGAGAGTTTTGGTCCTGACCAAAATCAAAATGTTGTGGGGTTTTTTTTCGCTCGTGGTCATGTCGTAGCATAATCGTACGACTGTCCTACGACATGCGTACGATTATCATACGCACGTCGTAGGACAGTCTTACAATTGTCGTACGATGGTCCTGCGATGCTCGTACGATGGTTGTTTCGTCTTGCGACAATCGCACAACGAAAAAACATCGTACAACAAACGTAGGACAGTTGCAGGACAATCGCAGGACAATCGCAGGACATTTGTATTTACCTACGATAAAGTGCCAATTTTTTCCCACGACGTACGCACGACATGATTTTCCTTTGTGACTGCGGCTAAGATTGTAGCCTAAGATGCTTCTAGCATCGTATGAGCCCACCCCAACATCGTGGCCCAAGAATTTCGTTCGATGAAAAATATCCTGTGACGCATGTGAGTTGGGCTTAATCGAAATTTTCCTGAAAGCAAACTGTTTTCGTGCAAAAAGATATGCTTAGTGAATCTGTGAGTACCGTTTAAGTTTCCTTTTAAAATAGCTTTCGATATGAAAATCTTACTTCCAAAAATTTGCTTAAAACCGTGCTTTTGTATTTTAACCAAATTGTTATCATTCCAAATTGGTTGTGCGCCAACGAATAACAATCTACTTTTTTGAACGCAATGTGACCATACCCACAATGCATTGCTTTTCTACGTTAAACAAACTAGTCCCCATTCACCTAACGTCTGTTCTACAGAATAATTTTGTACATTTCACAATTTTGAATTTCATTTACAATACATCGTCGTGCCTTTTTAAAAAACTTTACACACGTTTTTTGTTTAAAGTTTAAGACGATATTTAAAAAACATTAAGTATAAATAGGTTATATATTTATTATAGGCAACGGTTACGGGGTTTAATTCGTTCTTTAAGTACAGTCGTACTGAAGCGACTTTCTGAGGTTTGAAAATTGGGAAACCCAACTAACTGCTGGGGGTAAACCTGCGATGGAGTGGCATCCCATCCAGGGGGAGCAGCAATGCTCCTAGTCACTCCATGCCATGAAAACTAACAACCTGTTGGGGAAACCCAACTAACTGCTGGGGGTAAACCTGTGATGGACTGGCATCCCATCCAGGGGGAGTAGCAATGCTCCTAGTCACTCCATGCCATGGAAACTAACAACCTGTTGGGGAAACCCAACTAACTGCTGGGGGTAAACCTGCAATGGACTGACATCCCATCCATGGGGAGTAACAATGCTCCTAGTCACTCCATGCCATGGAAACTAACAACCTGTTGGAGAACCCAACTAACTGCTTGAGGTAAACCTGTGTTGGACTGGCATCCCATCCAGGGGGGGGGAGTAGCAATGCTCCTAGTCAATCCATGCCATGGAAACCAACAACCTGTTGGGGAAACCCAACTAACTGCTGGGGGTAAACCTGCGATGGACTGGCATCCCATCCAGGGTGAGTAGCAATGCTCCTAATCACTCCATGCCATGGAAACTAACGTCGTGTTGGGGAAACCCAGCTAAATGCTAGGGGTAAACCTGTGATGGACTTGGCTCGTAAAATATCTATACGTTTTATACCTGTTTAATATACATGTACAGTGTACACACATCACTTTTACATAACACCAGCGAGAAACGTCGTGTTCAAGTTCTGTATAAGCAACCGGATGAACGACATCTCTTTACGAGTGTTTTCAAAGATAATTTGCGGGTTCGCCGATGCGCAACGCAGACAGTTTGGCGCCATCACCATCGCGAGGTTGTTGATGTCCATCTTCGTCTTCGTTACGTTTTCTACTTGCGCAAAAATCTGTGAAAAGTAAAAGTTAAAAATGTTAATGTTTAGAAAACGGTGTTATCTCCATGTGTGAATGAGGATGTGTATGATAAAAACCAACCTGTGTATAAGTCAGCTCAGTACCTCATCTATGTTCCGAGAAAACAATGACAAACTGTGTTCATGCTTTCAAGAAATTGTGCAAAGCTACTGTCCTATTTAGGCTGGTTTCGTGGTTATACTGCACGTGGCTATACTAAACTCCTGAAAAAAAAGTTTGGAAAGTCAAGTTTGACTAACGATTTCTCTCTTGTTACTAAATCATTTCCCTTTATTTTGGTATCATTGGAAAGCCCTGATATTCCTCTTTACGATGTGTCATTTGTTATGATTAAGCAATTGGGGGATGTGCAGCACAGCTGAATACGGGGGCGGGTGTAAAGTGAAATGCATTGCTATTGTCAAAAAGGGGAATGCACTGCATGACAATAGCAGTGAATTTTGTGACATTTCACTTTCCACCCACCCCTGTATTCCGCTATACTGCACATCCCCCAATTGATTAATCATAACAAATGACACATCACTGTAAAGAGGAATAACAGGGCTTTCCAATGATACCAAATTCAAGGTTAATGATTTAGTAATCGTCAGTCAAACTTGACTTTCCGAACTTTTTTGAGGAGTTTATTTTAAAGTTTTTAATTCTTTCTGGTATTGAAACCAAAGATTCCCCAAAAGTGCCTGGGGCACTGTAGCTCGTAAGCCTGAAGAAACCTGTGAAGAGAAGACGATGAACAAATGCTCAGTTATAGAGGTGGGCGGAAAAACCCCTGCACAATTCTGTATAGGGGGAAACCCACGGAATCAAGCAGGGACTGAGAACCCAATCTACATACTGACGCGGATGGGATTTGAACCAGGGCCACAGAGGTGGAAGGCGAGGAAAGTACAACTACGCCAAACCCCGTTAACGAAGACCCTGTTCTCACGAGAGAAATTGCTTCGTTCGACGAAGTTTACTTAATCATCGTTAGTTAATAAAGATCGAACTAAGAGCGACCGCTAACGAAGATCGAATGAAGATGTGGGAGGTCGTACATGTGCGTCGCGCATCAAGCGCTGAGCTTCTAGACGCGCTGTGTGGTTTTCCAGCTGCGCGTCAAAAACAACTCTTGCAGGTGCTCGACGCACAACGCGCTTGTGCAACAGGCCCGCCAAATCGCTTCGTTGAACGAAGGGAGCCGTTCACATTACAAATTTGCTTCGTCGAATGAAGCGATCTCTTCGTCGAATGAACCTATTTCCTTCATCGAATGAAGCGATTCTGATCATTGTCGAATAAAGAGGCGTGCGTTCACATCAGGAAAACTCGTCGAATCATCGTCGAACGAAGCAATTTCTCTAGTGAGAACGGAGTCAATGTCTATGAAATAGCTTAACGCTTAGTTCACACAATACACTAAAAGGCCCAGTGTATCATTTGCAATGACCCCAAAAAGTAATCGACGAGTTTACAGGGGAAAAGTTCTGAAAGTAAAGATTGAATTAATAGCAACTACCCAATGAAAGGTTTCCGCTCAAAATGATATAATTTTACCAGAAAATAATCCGCAAAGATGAAATTATTTAGATCGTTTGCAAACGATTTACTTATTTTTGGTTCGCATCTACGCGGTCCAAAATGCATGGGCGCTGTGTACTCCGTGTGCGTGTTCCAACGCGATGCATTTTTATGGATCGCGCACACACGCAGTATATGATGTGCGCCACAGAGTGCATGACGCAGGCCACATAGTACAGGAATATTTGAAACACCCCGCCAAGACCAGGTAAACACATATGGATTTTCATTGTTTTTTTAAACGTGGTACATTTGACAAAGCTGAAATTTCTCCGGATGAGTTTGTTGATGTCTTTCTTTTGATTTATAATGGTTTTATTCGAAGAATCGCTCAAAAACAGATCATCTACAGGGCCTTTAAGCTGCAAATTTGGACCAAGTGTAACAAATTTTTGGGGTACCAACTAAAAGCATGCAGAGTACCAACTAACCTGTAGAAACTTGATGAAGTGACTGAGAACTAGTCGATTAAGTGTCGGTAGCTGATCAACGATTTCAAGCGCCGCATTTTTGTCGTTGCAGTGTTGAACGCAGCTCTCATAGAAATCCATTGGTATTAGGGGATCGTAGAGGTCGCGATACCAGAGTTTTAGCAACGAAGCGGGGATGTTTGCGTCGTCGCATTGTGGCATCATCCATTGGTCGCATTTGACTTTAAGGACGTTAACTTCGTCAATATCCCCCGGTACCCTGAAAATGAAATGCGTGTTCAGAAAAATGTATATCGTTCTAACCTAACAATCATATAAAATACCTCGCCAAAATACTATCCACGGGAAGAAAACAGGAAATATGCAATCTCCAATTTGGATGTGGAAGCAAAAAGGTTGGTGTAATCGCTGCACTGCTTTATGGAAAGGATAAATTATTTTACAAAACATCAGTGGTTTTTTGACGATATCCTTGAAAATATACAGATTGGGAACGTGAAATTTCAGAATAGTAATGAGAAAAATATGACAAATTATATGGTATCAAAATCTCCCATGGGAAAAATGGGGGGTGTCAAAAATGCGATCTGGACATGCACCTTTAAAGTATGCATGGATTTTGCATACATTACGAAAATCCCCTATTAGAAGTGTACAGTAATTTTGCGTATTCTAGAGGGCGCTGTTTTACCTGAATATCCCTTCGACTTTCTCGCCTTCCAATCGTAGCACCTCCTGGGCTAAAACGACGGCGATCCACGGCAGTTTGCGATCGGGAAATCTCTCGCGCTGTAGTTCCATCACGTCTTCTAACGTGTTGCCGAACAGCGAAGGGTGAAAGACCGAGTCCTAAAAAAATAAAAATCATGACCAAAAAAAAGGTTTTTTAATTAAAAAAAAATTTTATTAATAAAAAAAAATTGTTTTAATAAACAAAAATGTTTTTTTAATTTAAAAAAATGGTTTTTTTAATAAACAAAAAGTAAAAAAAAAACAATTTGAATTGAACGACAAAGTCATACTTACTTTGGCAAGATTAATTTCTTCAAGGGTTATTTTCTTTACGCCTTTTCGTGCGCCGGTTTGTGAAATTCTCTCCAATTTTTTGTAACAATGGTCAGCATACTGCCTTACCGGAACCTAGAAAAAAATAAAATAAAAACATTTTTCCAAGTTGGTAACATACAGAATTAATATTATTTCATCATGGAATGACTAGGAGCATTGCTACTCCCCCTGGATGGGATGCCAGTCCATCACAGGTTTACACCCAGCAGTTAGTTGGGTTTCCCCAACAGGTTGTTAGTTTCCATGGCATGGAGTGACTAGGAGCATTGCTACTCCCCTTGGATGGGATGCCAGTCCATCGCAGGTTTACCCCCAGCAGTTTGTTGGGTTTCCCTAACAGGTCGTTAGTTTCCATGGCATGGAGTGACTAGGAGCATTGCTACTCCCCCTGGATGGAATGCCAGTCCATCACAGGTTTACACCCAGCAGTTAGTTGGGTTTCCCCAACAGGTTGTTAGTTTCCATGGCATGGAGTTACTAGGAGCATTGCTACTCCCCCTGGATGGGATGCCAGTCCATCGCAGGTTTACCCCCAGAAGTTAGTCGGGTTTCCCCAACAGGTTGTTAGTTTCCATGGCATGAAGTGACTAGGAGCATTGCTACTCCCCCTGGATGGGATGCCAGTCCATCGCAGGTTTACCCCCAGCAGTTAGTTGGGTTTCCCCAACAGGTTGTTAGTTTCCATGGCATGGATTGACTAGGAGCATTGCTACTCACCCTGGATGGGATGCCAGTCCATCGCAGGTTTACGCCCAGCAGTTAGTTGGGTTTCCCCAACAGGTTGTTAGTTTCCATGGCATGGAGTGACTAGGAGCATTGCTACTCCCCCTGGATGGGATGCCAGTCCATCGCAGGTTTACCCCAGCAGTTAGTTGGGTTTCCCTAACAGGTTGTTAGTTTCCATGGCATGGAGTGACTAGGAGCATTGCTACTCCCCCTGGATGGGATGCCAGTCCATCCCATCTTACCTGTCTAGTGTCAAAGTCTCCGCTCAAGTGTCGGTAGATGTAGCCCTCTAAGTAGGAGAAGAATCGCAGCGAAGGAGGGAAGAAATTAAGGAATATCGCCATCAGCTCCCAGCCTCGACGTAGACTCTCGCTGCGAAACAAAACAGTCCAAAGTATAACGTTATATCATGATTCTTTCGGCAAAATTCTGTTCACATTAATTATTTAATGGACCAGATTCAATTTGCACAATTCTGCTAGACGATTTTTTAAAGATCGCTAAATCACCAGGATCACATTAAATGCAATGTTAACACCAGTCTTAACTCCAAGACCTATGTCGTTTGTTTGTCTTCATAGCGCGCCGTCTATGCAATATTCGATTCTGCTGTGCGATTGTATATTACGCTGCCGGAGAATTCGCTGAATATCCCCATGCAAATTCCCAAATTTGATCAGGAAAACTAACTAACTAACATTAAAATCATATCAGAATATTAGAGAGTAGTATCTTAAGTTCATATAATCGAAGCATTCATTTTTTATAGGTAAAAGAAAACTCATGTTTATGGAATGTTTTTGTCGAGGTGTTCGTACATGCATGTCATTATTGTGTAGCATCCAGCATAGCAACGTGCAGCGGAGTCCTCACCGCGCATGCGTTATCATACAACTGGCACAACTTGACCACGAGAGGGCGCTACATTAGATTTCCTCTCTGTAAAGCCGTGAGCAGTTGGCTTTACGAGAATTGAAGCCACGCGTTGAACTTTTGCTTGGCTTAAATTGAGCGCCAGCTACCCTGCCTCTTTGTTCAAATTGGTGCAAAATGATAAAATATAAGCCGTTTCAAACTATTCTGCTAACATACAAGTGACATACAAGTGACGGACATGTGACGGACATGTGACGGACATGTGACGGACATGTGACGGACATGTGACGGACATGTGACGGACATGTGAACATTCAACTACAACACAAAACACCATACTCACTCATTATAATTAAGCGTTGTCTGTCGACACACTTGGATGTACATTTCATCTCGTACGCCCTCGACTGTCCAACCACGGCGAACCAAGTCGAGCGATACCGATTCATATGTCAAGTTCTTCATGACCCTGTCGCTCATGTAGCATTGAATAAGCTTGAACACTTCGACCGCTTCCTTCTTTACGAGTTTGTCCCGCGTTAGTAACATTGGTTTGCGGATCGGATCCTGACAAAATATAAAACATCAGAAATTTTGGTCACGTAATGAATATGTTGTCCATGCAAGATATACGTGAAATTTCTGCAGGCTAGTTTACCAACATTCTTACTTAAAGGCCCTATGTATCATTTGTAAGATAAAACTTTCTACAGATTCGTGGAATAAGAGTGTAACATATCTAAGGAAGAATGTTGGTAAACTACATGTAGCTTGAAGAGATTTTAGCTACTTAGATGCATCAATGCTTTAGAAAACCTTGAAAATCTATATATGGATTTTGTGTACAAGTGAATGGTAAACAAATCCACCTTCAGTTGTCAATTTCCAACATGAAATACCCTTTTGGACGGAAATAAATTCATGTGATGTTTGTTACCATTGTTAACAACACTTTGAGTATGGTTTTTCTTGTCAACTCATGAAAAACAAAATTGGGTCATTGCAAATGATACAATGGGCCAGCAATGGAATATTTTACTGTCGAGTATTCGATTTTGCCTGAGGAGCCGTCCAAAGTTGTCAACATTTTCACAGTTCTACAGAGCGTAGTATTTTTCAAGACGCTCCATCCCTCCCCCCAAAATACTACTTATCAACATTTTACAGTGCATGTAAAGTCCTACACGGCCCTCGACACACCGCCCCCACCCCCCTCCCCCTTCCTACGCTCTGTAGAACTGTGAAAATGTTGCCAACTTTGGACGAGCCCCCAACCTTTGTAAACGACAGCATTTGCTGCAGTGGAATTTTCTTTCGGAAGATCCCCTTCTTGTGTCTGTTGACGTTTTCCGCGGCGTAGTTCTCCAAATCGCTCTCGGACGACGAAGGCTTTTTGGACCGTGCCATTGTGATGAGGGAGGGGCTCTGTTTGATCGCGCCTGGGACTGTTCCATGTTTCTGATGGGCACAGGGATAAAAACAAAATATTTTCTAATGACGAAAAGAGAAAAAGCAATCCAAAATATTAGTATTTTTGACAAATAATTCTGGTGTATATTAGTAAACTCCCGTTAAAGCGTTCTTTGCAAAATCCAACTGCCACATGATCTATAGACCAATCCGGTAACTAAGGTCTCCTTCCCTGTATATCCGCCATAGCTGGGGGGCGTCCAGTGCATGGGCTGTGCGTTTTGTGTTGCTGTTAGAACGAAAAGCGCTCATCCATTACATGCATGAACGCGCCCCCTCCGCATGCGCGCAACTTGTTCGAAGTAACCAAATGCAGCTTCAGCAACAGCAATTTGTAGACTATGAAGGGGGCTGTGTCACAGTCTGCGCATGTGTAGCAAAACTGAAAAAGTTGGCCCAACTTTTTCAAGTTCGGATAATCTTGTTTAATCTCGGCCATCCTCTGTAATACGTCAGTGATTCAGACTATGGTGTAGTTTGAGTGTCTGGTTGTTATCCTGAATGCATTATTTCCTTTCGAACTTTCACTGTTTGTCGTATGTATACAGGTAGAGAAATCTGGTAACTTGGGACTCCTTCCATAGCGAGGAGCCCTCGATTGCATGGACTGTGTTTTGTATTGTTGTTGAATCGAACAGCGTGCATCTATGCAATGCGCTCATTCAATAAACGCACAAATAACCAATGACACTGGCCCTACACGTCTGAGCGCACACGCACATGTACCGTATGCCAATACATCAGAAAGATTTGGCGTATGCGCAAACAATGACACAGCCCCTTTAATATATAGACCATTATTAGGACGCTTCCCTGTACACGTCTGCCATAGCTGGAACACAGCTTTTTCCCAGTGCATGGACTATGCGTTTTGCGTTGTTGTTAAATCGAACAGTGCGCATCCATGATGCGTGCAACGCACTCTACGCACACACTAATTCACATTGATCCTTTTCGCGCATAATTGCAATGCGCGTCACTTAGAGAACAAGTGCCTCACAGCTCAGCTGGTAGAGTATCTGCCCAGTGTGTCAGAGGTCTTAGGGGAAACCCGAAGGATTATACCACTGTGCCTCATAGCTCAGCTGGTAGAGCATCTGCCCGGTGTGTCAGAGGTCTTGGGGAAAACCTGAGGGAGTATACCACTGTGCCTCATAGCTCAGCTGGTAGAGCATCTGCCGGGTGTGTCAGAGGTCTTGGGGAAAACCTGAGGGAGTATACCACTGTGCCTCATAGCTCAGCTGGTAGAGCATCTGCCGGGTGTGTCAGAGGTCTTGGGGAAAACCTGAGGGAGTATACCACTGTGCCTCATAGCTCAGCTGGTAGAGCATCTGCCCGGTGTGTCAGAGGTCTTAGGGGAAACCCGAAGGATTATACCACTGTGCCTCATAGCTCAGCTGGTAGAGCATCTGCCGGGTGTGTCAGAGGTCTTGGGGAAAACCTGAGGGAGTATACCACTGTGCCTTATAGCTCAGCTGGTAGAGTATCTGCCCGGTGTGTCAGAGGTCTTAGGGGAAACCCGAAGGATTATACCACTGTGCCTCATAGCTCAGCTGGTAGAGCATCTGCCGGGTGTGTCAGAGGTCTTGGGGAAAACCTGAGGGAGTATACCTCTGTGCCTTCTAGCTCAGCTGGTAGAGCATCTGCCGGGTGTGTCAGAGGTCTTGGGGAAAACCTGAGGGAGTATACCACTGTGCCTCATAGCTCAGCTGGTAGAGCATCTGCCCGGTGTGTCAGAGGTCTTAGGGAAAACCTGAGGGATGTAAACCACTGTGCCTCTTAGCTCAGCTGGTAGAGCATCTGCCTGGTGTGTCAGAGGTCTTGGGGAAAACCTGAGGGAGTATATCACTGTGCCTCATAGCTTAGCTGGTAGAGCATCTGCCTGGTGTGTCAGAGGTCTTGGGGAAAACCTGAGGGAGAATACCACTGGCCTTATAGCTCAGCTGGTAGAGCATCTGCCTGGTGTTTCAGAGGTCTTGGGGAACCCTGAGGGAGTATACCACTGTGTCTTATAGCTCATCTGGTAGAGCATCTGCCCAGTGTGTGAGAGGTCTTGGGGAAAACCTGAGGGATGTATACCACTGTGCCTCATAGCTCAGCGGGTAGAGCATCTGCCTGGTGTGTCAGAGGTCTTGGGGAAAACCTGAGGGATGTATACCACTGTGCCTCATAGCTCAGCTGGTAGAGCATCTGCCCGGTGTGTCAGAGGTCTTGAGGAAAACCTGAGGGAATATACCACTGTGCCTTATTGCTCAGCTGGTAGAGCATCTGCCTGGTGTGTCAGAGGTCTTGGGGAAAACCTGAGGGATGTAAACCACTGTGCCTCATAGCTCAGCTGGTAGAGCATCTGCCTGGTGTGTGAGGTCTTGGGGGAAAACCTGAGGGAGTATACCACTGTGCCTCATAGCTCAGCTGGTAGAGCATCTGCCCGGTGTGTAAGAGGTCTTGGGGGAAACCCGAGGGATGTAAACCACTGTGCCTCATAGCTCAGCTGGTAGAGCATCTGCCTGGTGTGTCAGAGGTCTTGGGGGAAACCCGAGGGATGTATATACCACTGTGCCTCATAGCTCAGCTGGTAGAGCATCTGCCTGGTGAGTCAGAGGTCTCGGGTTCGAATCCTGATGAAAACAATAAGATTTTTCCTGGAAATCATGTTAATTAATTGTTAAGAGTCTGAAAAATAGATAAAAGATTAGAAAATAGAGACTTGTGGAAGGTGGGATCAAATTGTAAGTTTATAAATTTCAAATTTTAAAAATTTCAAATTTCAAATTTCTAAATTTGAGGTGATTTTCCCATTTTCTGAAGGTTGAAAAAAAAGAAATGCTAAAAATGTTATTGAATGCGCAAACAGAAAATTAAAAAATTGCCACGATTCTCAAACCAATAAGCAAATGAAACTTTCTACATTAAAAAAAGTTTGGTAACTTAAAATGAGAAAATAAAATCAACAAAATTAACTGTAAAAGTGCAGGTTTTAAGGGAGATTTGCAAACTTAAAGGATATGAATGTTCAAATAAAAATGAATGAATGGCGAAAACAGCCAAAATGTCTAACTCAAAATGCATGCGGGATTGAGCATGAAATGTAAAATCCCCAAACTCATGAATTATGCAGGAGACTCATGAATTATGCACGAGACTCATGAATTATGCACGAGACTCATGATTTATGCACGACACTCATGATTTATGCAGGACACTCATGATTTATGCAGGACACTCATGATTTATGCAGGACACTCATGATTTATGCAGGACACTCATTACTTATGCAGGAGACTCATTACTTATGCAGGAGACTCATTACTTATGCATGAGACTCATTACTTATGCATGAGACTCATTAATTATGCATGAGACTCATTAATTATGCATGCGGAATCACCCACCTTCCACTTATCAGAGGGGGTTTTAACCATTCCAATTACCAGAGAAGAAGACGAGGGGCGCTGATCTTGCACCGAAATGCTACGTTCTAAGGTCGGCGGAACACCTTGCGACGTTCCGTTGTCTTGTTGTTGCTGTTGTTTTTTGCTTCGTCGTAGCGATTCGTGAACCGTTTCGCCCTGGTCGTCGTCCTCAATTTCTTTGTGTAGCGCTTGACTTGACGCGTCGTTTAGCGTATCGTCGTTGACGATGGCGTTGAGTTCGTCAGTGGCCAAAGCATCATGGGGTACCTTGAGGTCGTCGTCATTATCTGTTGAATTTTAACCTCACAATTATTAAATACATGTATTTCAACAAAACTTGGGATGAGAGAAAATTATCAGGGCCTTATCAACTTAGTTGTGTCTGCATGGGTTTTAAGCCCACGACGGACGCCGGAACTATGGTTTTAACTTTTAAGGCCTCAAAAGGCGGCGAAAATGGCCCTGCAATAATTGTGCAAACCAGAGATGCAGAGATTTTGTCCCCACATTTCACCCATAATGCAGCGCAGTAAACATTACGTGACGTCATTATGTCATAGGTCTATTGGCAAAATAAGTAGAGCTTACCGTCCGAGTCAAAACTCTTGTTGAGATTTTCCTGCGACCCGTCGTCCCTCAAGTCGAGCTGCCCCTCTTCGATTACTTCGCTGTCTCCGTTAGGTATGATGCTAATCGCAGGAGGCATTCCTGAAAGCGGTCTTCGTTGCCTCGGAGGCACCTGGGGCGGTTCGAGCGTGGTGTAGTGAATCTGATCTAGCTCGCGGAGACGGACGCGCTGGTGGTCCTCGCGCTGCTTCTGGTGAATAAAGTCTAGATTCTCGTAGATTGGGTTTGGGGCGTTGTCGATTATGCGACGCGGCTTTTGTTTCGGTTTGAATTTCTGGACTTGTGGTTTGGAGTAGACGTGTTGCGTTGCGGTGTCGTCGGGTTGGGGGATTTTGGGTTGAGGTTGGGGAGGGGTGGTGCTTCGAAGGATGTCATCGGATGATTGAGAGTCTGATGTGACTTGGCGGAGTGAGGAGTCGGAGTGCTGAGAGGATAATGAGTGCTGCGAGGTGTGGGACGCCTGCGATAGTTGGCTTTCAGAGTGCTTATGGAGACTGGGGCGGTCGGATTTTGATTGGTGAGCGTGTGTCGGATCGGACGTGTCGAGGGGCGTGAAGGAGTCTTGGCTAGCGCTGGAGTCGGGGGTTTGGATGTAGGGGTAGGGGACGGGGGCGGCCGATGGGGCTTCGAAGGAATCTTGCCTGGTGTAAAGGAACGGATGGGGGTAGTTTTGGGGTTGCGGGGGGTAGTTTTGGGGTTGCGGGGGAAAGCTGAAGACAGTCGTGGTTGAGGTTGGGGTTCCAGTCCGGAAGTCAGTGTTAGGAGGCGGAGGGGCTTGGAATTGCTGGAAACGCTCCCCCGATTGCGAGTGGGGGATCCCGGGGCTGGAATGCGGGGGATGGTGAGAGTGGACTGATCCACTCGTTGGTGAAGGGTGTGGGGGCGGTTGAGCGTGATGCTGCACGGCGCCAAGCCCCATCCGCGGCATCTTGGTCTTTTTCTTCAATCGCGGTGACGGCATCGGTTTACGGATTTCATCCTGGACGTTCCGTACTGGCGACCCTTCCTCCTTGTAGGGATGAGGCTCCATCCCCCCAACCGAATGTTGACTTGAAATGGACTGTTGGCTGTCTGACCGTTCATGATAATGCCGCTGTTGGTGTCCTGGGTAGCATTGTCCATAAGGCATGCCAAACTGTGGACTCCCACTGCCATATCCATCCCTAATCATGTCCCCCTGAGACAACGAATTCACGCCATCTTGATACCGCGGTGATCCGCGTTGTTGGTATCCCATCGGCGGTGAACCGTCTCGTTCAAACGATCTCCCACTGCTGCGTAGCAGCTCAACGCCCCGTATCGCATCGCCACGCATCGCATCGCCGCGCATCGCATCGCCACGTATCGCATCGCCGCGTATCGCTTCCCCACGCCCCGAGTTCTGTCTCTCTAAATGGTGATGCATCCGCGAGTTATCCGTTGACGATCGGCGACGTTTCTCAGATGCAACCAGAATGTGACCTGGCGGTTCTACCGGCTCACTGTCGGAGCGTAAACGCTGCATCTGATCAAACGACCCCTGCTGCTGGTACTGCTGCATTAAGACCTGTTGTTGGTCTACTGGGTACCGGTACACCCTCCGTGCTTGCGGTGAACCGTGAGACATTCCCGGTGGTGGAACAGTTGATGCTTGAGTAATTTTCCTCCTGCTTTCGACAGGTGAAGCGTGGATATGCCTTCATGCAAAACAAAAATACAACACAATTTACTACATGTATGACATAAAAACATGTTCCTTAAGCCCGGTTTCCATATCATCGTAACAAACACGGAGAGTACCGCAAACTACATGTAGACGTAAACTGCAATGCAAACAGTAACGCAGACAGTCTGCAAAGTTTAACCAAGTTTAACTTTGCGGATATTTTGCGTCAGTGTTTGCGTTGCAGTTGTTTGCGTCTAGTTTGCACGCGCATTTTACGATTATATGTAAACTAGGCTTTATACATAGTGAACCGAGTTTAAACACAGGCTCGTCAGCAATGCGCGCGCGCCAAATTCGTGCCACAAAATACACAGCTCCATAGCAAAGGCATGGAGGTGCGTATTTCGTGGCACGAATTTGGCGCGCGCGCATTGCTGACGACCCTGTGCCTTTAACGGTAATTATTTAACCCTTTAGCCGACAATCGTACATGTGTGTGACCAACAAAATATGACGTTCAAGAGTTTAACACACACAATTTCACGATTTGTGTATCAATACACGAACAACCAGGGGCCAATTTCATAAAGTTGTTTAGCAGAAAAATTAGCTTAATCCAATAATTGTTTGCTTTATAAAAATAGGTTAGCAGTCAAAATCTTATATGTGTTTTACAATTAACTGGTGTCCTTGCTATTCTTGTTAAAAACAGAAGTTGACCAACAATTCTGACTATTATCCCATTTTTATAAAGCAAAATAAAAGGCAATTTTTCTGCTAAACAGCTTGATGAAATTGGCCCCAGTACACATTTGGAACAAAGATGGACGTGGTGTCCCTCCAGTTGGCCTCAGCGCCCTTTGAAATTTGGACAAAATCAAGGTCGAGGTGACCTGCAACTTATTTTCATAACATCAAAGCTAACATTGGAAATGTTCATGTTGAAGTAGAGTCCATCACAAGTCCTCACAAGCCTTCACAAGTCCACCACAAGTCCCTGGGTCTCAATTCAAGTCACAAGCTATTCAAATGAACTCCAACAAAGGCATTCTTTTGTGCGTGTTCATCCTTTGCTTCTTGTTACTGGACTTGTGACAGACTTGTGCAGGACTTGTCACAGACTTGTGATAGACTTGTGATGGACTCGACTACAACCCCGGAATACAGACCAGATATCGACTTATCCTGTTGGAGGAAAGAATTGGCATCACACAAACAAACAAACCACCAGAACGAGGCTCTTAAGTTTAGCCTCAGTTTGGAACTCCTTACCACTTTGCCCGGCCGTAATTGTCTCTCTTCACCTTCAAAGCTGGATTCTTTGCGTAAAGCGTCATGTTTTATTTCCCGCGTTTTAACCGAAACAAACCTTCGACGTCGTCTTACGCACGAGACATTTCTCAAGTTAAAACCAAGACGAGTCAAGCAACAAACTGAGTTGATAAGGAATTACGAATTTCGAAATCGTTTGCCAACAAAACGTAATATCATCACCACTGTGCGTTAAGTTCTTTCCCAAGATGTTGAGAACGTTTTGCCTCGAGATGTGTTGGTTGATTGCGTTGCTCTCTGCAAACTATACCGCGATTGGAGTACAAAGTATCGAATATAACTCCAAACGACTCTACATGATAGTGTTACAAGCAATAGAACAGTTCCACTGTAACTGTATACGAAGTTTACGTGCTATCACTTTGAAAGTCGGAAACTTATGCCCAGATATCTCTAGGTCGTTTATTTATTAAGGCTTGACATTCGGGAAATCCCGGATTACTAGTTCCAATTACGAACTTCCTGTTTCGATTGGTGAAACGTTCCGATAGTACTTCCTCATTGGATTACGTTAGATTAATGCATTTCTCAATTGGGCGGGAAAGTGGACTGAAATAGCTGCTTTTACCGGTATACTATATTTAAAGGCCCTGTAGATGATCTGTTTTTGAGCGATTCTGCGAATAAAACCATTATAAATCAAAAGAAAGACATCAACAAACTCATCCGAAGAAATTTCAGCTTTGTCAAATGTACCACGTTTAAAAAAAAACATGAAAATCCATTTGCGTTTTCCTGGTCTTGGTGGGGTGTTTTAAATATTCGTTCTCAGTTGATCGGGTACTATGTGTCTTGCGTCATGCGCTCTGTGGCGCACATCATATACTGCGTGTGCACGCGATCCATAAAAATGCATCGCGTTGGAACACGCACACGGAGTACACAGCGCCCATGCATTTTGGACCACGTAGATGCGAACCAAAAATAAGTAAATTGTTTGCAAACGATCTAAATATTTTTATCTTTACGGATTATTTTCTGGTAAAATTATATCATTTTGAGTGGAAACCTTTCATTGGGTAGTTGCTATTAATTCAATCTTTACTTTCGGAACTTTTCCCCTGTAAACTCATCGATTACCTTTTGGGGTCATTGCAATTAATACACTGGGCCTTTAATGGGAAACTCCAACCCTCACAGATTTGGCAACAGATTCTTCGGAAAATGACTAATTTTGTGAGTCCTGACATGGATAAAAACCCTCCTGGATTGTCAATTAACAACCTTGGGGATTTTTAGATGTGTTTGGAGTCACAGAATGAACCTGTTTTCCCAGATGTCTTCCCCAAAATCCGGGAGGTGCTTTTAAATAAAAAAAAATTCTGCAGACAATTTGTTTACCAATCATTAAACACAAAAACCATGCATGGATTTTTTAGGTTTTCTGAAGTATTACTGCATCTATGAGCAAGTTCGGGCGGGCGACTATAGTTAACTAGACTAACCTACCCTCGGGGCTTGGTTCCTCTAGTCAGACTAGCTAGTCAAACCACGCAGCGTTCGAGTGACAAGTAGATCGACTATGGTTAGTATGTAGTTAACTATAGTCACCCGCCCGAACTTGCTCTTATTTTTCTGTAAAAGTTTTCTCAGTGGTTGTTACACTGAATTCATTTTTGATATCAATAAAATACCAGCTTCGTGCCTTGTTGGTGGTCACACTTGCAACTCTGTTGAAAATCCGTGGTTCCGTGCGTGCATACAACATGTACGTGTTTGCTGCGAGGAGCTAGGTATACGACCACAGTCAGTGAAGCAGCTCTGTGTGTCTTCTCGCTATGACGTCACATACATAGCTCGAATTGATTGACGTGACCTTTCGTTTTCAGTTTCGCGTGAAAAGAGTCTTGGAAAAAGACTGACTTTTCCAGGATGAAATTCTGAATCAAATGTTCTTAGAACATAAAGGACTATATAAAGAACGGAATACTGTTGAAAACCATGAAATTGAAGGGAGAATACCACCCAGCTTTAAGGGTGTAAAAATCACCTTGAAATGTAACCCTAAAACATGACTTGCATGAACTGTTTTTATTTCAAAATTTGGCAGGAAATTCCCACAAGCTGGACTGTGATGTTGCGTTATTAGGCTTAACCATAAACTGGCACTTTGGCAAATGGTGCCTGTCGAATCCTCCCGTGACTGGAGCGTAATGGTGCAAGCATTTCAGGAAATGATCGAGGAAATATCCCACAGCTAAATTTGCCGATTACTACATTGATTAAAGTGAAAGTTATAAGTCAGATTACGTGATTTTAAAAACAGGAACAACAGCATTACATAAATTTCCCAATTTTCTTAGGTTTAAGGAACTAAAGGTACTTTCCGAGTATCACAATTTCGTTTTGTAATCGTGACAACTTTTCTAAAGAAAACATTGGAACAACTTTTGAACCTTTGGTCAAGCAAACCCACGAATTCAATAGACTACTAAAGTGCGACATCAGTTACTGGGTCGTAGTTACTGAGGACAGGGCTTCAGAAAACCTCCATGTGACAAAATACAAGGCATTTTGCTCCAAAATATCAAATGAGCGCATGCACGAGAGTGGAAAAGTCAACAGGCTGTGTTCGAGAGACAGTTCTCTCTCACTGACCCGAGTTTCGTTCACGTGAGCAGGAGTATAGATTGTATCGAATAGCCGCCATTTCGTGGGGCACCTTTTGTTACTTAAACCGTTCAACAATGGAAGCACAATATGTGCAACCATGCATGTCCTCAAGGAACAAAGAAACTGCCCCACGAAATGGCGGCTATTCGATACGGTCTATACTCATGTTAACATGTCCAGTACACGCTCGAAAGAAGCCCTTGTATTGACTTCTCATACTTGACCTCCGCTTTCGCGCATGCGCACATTTGATTTGGAGCAAACTGCCTTGTATTTTATCGCACAGAACATTAATTTTGCCCCACGATTTCACCGAAACTAGACATCAGACTGATGCATACTCTTCGGAATATTTTAACGTTGGGGCGAGTGCACCTATTGAGCAAATATCAGAGCCAAGGGACAAATTTCATTTGCATGAGTTTGCCACAGATTTTGGGTGGGAAACGGTGACAGGGCGGAGATTTTCCGAAGCCTTGTTCACGGGTCTAAATCTAAACATTCACTGGTATCTAAAATGTCCATTGCTAAAGCGCAGGGAAACAGTTCACTGGTTTTAGTGTCGACCTAGTACTCCATAGTGTCCTGTTTCTTAGCCCCTCCCATTTTTCTATTATGCCACGCCCACATCATGCTTACCTTTCTTCGAGCGAATCCATGCGTTTGTGGAATCGCGGCCCGGTACCGTTTGCGCTTTCTCCCCTAACATGGTCTTCGGTTAGTCCTTCCATTGCGGCATTTGTCGTGTTGTCGCGTTCGCTGCGACGGTCGCGATTGTGATGCTCACGGCCGCTTCGTCTGTGTCTATGCCGTTGCTAAAAATTAAATATAAATAAATAAAATAAAAACTAAGAATTTCTTATATGATGCAATTTCAAACAATATCAATTGTGTGAAGATTGGCTCAGTAGTTTCAAACGTAGGCGTCCATTTTTTAGGCGTAACAATTTAGGGGGGCCATATCTCCCAAACCACTGGTCCGATTGACCTAACATTTCAGATTTGGTGCTGTGGGATCCCAATCAATAAGTATACCAATTTTCATTAAAATCTGAGATGGTCAGGTTTAACCCATTGGGCGATTTATAATAATAATAATAATAACACATGGAATGACCCGTATGCACTGCCAATAGACACACACAAGGGACAACTTAATTTGAACTCGCCCAAAATGCCTGTTGTGGGTCAAAAGGGATTTAGTGGGATTTCCTACAATTCCGTTCCAGGAAATATCGAGACGCTGTCCCTCCCCTCAATTCCCCAAGGAAAGTGACCTAAATTCCTTCTATAAAAAAACTACTGTATTGGACGGATGCTCTACCAGCTGAGCTACATGTACAGTTGTACATGTACCGGTATGAGGCACAGTGGTATACTTCCTCGGGTTTTCCCCAAGACCTCTGACATACATGTACCGGTACCAGGCAGACGCTCTACCAGCTGAGCTATGAGTCACAGTGGTTTACTAACTCAGGTTTTCCCTCCAAGACCTCTGACACACCGGGCAGATGCTCTACTAGCTGAGCTATGAGGCACAGTGGTATACTCCCTCGGGTATTCTCCAAGACCTCTGACTCACCAGGCAGATGCTCTACCAGCTGAGCTATAAGGCACAGTGGTATTCTCCCTCAGGTTTTTGCCAAGACCTCTGACACACTGGGCAGATGCTCTACCAGCTGAGCTATGAAGCAGTGGTTTACTCACTCAGGTTTTCCCCCCAAGACCTCCGACACACCAGGCAGATGCTCTATCCGCTGAGCTATGAGGCACAGTGGTATACTCCCTCAGGTTTCCCCCAAGACCTCTGACACACCGGGCAGATGCTCTACCAGCTGAGCTATGAGGCACAGTGGTATACTCCCTCGGGTTTTCCCTAAGACCTCTGACATACCAGGCAGATGCTCTACCAGCTGAGCTATGAGACACAGTGGCATACTCCCTCAGGTTTTCCCCAAGACCTCCGACACCAGACAGATGCTCTACAAGCTGAGGTAAATGTATGAAGCACAGTGGTGTACTCCCGCAGGTTTTCCCCAACACCTCTGACACACTAGGCAATAGTGTGTTAGTATTGCCCTCACATAAGGGCAATAGTTCAATATTACCCTCAGTGACAATATATTACTATTGAACTTACTGATGGTTGCTGCCTCTGTTTCGCCCATTCGCCATCATCTGCTCTCACTTCTGTGTTCAATTTCAGAGTCTAGTAAAAAAGAAAGAAAATTTTAAACAATATTTTTAAAAATGACAAAAATTACCCGGTTGACAAAAAATATCCGACATTGTGGTCCCTCAATAGAGTACAAAGAAATAAATTTCCATTCAACTGGTAATCTGACGGTTCTCTCCCACAAAATGTGACAAGCAACGCTAAAACACATCAAACCTCATGATAGGGCCGTCCAAAGTTGTCAACATTTTCACGGTTCTACAGAGCGTAGTATTTTTCAAGACCTCCCTTCATCCCTCCCCCGAAATACTACTTATCAACATTTGTTGTCAGTACCATGAAATGTCAACATTTTACAGTGCATGTAAAGTCCTACGCAGCCCTCGACCCCCCTTCCTACGCTTTGTACCGGTAGAACCGTGAAAATGTTGACAACCTTGGACAGCCTCTAAACGACGAATGTTCAGAATGCAACAGCATGTTAACTGTACATGTATTTGACAATCAGTGGTGTTATCGAAACCATCAAGTGGAAAATACACCACCAGAAACTAAAAGTTTCTAAAATTTGAAAAAGAAATGACTTGACGTTTCCGAGTCGAAGTGTGTGCAAAGCGACCTGTTGAAAGTAAAATAAAAACTCTGAACATAAATCTTTAGTTTGTACTGCATTGCGAAAGGTTTAGGGATGCCATATGCAAGCGAAAAATAAATTAATTTTAATCCAAACAAGCTATTAACACCAACCCATTTAGTACGTCCGAAACCGAGTCCTTTTTATGTACCACGCTAACTGAGAATGGCATTATAGTCAGTTTTCAGGAATTACACTTCCATCAAAGATGCTTGAAGAACATGTGTTTAAAATCAAACAACTTGAATACGTGAATACAACTTGAATACAACTTGAATTACAAGCCATCAAAGTCTCTGAAATGCAATTCTGAATTTATGGAATTGTCCCTCAAATCAAGTGACAATCATTAAAAAACAATTTCTGCCATCTATGATTTTTTTCAGAATGCATTTTTTTTATTAACATACATGTGTACCTCTCTAAAATCAAGAACACTAGCCCAATAAACGCACATTTGAATTCACATGGCCTAATGTGGCTGCAGCTTAACAGCTGAAGACACTGTTATTGATGAAATTTCATTACGCGTCCCTTCAACACAAACCGCAGACTGCGATGACACAACCAAAACACTAACATTCCTTGGACTTTAATCGCTTGTTGATGGAAAGGGTGACAAATCATGAACTCTCATCTCAAGTGCTCTGAGTAATAACCATGTCTTCGAGACACGTCATGGATTCCTTACAGAGTCACCCACTACTGGAACCAATTATTTTCCGTTATTGGGACGAGGTCCAGTTTACGAATTTTGCATCTTTTGTAGGGCTTAAAGGCAGTATACATCATTGGTAATCTCGAAAATCAGAAATGTTCACAGATTTACGTCTAACTTACACAATATAAACATGATGACCGTAGAAAACTTACCCTGAAATGGTTTTGTCTGAAGTGCTATAGTCTTTGAGAAATGAGTAAAACAATTAGTTTTCCGCTCATGAGACGAAAGTTCAATTCGCTCCAAAACCATTTCGCCCAAGTGCCATTTCGCCCCAAACCACTTCGCCCGAGTGGCATTTCTCCCCAAATTACTTCGTCCAAACACTACATCGCCCAAATGCCACTTCGCCCCAAAACCACTTCGTGCACAGGCCGTGGTTCAGGGCGAAGTGATTCAGGACGAAATGGTTCAGGGCAAAATGGTTCAGGGCAAAATGACTGCAAACCCTTTTTTGACTGTTTTCTCAAAAGTTAGACGAAGTACGGAGCTGGTTTTTGCTCAGGTTGGTTTTAATCATGCATACATCTTCAATCACACAGGGGGATAAAACTATTTGTAACAGTTTACCAATCATGTATACTGTCTTTAAAGATACATTATAGATTACAGATTAGAAAAATGTTACAAATGGTGTTATCTCCATGTGTGATTAAGAATGTGTTTATGTACATTTTAGATGCAAATTACTGGTAAGAGTGATTTTTCATTTAAAGGCCCACTGTATCATTTGCAATGACCCCAAAAGTTAATCAACGAGTTGACAGGGAAAACCTTCCTCAAAGTAAAGATTGAATTGGTAGCAACTATCCAATGAAATGTTTCCGCCCGAGATGATATAATTTTACCAGAAAATAATCCATGAAGATGAAATTACTTAGATCGTTTGCAAATGATTTACTTCTCATCTGGGCTGTCTGAAATGGGCGCTGTGTACTGCGTGTATGCTGTTCCAACGCGATGAATTTTTTAATGCATCGCGTGGGTTGCGCGCACACGCAGTATGACGCACGCCACAGAGTGCATGACGCACGCCACAGAGTGCATGACGCACGCCACAGAGTGCATGACGCGAGCCACAGAGTGCATGACGCGAGCCACAGAGTGCATGACGCGAGCCACAGAGTACGCATTTAAAGAATATGTCCTGAATTTACAAACTACAACATTTTACAAGATGTCAGATGTAACGGGGACAGAAAAATTGGACCCCAAATTTATAGAATGACCCCTGGTATGAAGTTTCATGTTTTTAGAAGACGTGAGCTGAAATTTTTTCGGATGAGTTCGTTGATGTCTTTCTTTTGATTTATAATGGTTTTATTCCCAGAATCGCTCAAAAACAGATCATCTACAGGGCCTTTAAGTCAGAATGGATTTGGTTTCAAAATAAGCACTTGTGGCAGTCTATTAAGAAAATTTGTTAAGCTGGTAATAATTTGGCAAATTAATGGTATGCAAGTTTTTTTCCGCCTTGAAGGGCCCCTTATTTAGGATTTTTATCAATGAAATCTATGCTTTAAAACCACTCTCACTATGAACATCTAACAATGGAAATTGGGCACACACCATTGTTACTAACAATGGGGTTACAATGAACATGTACATGTACATGTTTTTGCTCATAGTGTCTACTCAGTTAAAGTCATAAACATCCTATTTGGAGCTTGCTTTGGGGGTTTTTAGTTTTTATGCTAATGCGAATATGCATATTCATGACCAAGGTCATGATGTCACAAGAGGCAAACACAGGAAAATCACATTCAACTGTGCACAAAAGATTCCACTTTTTTCTAAATTTTCCTGAAACTTTTGTAATCCATGGCTGTTTGAGTTTGTTTTACATGTTGCCTGCTGTAAGCCATGACAAAACTGGGGGTAGAAACTGCAGCAATTTGCCACAAGTCCAACTTGAAGTCTTATGTTTTTTCTTAACTTTTCCCTTCTGTCTTCCTTATGTGATGCACTCAAAACAGCGCCCTCTGTCTGTGATTTATTGCAATGAAATCTTCAAAGTTGAAAAAGGCCATCTTTTATTGATTTTACATCCAAACGTCCAAACGAACAATAGTATGTCTTGCTGAACAAGTAATCCGTCATTATGAAGCAAAGCTTAGGCAAAAAGTTGTTTAGCATGTCACAGGCCCTTTAAAATTCACATCTGCAGCCAGCATTTTTACCACACAAAAGAACACTGCTGCAAGAGTCTGCATAAGCACTGAAAGCAATTGCCTCTATTGATTTCATGAATTTAATGAGGTCACTATATTTTGGCAACAGATTACGCAATTTGCATAATAAATGGTTCAGCCACTCGCATACACTAGTTTTAGTTGGGTATTTTTAATGTTGCTTGACGATGGTTATTCTAGCAGAGTACCAGTAAATATTCGAATAATTAGTGATATAAAATATATAAAATTAAACAAACAAAACAAGGAAAACAATCATAAAATTGCCAATGGACAATGGTAGGCATGATCTGTAGAAAATGTCTTTTTTCCCCCGAAGGATTTTTACCATTCATTCAACACAAAAACCATGCATGTATTTCAGGTTTTTTTTAAGTATCACTGCATCTATGTGGCTGAAATTTAACAAGGCAGTTTATCAACATATTCTTTACATGTAGTTATGTAATGCTGTTTCTGGAATTCGTAAAAATGTACAAATGATAAAATAAGTCTTTAATAAAATGCGCCCTTCACGTTTTTACGTTCATTACTTTAGTCGCAGGTAGATTAAGTTTTGTTCAGTCATTAAGAATTTAATTTAAAAAATATGGATGTCTAGAAGACAGAGAATACGAAAAGATGACCAAGGAAATCGCAAATGTTCAGTCTATTTATAAAAATGTGTCACCTCACCAAAATGCCATTTACAACCGCAAACACGACACGGAAACAAGCCCACTTCTGGCAACATACGGCGCAATTCTACCGCAACCGCAATTAGTAATATTACCCATGATATGACTTACATGTACAGTCGATCGGTCAAACAATGATGCGTGACACTGCGCTGCGTACGAGTAATGTGGATGAGTTTGCTGGGAACTGGTGAAGTGCGAACGGTAATTTTAGGAGTGAGAAATTATTAATCAGCATCATACATGTACTGCCTTACTAGCACTCCCCCACTCCCCCTCCCCCCCAGCCCCCCCCCCCCCCCCCCCCTCCCCCAAAGCTACATGCACATGCTAAACAAAGAAAACAAAATCCAGTTTAAGAGATTATGAGTTTTTTCACAAAAACCATTAGATAAAGTGTAATATTTTGCTGGGTTTCTCAAATTAAAAATGCTTTTTCTAAGCTACCGATCGTTTAAAAGACATTCCATTGCAATTTTCAAATAGCGCCGAATACTTAAAATGATTTCTAGTTAGACATGCCTTAATTGCTGTCCGTTCTGATATTTTAGAAAGGTTTCTGTTTAAAGCGGGCCTCTCACTGTGCGGGTTTTGCCACAAATTTCCAACGATTTGGTGAGATTATTTGAGACTGTGTATAGAGTCTATAGACAGTCTCAGGTACTGGTAATATCACCATATCGTACCTAATCGTTGGAAATTCGTGGCACAAATCGCACAGTGGGAGACCCGCTTTACACCCCAAAAAACCATGCATAGATTTTAAAGGTTTTCTCAAGCATCGCTGCATCTACCGGTAGCTGACATTTCTGCCGGCTAGTTTACCAACATTTTTCTTTCGATATGTGATGCGTTGTGCCAGGAACATTATTTTAAAATTATTCTGCGTGGAAATTTATATATAAAAGGCCTATAAATATAGAAAAACATTTTCTGCACCCGTATTAACAAAAATACCCAGGCCACTTTCTTCAGCAAACAGATTAATTGATTACAAAAATTCAATTTATAAATCCAATTTCAGTGATTATATTAAAAAATGCACAGCACATAAGCACACTTTTCCCCAGCAAAGTTATTCATAACATCTTGGTGTATGAACAGACATTTCCCTGGAACGGAATTTTCAATTTTTGATATATTAATAAACAATGACATTTTTGCTGTCAAAGCTCGGAACGGTAAGAATTTTCATAAATTATTAGCCTCAAATGATTTCTGTTTCTGCACAGTAGGTTCCATTATGGTACCATCAATGCATCTAACCAACTACTTGACGGTAATAACGAAAATAATTTAGCCCCATTTTGTGAATTTAAATAAAGATTTTAATCTTGGTTAGTAACATTACTAAAAAGAGACATGGGAAAAAATGCATGTCTTGAAACAAAACATTTCCTCAAATGGCACACAACTGAACAAACCATTATATTTCTGTCATTGCTTGTTTACTGGCATGTGTTTTAGCCAAGTCACGCCTACTCTCACCAGTTTCAAGAACTATTAAAAAATCATGGTTAGTAACGATATAGTTAGTCACCTTACAGCTATCCCATGCCTACAAAATTGATGACTTTTCCCGCACGAAAATAAATCTCGAAAACATTTTCCACAATTCAACACAATCATTTAAAGTAAGTTTATAAGCAAATATTTAATTACAAATTTTGTGGAAATGTCCGCCTGATCATAGAATTGCCCCTACACTTTATAATTTATCACGAATCTTTCAATAAAAAATGCAATTCTCCGACAACGAATCACTCAAACCCGAAGAAATAAATCCTTCCCTTTTCCCTAGGCGATGCCAGTTCTCGAGAAATTAATCCCTTTGTGTCAACATTAAGGCTCTCGACAATATTTAACCGAGTATCATTTTTATTTATCGACCTATCTGGGGTAATATACATAAGGTTTCAGCAAATACACGTACATGAACCTTAAGAAATGTCATCGTAAATTTAGTGTAGCTACTTCATATAAAAAAAGCAACTACCGGTACATGTAGGCCCTAAATAATGTAAAATAAATTTCAAGTCTACAAACAAAAGCAAAAAGATCATAAATGGACAATTCTACTGTTAAGTCACAGTCGAACTGGTTTAACCCTATTTTAAGCAGAGCTCAATTTTCTGGTAAAAATAAAAATAAATTGCAAGACTTTTTTTGCACGTACCGGTAGCTGTAGCCATATGTGGATATTTTTGGAAGATGAAAGTTTCGGAAGTAATCCTATAGCTCGATACAACTCATTAGAAAATTCCATTCGGACTGCATGTGAATTTTCCGCTTTTTCAGTAATATTATCGTTTGTGAGTAAACTATGAGGCACAGTGGTATACTCCTTCAGGTTTTCCCCAAGACCTCTGACACACCGGGCAGATGCTCTACCAGCTGAGCTATGAGGCACAGTTGTATACTCCTTCAGGTTTTCCCCAAGACCTCTGACACACCGGGCAGATGCTCTACCAGCTGAGCTATAAGGCACAGTGGTATACTCCTTCAGGTTTTCCCCAAGACCTCTGACACACCAGGCACAGTGGTATTCTCCCTCAGGTTTTCCCCAAGACCTCTGACACACCAGGCAGATGCTCTACCAGCTGAGCTATGAGGCACAGTGGTATACTCCTTCAGGTTTCCCCCAAGACCTCTGAAACACCGGGCAGATGCTCTACCAGCTGAGCTATGAGGCACAGTGGTATACTCCCTCAGGTTTCCCCCAAGACCTCTGACACACCGGGCAGATGCTCTACCAGCTGAGCTATGAGGCACAGTGGTATACTCCCTCAGGTTTCCCCCAAGACCTCTGACACACCGGGCAGATGCTCTACCAGCTGAGCTATGAGGCACAGTGGTATACTCCCTCAGGTTTCCCCCAAGACCTCTGACACACCGGGCAGATGCTCTACCAGCTGAGTTATGCGGCACAGTGGTATACTCCCTCAGGTTTTCCCCAAGACCACTGACACACCAGGCAGATGCTCTACCAGCCGAGCTATGCGGCACAGTGGTATACTCCCTCAGGTTTTCCCCAAGACCTCTGACAAACCAGGCAGTTGCTCTACAAATACATGTACATACCACCGACATGTGGAAAATCGATTGAGGAAAAAACGTGCGACACGGATCACACTTGAATAATTTGGCAAAGGCCACAATCGTTGCAACTGTTGAAGTGCAACGGCCTTGTTGACAGATTAAAACGTGCCAAGATTTCCTGAACAGATCTTGTGTTTAACGCATGAGCAAATCTAGTCAATGATGGTTACTGGTAGTTGTGTGTAGTCAATGGTCTACATGTATAAAAACTGATTCTAAATTCAACAGAAATTATGATTTTATGGAACACGCGCCCGAAAGCAAAATGTGCACTACAAGTGTGCGTACAGCCGTACAACACGCTTGCAATACGCGTAACGTGTGTACAAACGAACAGCAGTTTGAACGAACACACGTCATGCATTAAACAGCATAATGCAAAACATGGCATAACGACAAGATTATCTTAGAATGTTAGGGAGTTTTACCAATTTAAATTAAAAAGATATTTATGAATGGGAATAAAAGTGGGTTTGGCCAGTCTTGAACAATCCGTTTAAAACCAGCTAGGGTCCTGGACGCTGATAATGGCCCTCACCTGCGGCTCTGTCCATTATCACTTGTCAAACCCACTGGCCAAGGACTGGCCAAACCCACTTTTATTCCCTAATTAAATGGTCAAATTTTCTCCAAAATATTTACAGACGTGTACAAAATGTCGAAGCTCGATTTAGAAAGAAAATGTTTTTAAAATGCTTAACAAATTGTTAGAACTTACCGATAAAAGATATTGAAAACAGCACTTTAACTCCATAATTCCAGCTAAACCGACGATAAATTCTTAAAAATTACAAACACGAGAGTTATTTCCAATCTGTTACGACGGACGGACGAACACGCGAGGCACGACTTTCTCGAAATGATCCCGGTTTCCTTTGTGCGACGGCGTTAAATCTCCTCCACACATAGCCTCATCAAATCATGTCTGAAATTCATCGAGCACTCGACCGAAACGAAGATCGCTTTGCGGTAGTTGGATAAAATAAGCTGGCTCATTTACGGAAGAGAAACAAATTAAGAAGAGAAAAACGACGCCACGTCTGTAACTGGAGTAGCGCTGATGACTGGGCGTTCCGCCAAAAATGCCAGGGGCTATTAAATACAACCCAAGCGTGAGCTTCATTCATAAAACGACGATGCATCTCGTTATGTGGACCAGAGAGCCCTAATCACTGTGTGGCTGCGTGCAGCATAGCCTGTGAATTGTAATTTATTAATGGCCTTCCTCTGTGCTGCTATTTTTAGTATGGTCATTCCCCAGTGGTCAGGCTATTAAGAAAGAAAATTATGTTTGTCCATCTGTTTTTTACGAATTTTATTAATGTTCGCTTTTTGGACAAAGGGTTGGTAGAGTGGAGTGGCTTTCTATTAAATTGGTATGGGTTGGAAAAAGGAAAATAATAATGAGAATTTTGTTTTCTTTAAATTTAATTAGGAATAGGGTTTAGCTCATCATACACTAATTTGATGACATTACGTCTACTGAAACATTTTGGAAAGAAAATATTTAAAAAGTGTGAAAATCCAGGGTGCCTGGGCCAAAAATGTGAAATCCAAGATGGCCGCCATTTTAGCTGTAAAAAAAAATTTTTTGCCAAAACTTGTTTATTTTGTCATCTTTTAGCCTGGTTCTGTTTCTTAAACCATGAAATCCATGCAGCTTAGAATCCATGGTTTGCAGTATTTTTTTCCGGAAAACAAACTTTCTCACATTTTCATGTTGGCATTGAACAATGTAGTCTCACTCTGAATTTCATTCTTTTTGTTCTTAAAAATAAGACTTTCTGAGAAAAAAATTCATAGTTTCTATCACAAGGAAATTAGTGGAATAATTAAATCTGACTTTAATTTAAAACGGGGGACGTATTAAGTCGTGAACCCCAAACACGACGAGTGGAACCAGCAACGCTCTTAACTCGCACCGAAGTGCACAGGGGACGTATTATGTCGTGAACCCCAAACACGACGGGTGAAGCTGGTAACCGACTCTTATACTTTGATAATTGCTAGAACCATTGTTTCCCAAACCATGAAATTAATGTTAATTTTGGGGTGAAAAACACGGTTTCCGCAATTCTGAATTTTGAATAAACAATTGGGAATTAGTATTTGTATTTTTAATATTGCAATATTTTATGTGTTGTTAGTCCTTGCATATGGGTTGCTAATGACAGTAATTGTAATTTTTGGAGAAAAATGTACTCACTCTTTGAGGTGGAAAGTATTTGAAGAATAATGTGTCCTGAATTTACAAAAACAAGATGTAAAATGTAACAGGGGACACCAACATTGGACCCCTAACTTTTAGAAAGACCCATATAGAAATGTTTGTTTCCTTTTAAGACTCTGGGTTTTCATAATATCTTAATTATTAAAGTTTAATTTTTTCACACATTTTCATAAAAAAATATTTGCATCAATTCAAAAACATGTACAACAAGCATAGTTGAAAATCCATGACTAAGTCGTATTCTAAATAAGACCATCATGACCATACTGTACTTCAAATTAGTTTTGCCCCATTTTCAAGATTTCACGGACTGTAAGCAAAACCTGGATATTAAATAAGGCGGTCGAGTTCCCCGGTACCCATACCTAGCCTTAGGCAATACAAAACACAGTCGCCATTTGAGCAGGACCGGCAAGCATGCTATATATACACCTCAAAACGCCTCGGGCGAATTTTAAAAAAGCAAATTTGAGGGTTTTTGTCGATAAAAACCTGTTCACGCGTGTTACACAAACTCCTATAATTATTTTAGGTACTTCATCATGACTCCAAACATCAACAAAGTGAGGTAATTGTGCGTCATAAGAGGCGCGCTCACAAATTGTATTTTAATGGAGTTTTGGAGAGTGTTTTCGGTGGCGAAAGCCTATCATGTTACATTGTCGCGTGTTTTGATGACGGGTTGTTCACGGATTTGCTGGGGGCATTACGAAGCACCGCGAAAAACATCTGGAGATTTTTCGGTGTGAGTCAGAAAACGTGATTATAGGTACGAGTGTTTGGAATTGTTGGTTTAACGATCTGTGAATCACTTTGCGCATTACGAATTATTTTATTTTTACGATAATTTTTTTCAATTTTACAGGCCCATTTCTGTGGCATTACAATGTATACTGAAATGTCAGTTTTGTTTGCATGTGTGCCAAGTTATTAAATACATGTATGTTCAATATCATTGCAATGTGTATTATTTGCGATCATGTACGTTCAACTTCAAAATGTGTTCAAAAAAAACCAATCTTGACATTTTGAGTAAAAAGTCATTCTATTTCTATGACCCCGTTCTCACTAGAGAAATCGCTTTGTTCGACAATGATTCAACGATGATTCGACGAAGAGTTTTCCTGATGTGAATGCACGCCTCTTCATTCGACGATGATTAGAATAGCTTCATTCGATGAAGCAAATAGCTTCATTCGATGAAGAAATCGCTTCATTCAATGAAGCAAATTTGTAATGAGAACGTTCCCTTCGTTCGACGAAGCAATTTGGCAGACCTGGTTGCACAAGCGCGTTGTGTGTCAAGCGCCCAGCAAGCGTTGTTTTTGACGCACCACTCGACACAGCGCGCCTAGATGCGCGACGTGCATGTACGACCTCCCACAGCTTCATTCGATCTTCGTTAGCGGTCGCTTATAATGTGTAAGGTACCGCTCTTCATTCGATCTTCGTTCGATTTTCGCATTGATGGCGCGCATTGATGACGAGCCTGTGCCTTTAACACAAAAACCATGCAAGGTTTTAAAGGAGTTTTCTTTGGAGTTAAAATTTCTTTAATGTTAATTTATGAATTCATAAAGATGTTTTATTTTAAAATGAAACAGTGGCTTTTAAAGGCCCATTGTATCATTTGGAATGACCCAATTTTGTTTTTCATGAGTTGACAAGAAAAACCTCACTCAAAGTGTTGATAGCAATGGTAACAAACACCACATGAATTTATTTCCGTCATGGAAATTCATGCTGGAAATTGACAACCGAAGGTGGTTTTCTAAAAAAGTCCTGTGCACGGGACTTTTTTACCATTCACTTGTATACACAAAATCCATATATAGATTTTCAAGGTTTTCTGAAGCATTGATGCATCTATGTAGCTAAAATTTCTTCAGGCTAGTTTACCAACATTCTTCCTTAGATATGTTACACTCTTATTCCCGAATCTGTAAAACGTTTTATCTTGCAAATGATATATACTACATGTACAGTGTAGGGCCTTTAAGACACATGTACATGTAAGGCCAAAGCGTTAACGCACATAACATACATGTACATGTACATGTACAGTGTATGTCTAGTCTAACAGCAAAGTTCACCCAAGAAAGGAACAGTAGTCAAAAAATAAAGACATGTACATATGTATGTGTGGAGACAAAGCCTGAAGACCGTCATTTCATTAACATCACAGCTCTACCAGGGTAGTATTAACATTCTACAGAAGCTGTCAACAGAGGGCGCTATTCATCACTACCAATGCCCTTTCGTGTGCACAGCCAGCTTAACATTGCCAATGGTGACCACCAGAGGGTGCTATTTCATCTTGCAAGAGAAGTGCAAATCTAGAATAGCTGTAATCTCTGGTCAACTGTAATATCTGGTGATTGTAAATCAGTTTTAAAGCACAAAAAACGTCTAACCAATCACAAAGCTTGTTATATAATTTCCACCTCAGATTGACCAATCAGCTTACCTGTAACTTGGCTAGTTTATTCATTAGTCTATGCCACAACACAAATTCCAACCAATCACAGAGCTTGTTATATAAACTCCACAGCACAAATACAACTTATAACCAATCAAAGAGCTTGTTATATAATTTCCATCTCCGATTGACCAATCAGCTTACCTGTAACTTGGCTAGTGGGATGATGTCACAGTTCATTGGTCTGTGCCACACTGTTTTCTCCAACATTTCATTAAAAAGTTCCCACCATTGATTAAACTCCACAGCACAAATACAACTTCTGACCAATCACAGAGCTTGTTATATACTTTCTACCTCAGATTGACCAATCAGCTTACCTGTAGCTTGGCTAGAGGGATGATGTCACAGTTCATAGGTCTGTGCCAGACTGTTTTCTCCAACATTTCATTGTAGTAGTAGAATCTTTTCGTCTTCGGATCGAAAAGCTCCCACCATTGATTATTGTCACGTTTTTTCCTGTTGAACAAAAAAAACGAAAAAAAAGGCAAGATTATTTTATTTGAAGCAAAAATAAACATCAATAAAACAAATTAATGGTCTGGCCAACCCAATGAATGTGTTTAGAACAGTGTATTTTTTTTAGATTTGTCACGGAAAAGAGAACTCAGAAGGTTAAAATGAAATATTATTTTAGAGAAATCGACAGAAAGTGTGCGATTAACGACTAAAGTTCACCACTGGTCGACTGTCATCCTAGCAATGCACAAGCGCATTAACGTGCAAGTCCAAACGCCCTTGGTTCGTCAGTTGGTTCCGCTCAAAACGCTGCATCAACTTAATGCCTGATGGGTACCAGTGACCAGCGCGGCCGTGCACTGTGGGCTGGGACCAATTTCACAGAGGTGTTCAAGCACAAAAATTTGCTTGAGCAGAAAAAATCCAGCCTAGCAGAGAATGTTGCAAGTTTTTCATGCTTAAAGGAACACACCTTCTTTGTTGGGCTATTTTGGGCTTGAAATAGACCCATACATTATTCTGAAGCGCTTTCGCGAGTAAATCAGATATATCCTGAAAAGACGCCGTCAAATTTGGCCGTTTTTGAGCACTTTTGAAAAATTCAAGGTCACGTGACTTTTCGGAATCAAATTCTGGTTCCGAAAAGTCACGTGGTCTTGTGAGTTAGTTGTATTTCCAGCCGTATACAAGTTTGTTACTGCACAACTGCACCAAATTCAACTCTGATTTTCCCCCAATATTTATAAGTAATTGACAAAAGAGAGACTATTTATACAGGTACGAAACAGAGTTAAACATAAGTATGAGAATTCGAACATGACTGTTTGTTTCGAGAGTCCGGAAAACAGGAGCGAGCGCATGCTATACGGCAGGCTACCGTGGAGCGGATATTTCCCCCCCTTGTGCAGCACGCAGTGAGTGAACACAGTGCGTGAGTGAACACAGTGCACGACCGGGTGTGTTGCTTCGTGTACGTTCGTGAAGAAAAAAACATGATGCCAACTCCTCAAAAGAAAACGGAAATTCCTATTCGGTCGTCCGGGCTGTCCAGTGAAATCGTGAGCAGAAAATTTGAGATATCCTGAGCAGGAGAAGAGCGAATCGTCTGTGACAAAGTCGTGAGGCTCGCGCGTAGTTGCAACGGTTGGTAAAGCGTATAACCCGTCTTTTGACTGTTTTTGTTAATTTTGCACATCTTTAGTAAATTACGGGATATTTTGATGATCTTTTTTCACAACGACCATCAAAACAGTATTGTCAATGCTGCTACATCACTAAATCATGTAAACAGTAGGCAGGTGTGTACCTTTAAGCAATTTTTTATGCTTGGGGAAACTGTTCACTGGTTTTAATATATAGACCCAGTAAACATTGCCAACACACAAAGGGTGACGTTTTCACTTTAGTTCTCTATTGCCCAAAGTTTGTTGACTTGGGTTAAAAAGTACATGTAATAAGGGAACACAGTTTGAACACTTGCCTAGTAAAACCAACTCTGCAGTAAATTAAACGATCAATCTGACATTTACAGGTACATACATGTACATGTACCGTACTGAGAAAGTCAAAAAGCTTAAATAAACATGTAAAGAACACTCCGACACTGTGAAAATAAATGTTTGTTGTGTTGAAGAAAACCGCAAGGGATTTGCTTGGTACTGCGAAAGGGGTCACAAAGGGGTCAACTGGTACACTGTATGTTAGGGGAAATGTGGAAAATGCGATCTACATGTAGGTGGGTCTTTCCACACTAATGGGCCTATTTGAAAGATAAGTCTATAATTCTTTTCAAATGTCTTTAGTTTATCTCAAACTTGAAGAAATTTCCTTGTACAATTGTCAGGAGATAACTTTTGCCCAAAAAGGTAAGAAATTGCAGCCGAAACATACATTTCTGAAAAGCTTGTGTACAAATTTTCCTATTACGTATGTAACGTGGACAGACCAATATGTGACATTTTTTTCTGTCTTTGTTACATACGTAATAGGAAAATTTGTGCACGGGGTTTTCAGAAATGTATGTTGTAGGACTATTTTTCTTACTCCTTGGGGTAAAAGTTATTTCCTAGGTTTAACTGGATAATGTAAAGATAAAATTAAGACATTTGAAGTGAACTCGGACCTAAGATCTTGTATGTCACAGAAATGTACCCATTACTGTGGAAAGACCCAGTTGCACTTTTGACAATCTGAGACCTGGGCCCAATTTCATGGAGCTGCTTAAGTGCTAGCTGAAAACGTGTGCTTACTGTAGCAGAAAAGTTGTGCTAACGTTAAGGCTATTTCAAGGCCGTGGTGTGCTTAAGCATGCGTGCGCTTGGAAACCGCCATTGTTGCGTCACTATCTTAAGCAAAATTTGGCTCTGTGGTTAAGGCAGGTTTTCAGTTGCTTACCGTTAACAATGTCTATAAAATAGCCTGACGCTCGGTTAACGGAGCATGGGCTGTTAAACGGCTCTATGAAATTGGGCCCAGGGGGACAATTTCATGGCGCTGTTTAGCACAAAAATTTGCTTAGCACAGAATTTATCTGCTTTGTATTGCTAGAAGTTTTTCCCAAGTATAAGCGAAGTGCAGAATGCAAAATCAAAACTATAAACTCGCTTAAAGGCACAGGCGCGCTAAATTCGTGCTGCGAATTATGCAGCTCCATGCTTTTGCTATGGAGCTGCGTATTTCGTGGCACGAATTTGGCGCGCGCCCATTGCTGACGAGCCTGTGCCTTTAAACCGTGTCCGCATTGGACTTGTTTTTTTGGGAGGTTTTACCGAGACGATGGTAAAATGAAAAATTGCTAAATTTCACTGCTGTCCACATTTGGACGTTTCGACATGGGAACATTATACCGAGACTGTTGGGAGAGCATGCGCAGTGTCCCTTCGCAGTTTGACCTTCACTTCCCGGATGTACACTTCCAGAGCGCTTTTACAGACTTGCTGTGTCCGCATGGGACTTATCGTCTCGGGGGGAAAAGTTCCCTGGTCAATTTTCCTGGGCAGAAGTTGGCCAGGAAAAGTAACCGCTGGACTCTGGAAAGTTACTGAGAGGGAAAACTTCCCAGGCTGTCCGCATTGGACTAAAAAAAGAGTACCAATCGTCTCAGTAAGATTTCCCCCAAAAAGTCTAATGCAGACAGGGCTTTAGACCGTTTTTCTGCTGCAAAGTGCGTAGGTTAAACCAATTTCTTTATACACTTCAACAACCAATAAGCTGACACTCTAGATCTGTCAATCACAATTTAATGTTTAAAGGGGCACTCCATGAATCGGTCTAAATAGTCAGTTGTTAAAAACTGCCATATAAAACTACATCTAGATACACATGTAACTCACTGATTTCAAAACATCCCTTTAAGACATCCCTTTAATCTCAGACCAAAGTGCCTGGTCAAGTAATGTTGGTCGACTCAAATATCTTAAGACTTCATGGAATGCTATGCTTAGTGTTTCAAGATGCATATCAGGAATGCGTTTCTTTAACCTTTTAATGGATGTATTAACAGAATTTATACACATTTAATATTATCTCTCGGACATACGGTTTGGATTATAAGCGAAACATTTTGTTAATGATAGCCATCGGTATTGTGCATGTAGTTTAATTTTTTTGAGGTCTGTCGCGGGTCTGTCACGAGTCTGCGGCGTGTCCCGTCCAAGTCTCGTCCCACGTCCCGTCCCAACTTTACCGGCAAAAACTCCCAAGTCCCGTGTCCCGTGTCCTTGTCCAATCTATGAGCTGTGGCATCATTAGCGACCTCTCGCGATAAACTGTAGCCAGCGACGAGGCTGGTTCCCTAAATATCTTGGTCTGAAATCCAGACCATGTGCGAGGCTAAATCATAGCCTTGTTCGTTCTGTACACGATGTGTCCCGTGTCCCGTGTCCCGTATCAGGGCTCGAATTTCATGAAAAAATCTGCTAGACCACAGGGTTAGCAGCTTAAATCATTCACTGGACCGACGCTATTTTTACAAGACCAAAGCCACAAGGAACGTGGATTTACTGTTCGTTAGTTTTAAAATGCACTGGACCACTGGTCTAGTACGGTAGAGAAAGCACTAGACCGAGGCTTAAATTACTGGCCTCGGTCCACCGGTCCAGTGGGTATTTCGAGCCCTGCGTGTCTCGTGTCCCGTACGTGTCCCAAGTCCATCCCAAGCTGTTCCAGGTCCGTCCCAAGTCCAGTCCCAAGCCCGCCCCAAGTAAAATGCACTTCTCTTTTAAATGATTAGTCCAAAATAGAAACACTTTAAGTTGTAGGAATATAGAAGATTTGGTTGTTGTCAAAAATGTAACTTTACTGGCAAAAACTCAGTTCACTACCGTAAAATAATTTACAAAAAGAGGTGCTCTGAAAGTACCGTAACTACATGTGTACCAGCTGGAATGCAGAAATAATGAAAACATGTTAACACCACATGTTATTCTATCACAATACAAACAGTGTTTCCTAGTGCACTTTTGGCACACCTGAACTACTTCCTGTAATAGAAACCTCCAGGAAGTCATTGAATGACCGTGTGACCTTAAATGACCCCAGTCAGGTAACTGTCACAGCTGTATGCAACAACAATTAATGCTTGATCTGTGCACCATACTCAATAATTTCAATTTAACAGTGAGAATTTGATCAACTTCATAAAAAATATAAAATATTCCGTGCTGAAAATGTGCTCATTACATTTTTTGAGCCCCCATTTTTCCCACGGGTGTTGAGATTTTGATACCATATCATTTGTCATATTCTTCTCATTACTAATCAGAAATTTCGCGCTCTCAATCCGTATATTTTCAAGGATATCGTCAAAAAACTACTGATGTTTTGTAAACTAATTTATCCGGTTCCATAAAGCAGTGCAGTGATTACACCAACCTTTTTGCTTCCACATCCAAATTGGAGATTGCAAATTTTCCGTTTTCTTCCCATGGATAGTATTTTAGGGATGTATTTTATATGATTGGTAGGTTAGAACGAAATCCATTTTCTGGAAGAATCTGAACAAGTTCTTTTAACAGCGAATCGCGGAAAATTAAGTCAATGCGGACACGGCTTCGGTGACAAGATTAAACTGTTTCGATGCAATTTTTAAAACTGCTCATCAGGGCTGTATTCGAGTCTATCACAAGCCCTCACAAGTCCACCACAAGTCCACCACAAGTCCCTGGGTCTTAATTCAAGTCACAAGCTATTCGAATGAACTCCAACAAAGGCATTCTTTTGTGCGTGTTCATCCTTTGCTTCTTGTTACTGGACTTGTGACAGACGGGACGGACTTGTAATTTTATCAGCTCTGGAGTTTGCATGTTTTAAAAATTGTACATTAAATATTTTGTGAGCCTGTGGGGCTAAACCTGCATGTTCAGTGTCAGAAATACTTAGGCGTGATAAGTGACATTCGCATGTACACAGTGAAACCAGAGTTTCGCAAGTTCCCACCAAGCCATGTTTTCATGACATTTGGCTTTTAAAGACAAAACTACAACTGTATTATCTCAGACTTGATGGCCAAGTACAAACACTGGAAGTTATTAAAGGGGCATGTTTGCTGCATTAATCATAGAACTGGCATTTCTCATATTAAAGATACGTGTAGATTGCACGGTTGGAGAACCGTTACAAATGGCGTTATCTCCATGTGTGATTGAGGATGTGTATTATAAAAACCAACCTGTGTATAAGTCAGCTCAGTACCTCATCTACCGGTACGTTCTGAGAAAACAATGAAAAACTGTAATGCTTTCATGAAATTGTGCAAAAGCGCCGTCCTATTTAGGCTGGTTCCCCTGGCCATGCTGCATAGAACCATAATACCTTGGTAGTCAGGGAACCAGTTTTGAAACCTCTCGCTAAAAAGCAGGTACCGGTACATGGATGAATAAAATCTCACTGTTCCAGACTACTTAAAGGCACAGGCTCGTCAGCAATGCGCGCACGCCAAATTCGTGCCACAAAATACGCGTATTTCGTGGCACGAATTTGGCGCGCGCGCATTGCTGACGAGCCTGTGCCTTTAAGGTAAATGTACATGTCTTGAACAAATTTATCATAAATGTAGACTCCCTCCTGATTTTGTCTAGACAAAATGAACAATTGCACACACTACTCACAATAAGTTAGGGATATTGTGGGGTGTACGCAGATATTTTATTGAGGGTACCCCGGTATGCATTCCGCTTGAATGATTTTTAAAAATGATTAGACAATTGTATCTGCATGACAGACACACCTTGTCACAGGAATAGGTGAAAACAGTCATTTGAGAAGAAAAAAATCCAAAATTTACAACATACTAATATCCCTAACTATGTAGAGAATATCATTCGTACAGGCGACAAGAACGTCTCAGCTGATATTAAGATTTAAAGACTTTCACCGAGACAGAAATATCACCATGGGCGCTGACGAGATAAGAGATTAGTACGTTTGATTGAGGGTCCGGTTTATTTGTAAAGATCGTAGGTCGGAAAGCGGAGCCAACAGTTTTACCTTCTTTGGCAGGGGAGAAGAAAATGAATGTTGATGTCTGATAGATCGCGTTACTGATTAAGGGATTGAAGACAGGAGAAATGGTTGATATGTTTCAAGGAGATTTGGACTGCACAGGTCTTGAAAATCTAAGGGAAAACTTTATACCGTAATGTCAAAATGCGCTGTTCTAAAGAGATTTTTACACTTTAAATGTGGGGTACCGTGGCAGAGCGGTTTGGGTCATTGACTCGCAATCATGGGTGAAAACTTGGGGTTGCAGGTTCGAACCTCCCCCAGGCTGCGGTACCTGTGCCCTTAAGCAAGGCACTCAACCACACTTGCTCCATCCTTCGGAAGGGATGTAAAGCCGTTGGTGCAGCGTGTTAGGTAACGGTCACGCACTTTAAAGATCCCAGAGCATTCTTTCGTGAAGAGCAAGGGGATTTTCCGGTGTCTCTGGCCATTTCTAATTCATCATGGGTTTCCTCACGCTTGCGAGTGACAGTGCAATGGGAACTTTAGAGGAATTCTTGGTATGAATATCAGAAAGAAATAATAATTAAAAATAATACTATGACTCCATGTACATAAACAGTTTTATCAATTAAATTTACCGGTACACAACGTTTTGTTTTTTTGTAAACAATTTTCTAAAGCACCTTGATCAATGAAAAATAGCCGAATCAGCGTTTATTTTTAACAAATGCCATGACCCTTCTTTCACCCTGTTTACACTTGATCCCGAGCTCGGGGTCGAACACCGAGCTCGGGATCAGCCCCGGATCACGAACTGAGTGTAAAAGCTCTCGGGACCAAATTAGCCCCGGATCAGACCCCGAGATTTTTGTCTCGCATTGGCGGAGGGTTCGATCCTGAGCTCGTTATCAGTTTGCGGTTAGATAAGCAATTAATCTTTACCGCATCCTACCGCATCCACTCCACAGCCGTAGCGGGGGAAAAGCCCGCGAAATTCAAGTGGCCTTGTACACTGTACATGCACAACACATGCACACATTGATCAGTACATACTACATGTACATGCACACACAGAGCATGACCTTTGACTGCAACTTAAGGCACCGCGCTCGAGATCAACTACAGAATGTAAACGCGGCACTCACGATCATTGCGGTTAACACTGCCGCATTCTTATCAGGGGACCAATCTTGATCCCGAGCTCAGGACCAGTGTAAACACAGTGCCACACTGGCGCATTCTTACTCGAGCTCAGGACCAGTGTAAACACGATGTTTGTTTTTCCTTTCTGATTACACAATTTTCTGAGATATAGATCGGTTTAAAGGAGCGTGCCAGATCGCATTTTTGAGCCCCTATTTTTCCCATGGGTGTTGAGATTTTTATACCATATCATTTGTCATATTTTTCTCATTACCATTCTGAAAATTTTGCTTTCTCATTTCCAAAGATATCGTCAAAAAACCACCGATGTTTTGTAAACTAATTTATCCGGTTCCATAAAGCAGTGCAGTGATTACACCAACCTTTTTGCTTCCACATCCAAATTGGAGATAGCAAAATTGTTTTCTCAGAACGGAGATGAGGCACTGAGCTGACTTATACATAGGTTGGTTTTTATCATACACGTCCTCAATCACACATGGAGATAACGACGTTTGTTACAGTTTGTGATCCGTCTTTAATTGCACAAGTCCGCTTGGCGCCAGTTCAGCCGACCCACAATGTTCCTCATGTCATTAACCCCCTTCCCTTAACCTCTGCTAAAACGACGCCCCACTGGGGTCCCATGTCCCATGGTCGACCAGGCCACAGTCAGTTTGAGATACATACATGTAGCTTATTGGCCTATCACATGATACGACTAATAGATCATACAAACACCATTAAAGGGACAGTGTATCTTTTGCGGATAGATGCTCCGGGTTATCTTTCTGACCTTGTCCAGTTGCAGTATACCCCATCTAGGTCTCTAAGATCATCATCGGACTGTCAATTAAGGGTACCTGCTCGCTCATCAACAAAATTCTATGGTGATAGATCATTTGTTTTTTTCAGCGGCACACCTCTGGAATAATCTTCCTAACAGCATGCGTCAAATTCATTCCATCAGTAATTTCAAGTCCCAGCTTAAGACACATCTTTTTGTTCAGTATTACCAGACTTGATGCTCTTGATGATGCTCTTTGGTTTTAACGTTTAATATTTTTTTATCTATGTACCGGTACATGTATATGTTTAGCTTTGGTTTATGCTGTGAAGCGCCTAGAGGCCCTGGCATTTGGCGCTATAAGATTGCTATTATTTTTATTATTATAATATATTTTAATCAATTTCCCAGAACAACCGTTTCTGTATGTAAAGAGTTTCAGTAAAGTAATTTCTAGACATTTTCGTTCGCAGTTGGTTGTTGAAAATCCATGTAGAGCGTGATCCAAAACTGGTAAACACTGGATGAAGATTTCAAAATTTCTTAATTTAATCAAAATAATACCTCGATCTGTAAAGAAATGTCCATATTTTACAATCATATTACAAACATTAACAGAATAAATTTGACTGGGCACACTGTGCCATCACATTTTCAAGAAATAGTTGAAAATGCATACATGTAAAAAATGACAATTTTTTGTCAATTTGATTAATTACGGTATCTGTCCCTCACGCATAAAAACAACCTCTGCATAAAACTGTAAAG
Source organism: Henricia sp. BOLD:AAB3569 (assembly GCA_037783545.1). Classification (NCBI taxonomy): domain Eukaryota; kingdom Metazoa; phylum Echinodermata; class Asteroidea; order Spinulosida; family Echinasteridae; genus Henricia; species Henricia sp. BOLD:AAB3569. Next base: position 287,823 of record JBBELK010001010.1, on the reverse strand, counting down.
TCAATTTCAACATGTGATAAACTGGATGTGTGTACTAACATCAGTAGAAGGTTTAAACACTTTAGTTTTCATGTGTTGTTGACTAAGGAAAGGCATTTGTTTCTGTCCTTCGGGCAGTTTTTGAGAAATCCTTAGTTTCAATACCAAAAAGAATTAATTTATAATTAATACTGCAGGCATTTTGTGCCCTTAGGCAAGACTCTTTACTTCAAGTATTAGGGTTAATGGTCAAATTGAAAACAAGTCCATGTACGCTACTCATAATAAGTTAGGGATATCGTGGGGTGTACGCAGATATTTTATTGAGGGTATGCATCCTGCTTGAATGATTTTGTATATGATTAGACAATTGTATCTGCATGACAGACGCACCTTGTCACAGGAATAGGTGAAAACAGTCTTTTGAACCACACCAATATTGCGGGGAGTACTGTATCTCCTTAGACTACGGACATTGACATGCAGAGTGCCCCTACGGCACTGCTCATTAAGTACATGTAGCACAGCCACGCCGATAAATCACAACACGGTAAGACAGTGGCGTCTGCGGTGCGCGCAGCTCAGTCATGAAACCAGTCAAGCGTTAAACGCGAGGTGTTGCTATGCTCTCGACTTAAAGGTCGTGCTAAATTAGTTTTATATGTAAAAATGCATGGAAATTATCATGAAATTATTATGATTATAAAATGTACGTCCAGAGAAAGGAAACTAAAGTCCCACGGCAACAATCGTATAAAATGCCTCCCCAGAATACTATCCATGGGAAGAAAACAGGAAATTTGCAATCTCCAATTTGGATGTGGAAGCAAAAAGGTTGGTGTAATCACTGCACTGCTTTATGGAACGGATAAATTAGTTTACAAAACATTGGTTCTTTGACGATATCCTTGGAAATATGTGGATTGCGAGCGCGATATTTCAGAATGGTAATGAGAAAAATATGACGCATGATACAGGATCAAAATCCCAAAACCAATTCTGCTTGAATGATTTTGTATGTATGATTAGACGATTGTACCGGTATCTGCATGACAGACACACCTTGTCACAGGAATAGGTGAAAACAGTCATTTGAAAACAATAATTCTAAAATACCAATATCCCTATTAACTTATTGTGATTAACATATTTGTATTCATTGAAATTTTGACAAATTCAAGGCGAGAGTGACCTACCCTTATTTTTATAAATTCAAGGCCTACTTTATTATTGAAACGCCCACATAAGGAGCATTCCTCGCTAACTAAAAACATTCTGAGCAGCTTATAAAAACTGACTCCTGGTATTTTTCAAATTGAGCTTCCTAATTGAGGATGAGAGATCCAAGTAGACAGAGGCTGAGTGTAACATTATTCGTGCTATCCGCGTTCATTCCCGACCAGCAGACGCATATTTCCTGCAATATCAGTTTCATTAAATTTCTATTCCAATGTAGGAATAAATAATGCTGAGAGCATTTATGCCTGTACCGTACAGGGGCTCAGTGGTATGTTACTCATTCAGGTTTTCCCCAAGACCCCTGACACACCGGGCAGATGCTCTACCAGATGAGCTATGAGGCACAGTGATATACTCACTCAAGTTTTCCCCAAGACCTCTGACACACCGGGCAGATGCTCTACCAGCTGAGCTATGAGGCATAGTGGTATACTCCTTCAGGTTTTCCCCAAGACCTCTGACACACCAGGCAGATGCTCTACCAGCTGAGCTATGAGGCACAGTGGTATACTCCCTCATGTTTTCCTTAAGACCTCTGACACACCAGGCAGATGCTCTACCAGCTGAGCTATGAGGCACAGTTGTATAATCCCACAGGTTTCCCCCAAGACCTCTGACACAACAGACAGATGCTCTACCAGCTGAGCTATGAGGCACAGTGGTACACTCCCTCAGGTTTTCCCCAAGACCTCTGACACACCGGGCAGATACTCTACCAGCTGAGCTATGAGGCACAGTGGTATACTCCCTCACATTTTCCCCAAGACCTCTAACACATCTTATTTCTAAACTCCCACAAAAATATACTCTGTTTCAGCATTCAGCAATTCAAAGTTCAAGTGAACTGCTACATGTAGGTACGTGTGCATGTAATCGTTATGCATGTTTTGGACACTAAGCCTACATGCACGTGCACCACATACAAGTCTACAACTTATTAACAGCATTAAGCGGGGCACCAACTCAATTATGCAAATTACTACATTCATGCATTCTGGTTACCGTGGCAATGTACAAAAGCCAGACATCCATTAATGCAATCGTGCACCGCTGAAAACCGACAATGTTTGTCAAAACACACCCGCAGCGGCCTCTAAATTGAATCGTAACAAATAAATTGTCTGCGATCCATTTTTATGTCGTCTCGGAGCATGGGCTAATGTAAACGAAAGCCGCGATTATCATCAGTCTTTGTCTGTCACTTTTGTTTGCACGTATGAAAAGAACGCATTGAATTTGTTGGCGTGTGGCGCAACATGCTGCACATGACGAGACGATTTCTTTTGTGCCGGCGAAGGAGAGTGGTGTTTTAATCAGTACATGTATGTTTCAGAATTGTTCCACATGCGAGCATTTTTAAGTGATATTTCTCTACATGTATGTAGGTTACTCATTGACACACTACGGAGGTACATGTAGCCGTTTGTTGCACGAACAAAGGGTTTTGTATCGCTAATAAGAAACTGCCACAAGCCTAAGGCCGTGTCCGCATTGTCCTCGTATGTCGGGAGTTTTCCCCGAGACGATGCTAATATGAAAAATGGTTATATTTTACTGCTGTCCGCATTTTGATTTTTTCGACAAAGGAAAATTTTACCAAGCCCGTGGGAGAGTATGCAGTGTCCCTTCGCAGTATGACCTTCACGGCACGGATGTACGCTTCAAGAGCGCATTTACTGACTCGCTGTGTCCGCATTGGACTTTTCATCCCGGGAAAAGTTCCCTGGTCAATTTTCCTGGGCAGCAATTGGCCAGGAAAAGTAACCGCTGGACTCAGGAAAAGTTACTGAGAGGAAAACTTCCTAGGCTGTCCGCATTGGACTTAAAATGGAAAAAGTACCCATCGTCTCGGTACGTTTTCCCCCAAAAAAGTTAGATGCGGACAGGCCTTAGAACGTTTTCCTCTCAGTAACTTTTCCCGAAAAACTAGTCCAATGCGGACACGGCTTAACAAATAATGGCATTGTTTTAGGAACTATTAAGGGTTTTATTTACAGATGACCCAACAGGCCCTTTAAACCGACACCCCCACTCTCCCCTCCCCCACTCCAACCAACACACAAACTCAATCAACTTGCAAAGTCATGTCCATGTGTCTGTACACTGCACATCTGATACTTGGCACACATTCCATAAATACTTCATGCATGTCTATTAGTTCAGGCTAATACAAAAATACACACTGATGAGCCTAAATTACATGTACATGTATGCACTGGTCAATGTCAAAATACATGTAATTCTAAAACTGACAGTTGTGGCATTCTTTTGAAAATTCGATCCAAAACTCAAATAATTTGTTGGATTTAAACATTATAAAAATCAACATTATAAGTACATGTATGCAAGCTGTAAATTTATACACAATGCATGGGGTAGGCCTACATTTAAAGGACGGGACAACACTTGCAAAGGGTGGCCTAACTGTACGCTTCATGTAAGTCGCCATCTTTTGCAGTTCGGCGCTCGGACTTGAGAGGGCGTGAGTCAGGACACAACATATTTTTACATACTTCACGGCGTATGGGAGTCGGGAAACAGGGCATCAATCTTGACGTCATCCATGCAATCGTTGCATGGTTGATGTCATCATCCCTTTCAAAATTTTAAATATGGCGCAGCACATAGTTGCATTAGTTGCAGAGTTTATCATCAAAATTAATTGGGTTGTCGACGTTTTTTTCCGTGTGTAAAACGGTGCCTTTGTGGGAGAAATTGCCAACTGAACGCGTTTTTAATCGTTTGCAAACAATTTGTTTACCAATCTGAATCACTTAACACAAACAAAATGCATGGATTTGTTTTCAGGTTTTCTAAAGGTTTTCTAAAGAATTACTGTTTTCTAAAGAATTACTGTTTTCTAAAGAATTACTGTTTTCTAAAGAATTACTGCATCTACATGTATAGCCGTGTGTGAATTACCAAAATTCGGTCTTGGGACAAGACTAACAAGACACTGGAAAACACCGTTTGACCTACGATTTATTCCTTAGACTGGTTCCCGTCCACATATTCCACATAGGAGAATATAAGGACAGGTAAAGGGCGCTTTATCTTGATCTGTGATTAGTCGTATTTGCGCGTGCGCATTGTGTGTTCTATATTTACATTAGACTTGTTTTTCGGGACGTTTTACCGAGACGATGGTAAAATAAAAAATGGCTAAATTTTACCAAGACCGTGGGAAAGCATGCGCAGTATCCCTTTACAGTTTGACCTTTACAGCCCAGACGTACGCTTCCAGAGCGCTTTTACCGACTCGCTGTGTCCGCATTGGACTTATGTCTCGGGAAAAGTTCCCTGGTCAATTTTTCTGGGCAGCAGTTGGCCAGGAAAAGTTACCGCTGGACTCGGGAAAAGTTACTGAGAGAAAAACATCCTACCGTAGGCTGTCCGCATTGAATTAAAAATGAAAAAGTTCCCATAGTCCCGGTAGGCTTCCCCAAAAAAAGTTCCATGCCGACAGGCCTTATTTATACACTGCAGTTTGTACTGGCAAAATTAGCCACATGTTTTTTCGATGACGTTGTTTATCAATGACTAAACAAAACAGATGTAATATCTATTAAGCAGCATTCCACTGGCCTAATCTGCTAAATAGATTAACCCAATTGTGCTTAGTTTCCTTATTTGGTCATCACCAACAAAAGCGGGCATGCTTGACTGGTTTCTATTTATAGACATTACTTACTGTCTATTATTAGCTTAACAGAAGAAAGGGAAAATCCCCTCGGCCTTGAAAAATATACACACCCAACCCAGTATACATGGTACAGGGGTATATGTGAACTAGTGAAATTATCTGTGCAATGCCGGATTATCATATTATCTGAATTTGTTTAATCCTAGGCAATTTGGTTGCCACAGGGATTGAAGGCACAGACTCGTCAGCAATGTGCGCGCGCAAAATTAGTGCCACGAAGTACGCAGCTCTATAGCAAAGGCATGGTACCGGTAGAGCTGCATATTTTGTAGCACAAATTTGGCGCGCGCGCATTGCTGACGAGCTTGTCCCTTTAAGGAAAAATCCACACACTATATTTCATTTTATGGCAAACAGTAATAATTCCGGACAGTGTATCTTTCTGTTTATTTAAATAATAAGGTTGTGTTTATTTTACCGGTTGAAAATCCTTACATGCGCACTTGGTGCTCCCATTTGAGTGTTGATTTGCTTGGAGGCTTAGGAGCATACATGTACATGTTAGGTTTCTCTTACGTACGGTACATGTACATGTACCAAACACTACGTACATGTACTCCATGGTTGGCGAACAACTAGGAATAGCATTGCCATCGAGTAACAGGTAAATGGTGTACCGGTATGCAAGTAAAACAAATAGGCTTACTACAGAAAATGGATTTCGTTCTAACTTAACAATCATATAAATTACCGGTATTTTTTTCGTATACATTGAACAGAGATTTTAAGGAAATTACCTCCTGGAATCAACACATAATGTAATTTCAAGATATACTTCCCACTTGCACTTTTGTCGCAAATGTTGCTTTTCTGTAAAAAAATCACGTTTTCTTCTTCAAAAATTGCCGTCAGTTAGTGCACAAGATAACCATTCACGTGCGCGCGCAGCGCCCTCTGTTGTCGCGCTTACGCACGTCATTTTGTGCATTACTTCATGCAGTAATTCTATCATTTATTTATCTCAGAAATGCAACATTTGCGACGAAAGTGTCAGTGGGAAGTATATCTTAGAATTGAATAAGCTAAAAAAAATACAAATTACCTCCCTAAATACTATCCATGGGAAGAAAACAGGAAATTTGCAATCTCCAATTTGGATGTGGAAGCAAAAAGGTTGGTGTACGGTAATCCCTGCGCTGCTTTATGTAACCAGGGGCTGATTTCACGAAGCGCTAAGACGCGTCTTAGGAATGATCACTCTTCTTATCTTGGGACGTTGGTATGGGAATTAAAACGCATTGAACTCGTCTTAACTTTTGTGAAATTGTTCCCAGATAAATTAGTTTACAAAACATGTGTGGTTTGTTTACGCTATCCTTGAAAATAAAGATTAAGAGCGCGAAATTTCAGAATGGTAATGAGAAAAATATGACACATGATATGGTATCAAAATCTCACCACCCATTGGAAAATGGGGGCTCACAAATGTGATCTGGACACGCTCCTTTAAGAGATAACATTTTGACTTGAATGAACGAACCCAAATGAACTTTCAAGATGTACATGTAGGATTAATTGTACAGCCTAGGTTTCTGAATGATTCATTATAGATGGGAATGTGTTACATCGAGGGTATCACGTAACAGATGTGTGCATATTTAAAATAATTCCCAGCAGGACAAAATGTGCCGAGGTAAATATACAAGTATGCGTCCTTGGGAAGGTTTGTACACATGACATGAAACACAGTTAATACCGTGTTTACACTGGTCTCGAGATCGGGATCAAGATTGATCCCCTGATGCGTTGAGTGTTAACCGCAATGATCATGAGTGCTGCGTTTACATTCTGTAGTTGATCTCAAGCGCGGTGCCAGAAGTTGCAGTCAAAGGTCATACTCTGTGTGCATGTACAGGTACAGTGCGCAAGGCCACTTGAATTTTGCGCGATTTTCCCCTGCAACGGCTGTGGAGTCGATGCGGTAAGGAAACTAAAGATTAATTGCTTACATACATGTAACATGAAAAACTGACTTACACTTTTGCGCTTGACGGCGGTTGCCATGCCAACTCTCCTGTCCGTAGGTTGCCGTACATCGGACGCTGGGTCTTGGGCTCGATAATCTCCACCCATTCTACCCTGTAAAAGAGGATAAGGTCAAAGGTCATGTATGTGTACAAGCCTTATGAAATTAAAGACGATATGGCATGCTGGCCAAGTTGGCCTTAGAAAGTGTATATCTTGAAGGGGCATCAGGGCCAACTTAGCAGGGCATGAGGCCATTGGCCTTGGTGGCCTTGGTTAATGCCAAGGCCTAGGATAGGGCATGCTGGCCAAGTTGGCCTTAGAAAGTGTATATCTTGAAGGGGCATCAGGGCCAACTCAGCAGGGCATGATGCCATTGGCATTGGTGGCTATGATTAATGTCAAAGCCTGCTTTAATTCAAGTTAATATTTTGGTGATCTACAATAATTCATTTTATTTATTCACCACATCCAACAGCGGAAAGACCGCCAATTACAGGAATGGGATCAATTAACATAGATATTCAAATAACTATCAACTTCTAAGTTGAATTAGAAACGGCCAGAGACACCGGGGAATCCCTCCCCTTGCTCTTCACAAAAGAATGCTCTGGGATCTTTAAAGTGCATTACCTAACACACTGGACCAACGGCTTTACATCCCTTCCAAAGGACAGAACAAGTGTGATTAAGTGCCTTGCTCAAGGGCACAAGTGCCACAACCCGTCACGGCCCGGAAACGAACCCACGTTCTAGTACTGGCACAGGAACTTGAGTTCAACGCACTAGACTGCTCGGCCATAACACCCCACAATAATATTGGAGTTTTAACAGAGTGATTTTTAGGCTATCTCTGTTTTTGTACAGTGTATACAAGCATGTACTGTACTTGTACAATTTCTATGCACTCTTTGTATGCACACACAATATGTGCAATGAACGTTTACAAATTTATTCACATGTTCATTCACATGCTACATGTTGTGCTTAAATGTGAATGTATTTTCGCAAAATATTTCTATTGAAGCAGTGTACTGTTCCGTGAACGTCAAATGTTTATCAAGTTTTATGACTTTTGCACACCCAAAAGACAGAATGTTTAATACATTTGTACATTTATACATGGTCAGGGGTCAAATTAGCACTGGTCCTGTGGTCCGAGACCAGTAAAAAATCAGAAGGACCACTAGATCTGTCAAAGACGCTGGTCCGATGGACCAGTGAAAACATTTCCTGACTCATGGAAACATTCTCTGATGCCTAATCCACAGTAAACATTTCTTACTCAATGCGAAGAATTCCTGGTTAACACAAACAATTCCTGATCGCTTTAGACATTTTCAGATAACTACATTTCTTTCTCCGATCTCTCCAGACATGCCCTATAGTGTTGGACCAAAAAGCAATCCCATCCATCTTGTACTCAATGACCTTAAACCAGAAAGTGTTGCAGTATCTCGGTGCCATTTTGAAAATCGCCGGTGGACCACCAAATTTTTAGCAAGACCAGTAGAGTTCTCTAATACTGGTCCTTCTGACCAGCATGAAATTCAGGTTAATTTCGACCCCTGGACGTCACCCATTTTGGACACCCATTTTCGCCTTGCCTAGACTTGCCCAGGTCTGACTTTCCATGTTTGGTCTGTAATGCGCAGCGTACGTCGCGGCCTCTGGACTAGTGGCCTGTCAAATCTCTTTTCTTCTGTCTCGGAAGACGTTCGGCGACAGAGGAAACAGAAGAAACCAAATTGGACAGGCCACAAGTCCGAAGGATGCACTGTGCACTGCGCATTGCAGACCGAGCACGGGAGGTCAGACTTGGGCAAGTCTATGCCTTCAATTATTGGCGGACCGCCAATAATATGAAATATTGACAGTAATTGTTCGATAACTTGTTCATGGATTTTTTTTTCGCTGATGTCTCATTTGAAAGCAAATAACTTTTATGTTTTTAGTTTCTAGAAAATTATCAATTCAAAAAAACTTTATTTGAAAACCCGGTATTTTTTTCGTTCAGATTGAACACGGATTTCGGTAAATTTATATGTTGGAATCGATTGCTTATTCAATTATAAGATATACTTCCCACTTGCACTTCTGTCGGAAATGTTGCATTTCTGAGATAAATAAATTATAAAAATACTGCATAAAGTAATGCACAAAATTAAGGCTCAATTTGAAACACTTGGCACGCCATGATACGTCAACAGAAAGGGTACAGGTCAACTTGGTCCCAAGTCAACTCGGTCCCGGTCAACTCGGTCCCAGGTCAACTTGGTCCCAAGTCAACTCGGTCCCAAGTCAACTCGGTCCCAAGTCAACTCGGTCCCAAGTCAACTCGGACCCAAGTCAACTCGGTCCCAAGTCAACTCGGACCCTATGGGAAATTGAACGTAAACAAATGTTTAAAATCAATGGCCAAAGATTAATAATTACCAAAGTTGGGTTTTGAACATTGTTTTCCGAAACAGATACCGTTATAGTTTACTGATAAAAATATATCATCTCGGGCGGAAATACTCCACTTAGGTAAGGATTTTCAGGCAAAATGGTCGATTACATTTTTGGACATTGCAAATCTCCTTTTTTTGTTTCGTTTACTTAAAGTACATTCTGGTTGTTTTCGCACCAACTGCCCTGCAGAAAACTGCCCTGCAACTGCCCTGCATTTCTGTAATTCTATTTTCAAAAAGTAAAGCTTGTACCAGTTGAAATAGTTCGTACATTAGGCTAATGAATTTTTAAAAATTTAAAAACTTTATATTTTGGGGGAAAATACAAAATAATGAATTGTTTTTGGATTTTGGCATCTCAAACGCGGCCGAAAAATCCGAACGCGGGCGGGTTACGGGAAACATAAGATCGAGTTTCATTAGCCTTAGGCCTATACATAATCAATAAATCAAATGCAAACGACACACGAAGTCGATCAGTTATCACGAGCGAAAACAAACTATTACTGAATTATATTTTTATATGAAAATGTATAGATGAGAAGTCCTTACAGCATCTGAAGGACATCCAGAAATAAAAGGTATAATTTTACGTTCAATTTCCCATAGGGTCCGAGTTGACTTGGGACCGAGTTGACTTAATTAGGTCCGAGTTGACTTGGGACCGAGTTGACTTGGGACCGAGTTGACTTGGGACCGAGTTGACTTGGGACCGAGTTGACTTGGGTCCGAGTTGACTTGGGTCCGAGTTGACATGGGTCCGAGTTGACATGGGTCCGAGTTGACATGGGACCGAGTTGACCTGGGTCCGAGTTGACCGAGACCGAGTTGACTTGGGACCGAGTTGACTCGAAACCAACAGAAATAGCCATCAAACGAACGATCAAAAACATGTGACACTGCTATCACCGTGGCGCATGCAGAGCTTATCGCTGTCGGGCAATCAGAGAAAAGAAAAACAGCAGAAACTTCATGGTCTGTTGTGGAATATATACTTTAAGGATAGTGTTTAAACGTGGGTAAAATTGTTTTAAGATATTTGCTGTTGTTTTGGTTTCCGAGGAATTTTCCCATTATCCGATCGAAAACCCATGAAGCCAGGATACATGTATATCTAGGCTATTCTTATCTAAGAATTGAACAAGCTATCGATTTCAATTTACCAAAATTCATGTTCAATGTGAACGGAAATAATTCTTAACTTCTAAACTTATTATTGTGATAAAGTAATAAAAAAATCAAACTAGAAATTTCTGAAATTTTCTCTACTGCTTTGCTGCTATTTTACAAAAATAAAAATAACAAGTGGCAACATTATCCTCTATTTCTCTCTTAATAACATAACAGGAAGCGAAACCCGTCTAACTACATCGTTTCCTGATTATAAAAACCACAATTACATCTGCCAAGTGACAGTTGAAACGTCACCCACACAAGAAAAACGACCGTGCCCGCCCAACGCACGCAGTTCAACGTAAGCGGACAAAAATAGCTTCACATGCCCCAAAACAACGCTCCTTTTTTAACAGTTAGAAGCAACAAATTCCCTCCAAATTTTACAGAATACACCATTATAACATCCACTAACCTATCTGTCATCTTTGCTGGATGGAAGGGCGGAACTTCGGTTAAAACTGACAGGATAATTCACTCAGGAAGCATTCCGTGTTCGTGTGCTGTCTCCGCCATCTTGTTTATGTTAATGACTTTGTGACGTAGGCGGACTACTCAACGTCACTCTGACTAACAAAAAACACCCACATTTATCCAAATGTTCACCATTTTTGCACCAAGTGGCCACTTTTTAGAAACCCTCGAATTAATGTTTGTGAACTGGCTTTCAGGACATACACTGTGTCTTGTTTGTGACAATACCGGACGCTTTAATGGCCGGTTTTAACTTAACAGCATTTCGGATTTCCGATTGCTTCCGGAAATTGCCGGTGTTGCCCTAAAAACACGAGACCGGAGGCATTACATTATATTAAATTGTAAAATGTTAAAGTTTGCGCTCTAAATTAATTTCGGAGAGTATGATTTGGTATTTTTACAGCAAAATAGTCAAGTCTACAACATATTATTGAAATGAAGACACTAATATTGTGTAAATCGGTAAAGTTCTTGCCAAAAATAGGCACCTGGTCAGTGTAGGGGGTGAGGGGGAACTATACACCCGTAACAAACGACTCTAAAGCCCGCCGCACACCTTTGCGATTTACCGAATCATCGGACCACATACCGGAAAGGTGCATGTGCGCTGAAACAATTCGAGCCGGTCTGACCGTACGCCATAGACCGGAGCAAATCAAACTTGTTTGATTTTTTCCTGGATCCGATGGTCCGGTGTCCGATGCGCGGGCCGGTAGGCCTAAATCGCAAAGGTGTGCGGCGGGCTTAAGGCTTGCTCTATTGGTTGAAACCGGACCCGCACCGCCTTCGAAAGATCAACTGGAGAAGTTAAACTCTGTAGGTTTAGGCCTCGAACTATTTCGCCTGGTGGCAGCACTACTGTAGGGTTTTGTCGGATACCGTATCGGCCGACCGATCCGGGGGAATTAGTCGGCCCACTCTTTTTCGCCACAATAGACCGTATCGAATAGCCGCCATTTTGTGGGGCACCTTTTGTAACCGTTCAACAATGGAAGCACAATATGTGCAACCATGCATGTCCTCAAGGAACAAAGAAACTGCCCCACGAAATGGCGGCTATTCGATACGGTCTATAGTGGCAGCGGTGGGATTTGTCGTGGTCGTTAATCCCATGATTCTGACGATTGCCGTTTTCGCCACATTGGTGGCAGCGGTGGGATTTCTCTTGGTCGTAGTTTTCCCGTCTTTCTAAATTGGCCACGCTAGCACAAACACGGCCAGGGTCGATGCATGCTTACATGAAGCAGACATAGGTACCGACAAAGAGTTCTCCACCGGAAGTCAGTGCTGATGGCCATTTCCGGTCACTTTGAAAGTGTCATAAATGGACCTGACGTCCTCGAAAACCTATAATATATTGTGTAAATCGGTTCATCGTGGTGGTTCTGAGATGATTCTGACGATTGCCTGACGGCAGTGGTGATAATGACAATCGCGTTTTTGCATGATTAAATATGGTCTATTAAATTCCGAATAAGCCTTTTGCGTGTAACATTGCAAACGGCAGTCTATTCAGTGTGAAAGACGCACTTAAAAGATAATTTGCACCGTACTGACAGTCGCACGTCTTTTCATTTATTATCACATTCGAAAGCACTGAGGTCCCTCGGTTTCGATGACAATTTAAAATTTCTGTTTAGGGCCCTATTTTTTTTTGAAATGTGATCAGTAAAAACCAAGCCAGGACATTTAAGAAAAATGCGATGTAAACGGAGAAATAATAATTACTAGTAGTCTGTTTCCTCGCATCACAGTTGATCAGGTATTGGGTCGCCATCTTTGATTTTTTTTTAACCAATCACATCGCGTCTAAACCGACGTTTTCTGACACTTGAATCCTGATTGGCCCGCACGCAATCCTCGTGAATTCCGATTGGCTTCTACACTTTTATACATGTCGGTGCTTTGATGCGTATATTCTTGAGGACATTTGCCTAGGATTTGTAATTTCTACATTAATGAAAACAAATGTAGCATTTCTATTGTTATTATGAATTTCCTGAATGTACTTCCTTTATTCTCAGTGACGATTTTGACAAATTCAGTTTGCCAACCTTTTCGCTCACTTTATGGAGCCCTGCAAGGGCGCCCCCATGTGGTCTGAATTAAGAGTCTGAAGTGTGTGCAGGGCGCCACCACGTGTTTAACTGTAACACCGTAAATTGACAATAAAATACATGCACTGAAGGAAGATTTTCTTTCCAAAAGATTAGTCTTATCCACAAGCCCTCACAAGCCACTTTTACTTTTACGCAAAAATGAACAGTAGATAATTGCATTACCAATGGATTTTTGAAATAGAAAGTTTCCTTCCAAAATTATTCTTTCATTTTTGTTCAAACTTGTAAGTATTCGCAATGAATAATAACGTGGAGGCACAATCTTAATAAAGGAATTGACGCCTTGAAAGAAGAACAACACCTGACCTTTTACCCGCTGTTGCATGTATTCTGGCCATGTGGGCTGTCATCGAACGACAATGTCAGAAAACTTGGAAATTTGAATAAAGTCGAGATTATTGTGCCCGAAAATGGCTCCTTTCGGCGCGTTTAACTCAGCATTTGCTGCCGTAGGAGCTGTGGTGGTTTTCTACTCGACGTTTCGCCTGCTCAGTTCTCTGTTCAACGGACTGAAGACTTTCTTTCTGGCAGGGCCGTTGAGCCTTTCGTTGGATGTGAAGAAATTCGGAGAATGGGCAGGTTTGTTTTGTACACGATTGACGTACACGCGAAGAGAATGGGGGCTGGGCGGGAATGGGGGCGGGGCGGGGCGGGGCGGGAATGGGGGCGGGGCGGGAATGGGGGCGGGGCTGAGCTTGGGGGCGGGGCTTTACCTTTTAGCACGTAGTGCGTGGACAACTTGTAAAAACAAGTCCGTAAGAATTTAACCAGCCACCACTATTTTTTTCCTTTAAAAAGATGACTTTTCATCCATAAAAAAAGGAGAATTTTTCTTTTTCGCATGTTTTACTTTAGTTGTGACGGGAGCAACTGATGGCATAGGGAAAGCATATGCTGAACAGGTAACTCGTCTTTTATTTATCTCAGAAATGCAACATTTCGGACAGAAGTGCAAGTGGGAAGTAGGCCTATATCTTAGAATTGGATGATCTGTCGATTCCGATGATCTGATGATCTGTCAAATCTTTGTTTAATGTATACGGAAAAAATACCAAGAAAGCTTTAAATTTCCTTTGTTTTCTCTCAAAATCAAAATCTTGGCAAAAAAACTTAATTTTTGTGCTCGATCAAATCACATTTATAAAAATAATTAAAAGTCATAAAGTTGTAGTTACGTGAACAATTTCTTCACAACTAAATTCTCAGATAACCATCCCTGGATTTTCTTTCAGCTTGCGGCCAAAGGACTGAATATTGTGCTTCTAAGTCGAACAGCTGAAAAACTCAAAGATGTTGCAACTCAGATCGGTAAATTAAATCAGATTCCTTTTTTGTTATCAATCAATCAATACAAAAATACGCTGATTTGTGTTTCATTGTGTGTGAAATATTACCTAACGTTTTCTAATCGCTTATTTTTCTAGAATCCAAGTACAAAGTACAAACGAAAGTGATTCCTGTTGACTTCACCGGGGGCAGAGAAATCTACGACCAAATAGCTAAGGAAATCTCCGGCCTCGACATTGGCGTGCTAATAAACAATGTCGGAATGTCGTACAGTTTTCCACAGTACTTTCATGAACTGCCGGATGCGGACAAAGTAAGCCCCGCCCCCGGTTGGTCTTTGTGGCCACGCCCCCTCCCAGACACCCAAAAGACACCCAAACACGCCTCTGGCTAAAACAGCCCACAGGGTGTAAGACACCCCTCTGGCTAAAACAGCCCACAGGGTGCCCAAAAGACACCCCTCTGGCTAAAACAGCCCACGGGGTGCCCAAAAGACACCCAGAAACCCCTCTGGCTAAAACAACCCACAAGGTGCCCAGAAGACACCCAGACACCCCTCTGGCTAAAACAGCCCACAGGGTGTCCAAAGGACAACCAGACACCCCTCTGGCTAAAACAGCCCACAGGGTGCACAAAAGACACCCAGACACCCCTCTGGCTAAAACCACGTCAAAATCTTACAAAAATTCGGACAAATTATTTGAAGTTTGTCAATTAAGTTCTAATTATTTTTTGCATTTTTTCATTTGTTTCTTTTTAATCTAGCTAATCGTGAACATGGTTCATCTTAACTGTTTGTCCGTTACTATGGTAAGTTGGTTGCCGTGGTAAACATGTTAATGTAGTTTAGTATTTTTATGACTGTTTAAAATATTTTTTTACACAATTTAAGCTTTAAGCAATTTACATGTATGTGAGGTGTCCTCTTTTGTTTTTTGTTTTTCAGATGACTTCAATTGTTCTGCCCAGCATGCTTGAAAAGTAAGCATTCATTTTTAAATTTTGTTTATTAATTAATTAAATCATTTATTTTGGGGTGAGGGGGCAGGGTGGCGGGGTGAATTTTAAATTTTATTTAATACAAATATACAGTGTATTGTACAACGGCGGAATTTTCGCTGTACTATTTGGACGAATGATTTAGACAGATGTTTTCCAATCAAAATCTTACATGTTTTGAATAAATTATTTAAATAGACGGGAGAGTGATTCGTAGCGAATTTATTTTTGACAGGAAAAAAGGAATTGTTGTGAACGTGTCGTCCGCGTCTGGGATGAACCCTAGTCCGCTATTGGCTGTTTATTCAGCGAGCAAGGTAACTATGTGGTACAGTGGTATACTCCCTCAGGTTTTTCCCCAAGACCTCTGACACACCAGGCAGATGCTCTACCAGCTGAGCTACATGTGTATGAGGCACAGTGGTATACTCCCTCAGGTTTTCCCCAAGACCGCTGACACACCGGGCAGATGCTCTACCAGCTGAGCTATGAGGCACAGTGGTATACTCCCTCAGGTTTCCCCCAAGACCTCTGACACACCAGACAGATGCTCTACCAGCTGAGCTATGAGGCACAGTGGTATACTCCCTCAGGTTTCCCCCAAGACCTCTGACACACCAGGCAGATGCTCTACCAGCTGAGCTATGAGGCACAGTGGTATACTCCCTCAAGTTCTCCCCAAGACCGCTGACACACTGGGCAGATGCTCTACCAGCCGAACTATGAGGCACAGCGGTATACTCCCTCAGGTTTTCCCCCAAGATCTCTGACACACCAGGCAGATGCTCTACCAGTTAAGTTATGAGGCACAGTGGTATATTCTCTCAGGTTTTCCCCAAGACCTCTGACACACCAGGCAGATGCTCTACCAGCTGAGCTATGAGGCACAGTGGTATACTCCCTCGGGTTCCCCCAAGACCTCTGACACACCGGGCAGATGCTCTACCAGCCGAACTATGAGGCACAGCGGTATACTCCCTCAGGTTTTCCCCCAAGATCTCTGACACACCGGGCAGATGCTCTACCAGCTGAGCTATGAGGCACAGTGGTATACTCCCTCAGGTTTTCCCCCAAGACCTCTGACACACCAGGCAGATGCTCTACCAGCCGAGCTATGAGGCACAGTGGTATACTCCCTCAAGTTCTCTCCAAGACTGCTGACACACCGGGCAGATGCTCTACCAGCTGAGCTATGAGGCACAGTGGTATACTCCCTCGGGTTCCCCCAAGACCTCTGACACACCGGGCAGATGCTCTACCAGCCGAACTATGAGGCACAGTGGTATACTCCCTCAGGTTTTCCCCCAAGACCTCAGACACACCGGTAGATGCTCTACCAGCTGAGCTATGAGGCACAGTGGTATAATCCTTCGGGTTTCCTCTAAGACCTCAGACACACCGGGCAGATGATCTACCAGCTGAGCTATGAGGCACAGTGGTATACTCCCTCAGGTTTTCCCCCAAGACCTCAGACACACCGGTAGATGCTCTACCAGCTGAGCTATGAGGCACAGTGGTATATCCCTCAGGTTTTCCCAAGAACATTTCTCTCAGTGTTGCAAGGGAGCGCAAGTATTAAAGCTGTATAAAAACTAACATGTGAATATGTGATTTGTTTTTTAAGGTATATGTTGATTACTTCACACGTGCACTACAGACGGAATACTCCTCAAAAGGAATCATATTTCAGGTAGGTCAAAGGTCAAATTTTGGGTTATAAAAATCGTATTTACACGTAAGGTACTCTTTCAAATCAAATTCACACTGAGCCTTCGCGCGCGCGTAATTACGACGCGCGTCGCTTTGTGAAGTGAATTTTTAGTGAAACGATGCACTAAACAAATCACTTAATTAAAGGCACAGGCTCGTCAGCAATGCGCGCGTGCCAATTTCCTGCTACAAAATGCGCAGCTCCATAGCAAAGGCATGGAGCTGCGTATTTCGTGGCACGAATTTGGCGCGCGCACGCGCAGTGATGACGAGCCTGTGCCTTCTAAGAAAAGATTTTCTGTTCAACATGTCCAAGCTAATTCTGTGGTTTTCGGTGCGTCGTTTCACCCCAAATTCCTACCACAGAATTAGCTTGGACGGAAAGTTTTCATAATTTAGTGATTTTTAGTGCATCGTTTCACTCAAAATTCCTTCCACACCGTATTGTCTTAAAGTGACGCGCAAAGAGGCTTTGTGAATTTGTGTGTGCGAAGAGCGCATTCCGCGCGTCATGGATGCGCGCTGTTTGATTTCACAGCGTAAAAAGCACAGTCCATGCATTGGAAAAAGCTGCGTCCCACCTATGGCGGACGTGTACAGGGAGGGCGTCCATTTAAGCGGAATGCATACGCTCAATAAAATATCTTAGTACACCAGACTATCCCTAACGTATGTTCAACGATAGCCTGTCACATTATTTTCATTTTTTAATTTTTATTTGACAGTCTGTGCTGCCATTCTTCGTAACTACGAAATTAAGCAAAATACGTCATGCGTCTTTGAGCGTCCCGACGCCATCCGGCTACGTTAAATCGGCTCTCGCGACGCTTGGCTTGGAAGACCGAACCAATGGCTGCCTTTCGCATTCCATTCAGGTGAATTAAGAAATCATAAATATTTATAAATACCATTTTATGAATTAATATTTTACTGTATGCAATTTATCCTGAAGTCATATGACCCAGAAAAATTAATTGGGTAAAAGTCTATTTTGAAGGGATGTAAGGCCCTTAAAGGCTCGTCATTGCGCGCGCGAGGCCAAATTCGTGCCATGAAATATGCAGCTCGTTAGCGAAGGCATGGAGCTGCGTGTTTCGTGGCATGAATTTGGCTTGACGAGTCTGTGCCTTTAAAAAATCCCAGAGCACTCTTTCGTGAAGAGTAAGGGGATACCCTGGTGTCTCTGGCCGTCGGGTGCCAATGGCACCACCCGCCCATGTATCTTGATGTTTAGGTTCATGCAATTCAGCCTATGGGCTGTGATTTGAAGTTTCGTAAACCCATTAAATTATTTTTAAAAATCATTTATAAATATTAAATTTTGATAATTTTCTAAGACACTTTTTGTTTTTATTTCAGGGTTGGATTGTCGAATTAGCCCCGGAGTGGCTCATTAACAAAGTCCAAATGAGCATGCACCTCGGCATTCGCAAGAGCGCCCTCAAGAAAATGGAACAGAAGAAGGCCGAGTAGATGCAACAGCGCACTCTGTTGTCTGACCTCAGCCAAGCCAATAACATGTATCGAGCAACTAGTATATATCCAACCAATTAAATTGGTGTACCAGGCGTTATTTGTCGATTGTATTATAGGAATTTTGTACCAGTGAGCGTCTAGATGCTAGAAGCCTAGCGCGCGACGCACATGTACGACCTCCCACGGCTTCATTCGATGTTCGTTAAGTGAATGCACGCTTTATTAACTAACGATGATTAACTCATGGGTCATAGTTGTCCTTTGTTTATGTTAAATATTTAAACTGATGATCGAAAACAAATGTTTTTAAGCAAATGTTTTTTGAGCGATAAATAAGTGACCAAGTACACGACTGAATTCTTATTTACTATGAATGTGCTTTTGTACCGTAATTTTCAAAGGAAAAAGCCTACATGTATATTTGTGTCTCTGTTAATTAACTTTCTTCATTGGAAGAAAGCTGTTGAAATTATTTTTAATTTAGTTGTGGAAAGTAAGAAAAAACCTTTTTCAGAAGTAGCTCGGTAAAACCCCCAAAGCAAAACTGCATCGTTTTCTTTGCACGATATACCCTGTTCTCACTACAGAAATCGCTTCGTTAGACAGAGTTTTCCTGATGTGAACGCACGCCTCTTGATTCGATGAAGCAAGTTGGCCGGCCTGGGTGTGTCAAGCGTCCAGCAAGCGTTGTTTTTGATGCGCCACACAGCGCGACCTCCCACAGCTTCGTTCAGTGATATGTGAACGCATGCATGATTAACTAATCTTCGTTGAACGAAGCGATTTCTCTAGTGAGAACGGGTTCTAATGTACTAAACATTATTAAATCTTTTCACTGCAAGATTTGACAAAATATGGTGTAAAGTTGGGTTACAATTCTCCAAAACGTTTAATAATTGTTGGTCAAGTCAAGTAGTGATGACAGTAAATTTGTTCAAACTAATTTCAAAACTTGCATTCGTGTTCTGGCCAAGAATGATCTATGTTCAAAAAAAGATTAGTGCTGAATTAAAATTTGGTCCTCAAAATGAAAACAAAATTCATTTTTGGCGAAAATCGGGACTCGAGTCATTACAATTTTGGCATAAAAATGTACAAATTTAACGTCAGTTTTTATTGAAGACAAGTACCTGTTATGTGGCGCGCACAGAGTAGTTGAAACGACTATGGGCATTCCACTTACGCCAACATTCGCCACTGGTTACAGTGCTTTTGTGCACTCGTCTATGGAAAGCCAAAATCAATTAATTTCACGGCAAACTTTTTTTTCAAATAGTAAATTATTCGAAAATGCATAGGACTACTAAATCATTTTATATTGTTGACAATATTTACAGAAATTTGACATGTCAATATGAAAAATTCATTAATATTTATTCCATTTATTTAATATTTTAGAATAAGTACAAAAAGTTAAATTTTTTACACGTAAAAGAAATTCAATACTCTACAAGTTAAAATCTGTATTTTTTTTCATTAAGTCGATATTGCCATTAAAATTGAAAATTCAGTGATTATCACACAATATGTTTACAATAAATTTGGTCACACTTTCACGAACAATTCTACATTTCTTTCTAAAAATGTTTACCTGGAGTTCCTATGCTACTTGTACCCTGTAAACTGTGCATCTTAAAACTAAAATAAAAATCATTTTATTTAAAGTTGCAAAAATACTGATTCTAATATCTTATTTAGCGCAGGAAATCACCAGAACCATTTCGCTTCGACTAGGTGGCTGCCTGGCCAAGGCGCACAACCCTATCAGCACTTAGATTGTGGCATTCCCCCTACAGGGTGCTCCTGGCACTGTTGCCATTATTACCGCTGCCATCAGGGAATCACCAGAACCATTTCGCTTCGACTACCTGGCCAAGGCGCACAACCCTATCAGCAGTTAGATTGTGGCATTCCCCCTACAGGGTACTCCTGGCACTGTTGCTATTATTACCACTGCCATCAGGGAATCACCAGAACCATTTCGCTTCGACTAGGTGGCTACCCGGCCAAGGCGCACAACCCTATCAGCACTTAGATTGTGGCATTCCCCCTACAGGGTACTCCTGGTACTGTTGCCATTATTACCGCTGCCATCAGGGAATCACCAGAACCATTTCGCTTCGACTACCTGGCCAAGGCGCACAACCCTATCAGCAGTTAGATTGTGGCATTCCCCCTACAGGGTACTCCTGGCACTGTTGCTATTATTATCACTACCATCAGGAAATCACCAGAACCATTTCGCTTCGACTAGGTGGCTGCCTGGCCAAGGCGCACAACCCTATACTAAGATTGTGGCATTCCCCCTACAGGGTGCTCCTGACGCTGTTGCCATTATTATCACTACCATCAGGAAATCACCAGAACCATTTACCTTCAACTAGGTGGCTACCTGGCCAAGGCACACAACCCTATACTTAGATTGTGGCATTCCCCCTACAGGGTACTCCTGGCGCTGTTGCCATTATTACCGCTGCCATCGGGGAATCACCAGAACCATTTCACTTCAACTAGGTGGCTACCTGGCCAAGGCACACAAACCTATCAGCACTTAGTGGCATTCCCCTAACAGCTTCCCAAATATCACTTAAATTGATGAAGCAATTGAGATTAAGTGTCTTTGCAATTGGACACAGACAACATACATATTGACTGCTAATAAAGTCAATAGTGTATTTCTATGTCCCCTTATGCCTGGGAGTAACTACAAATGAGTTATATTTCCCTCTGCTAGCGAAGTAAGACCTTTACATTACTCACAGTTCACTGGGTTAAATAGATGTGAACTATTGCCCTCTGCAACAGTCAATATATATGGCTATTGCCTGGTGATACAGTCAATAGTGTATTTCTATGTCCCCTTGGGCCTGGGAGTAACTACAAATGAGTTATATTTCCCTCTGCTAGTGAAGTATAATCACTCACAGTTCACTAGTTAAATAGTTGTGAACTATTGCCCTCTGCAGCAGTCAATATATGACTATTGCCTGGTGATACAGTCAATAGTTTAATATTCACTTCTTTGGCAGTCAATATTTTTACACTATTGCTCAGCCAACCGGAAATGATTTTTTCGTTTGATAAACAGAGAATTATTGGAAAATATTTTCACACCTTTTTACATTGACTTTCCGAACTTTTTTTGAGTTTAGCTTTAACTGCTAACCCATTTTTACTAAGCAAATAAATGTTGTATTCTGCTAAACAGCTTTATGAAATAGGTCTATAACTACCATTGCAATAAGATTCCTTCCATTTTTACATTATCAAAAACACACTAATAGTAAAATACATAATATATTTGACTAATCCGTTTTTGGATTTCGAGTTAAATTCCTTCTAAATTACCTTGTGTTGACTTTTGCTACGACGAATTTGCCGGCCTGGAAATACGCCGTTGCCGCTTGATCATGGCTTGCCTCCGGAGGGCGCTGTTTATAATGCTGACGATCCACATCCATAGACGATCAGGCAGCTGACTTGTGAACGACATCTGTGCGGAAAAAAAAGACGAAAATACTAAATTTGGGTGAAAACTTGGGGTTGCGGGTTCGATAACCGGCTGTGGTACCTGTGCCCCTGAGCAAGGCACTTAAAGGGACACACCTATTTACATAATGTAGCAATCGAGCATCCTGGACAATAACATTTCGATGGTCGTTGTGGAAAAAAAATTATAAAATGTCACGTACGTAATTAACTAGAAATGTTTAAAATTAACAAAAGAGACAAATGTTGGGCTATACGCTTTACCAGCCGTCGCAATGTATTGTGTTTCATGTGTTTGTAAATAAAGGTGCATTCGATATGGATCGACACTTGTTTATCCTCGATTCATTGTTTTCCCCTGACTCATCACACCTTGCATGATCCCTCACGTCAGCGCTGACTCGAGGAACCACATCGAACGCAACGTTTTGGTGTCTTTAGCGCCCTCAATAGGCCTATGCTGTTTTTTTCTTCGGATATTATTTATCGCCGCGAACGCGAAGCGAAGACACGAAAATCCTAGAGATTCTCTCCTCCATAGCAACACCCAGAAACCCTTCTTATGAAATCTGTTGGCAGATTTGTGTACATATTATTTGAAAATACGGTATGTACATAGTGTTCGTAGAACATTACAAGAGAAACCAACCACGAATGAAAAAAGCAACTCGCACTTCGCGCTGGTTTCTACGGCTGGAAACAACTAACTCACAACACCACGTGACTTTTCGGAACCAAAATCTGGTTCCGAAAAGTCATGTGACCTTGAATTTTTGAAAAATGCTCAAAAACGGCCAAATTTGACGGCGTCTTTTCAGGATATATCTAATTTACTCTGGAAAGCGCTTCAGAATAATGTATGGGTCTATTTCGAGCCCAAAATAGCCCAACAAAGCCGGTGTGTTCCTTGCTCCTGACCATCCTTTGAAAATGTAAAGCCGTCGGTCCAGTGTGTTGTGTAACGCACATAAAAGATCCCAGAGCATTCTTTCGTGCAGAGTAAGGGGTTTCCCCGTTGTCTCCGGCCATCGGCTGCCAATGGCACCACCCACCCATGTATCTCGATGTTTAAGTAGAAGATACTTGGCTTCCTAAACCCATAATAATGTGCAACGCACGTGAACATATCCATATGGAAAGTGCACTATATAAATACAACAATTAATTTAATTAATAATTAATTTAATAATAATTAAATGAATTAACTTACCAACACAGTATGAGGCCAATACCCCGTAGTGTTAATGGAATACCCCAACGTCGACACAGCGTGCTGTGCGTACAAACACGCAGACGGGATCATTACACTCGACTGGTGGGGGCCATCTTTAAAATCGGTCATTTTGGTCGCAACATAGGACGGCATTAGACTTTGAATAAAGATGCCTTTCGTCTTGTATTCATATTGCAGGGCCCTGGTGAAATAGTCCATGTAGGTCTGATAGGGTGGAACATGGATAAATATTGAGCATCATTTTCTTTTAAAGACAGTAATTATATTCATATTGCAGGGCCCTGGTGAAATAGTCCATGTAGGTCTGATAGGGAGGAACATGGATACAAATTGAACATCATTTTATTTTAAAGACAGTTATTATATATTCATATTGCAGGGCTCTGGTGAAATAGTCCATGTAGGTCTGATAGGGTGGAACATGCATAAAAATTGAACATTATTCTCATTTTAAGATAAATTTATTATACTCATATTGCAGGTCCCTTGTGAAGAAGTCAGTGTATGTTTGAAATGGAGGAACATGGATAAAAACGAAATATTTGTGTGTTGTTACCTTGCACGCGTGGTATACAGCGAGTTGCGGGTTTGGGTGTATGGAAGCCGCGGCCGATATATTGACGATTGCGCCTCGTTTTCGCTCAACCATTTGCGGCATCAAAATTTTGGTCATCTGAAAAAAATAATAAATAAATAAAAATATTGATTCTTGATCAGAACAGACGTTTATTGAATACAGTAAACTTGTGGATAACAAGGCACTGATCGATCAATCACTTTGGAATTGCTTTCAAGGCTGTTCTGCTTCAGTGATTCCCTCCAGCTCCAAGAGGACCTGTTTGTACAAAGTGATTCCCACGGGAATGAAATGTGACATTTCCTGTTTCTGGGAGAATCGTGTATTCAAGGGCTCTCAGAAAACCAATTCTTTTTGTTGGGCGAACCCGATTAAACCTGCGTGTTAAGGGCTGACCTCCGGAGCTGCACGTCTCCCAAAACAGCCCTTGAAGTGAAGGTTTTCAGGGAGGCACTTCAGACAGAGTGGCTCTAGCTTACAAAGGCTGGTTTCAGTCAGCCTTGACACAAGAGGTGTTCATACACGTTACTAATAAGGACGTCAGTTCTAGCCATTGTGAGCGTTCAGACCCCTAAACAAACAGTTTAAGACTGGCAAAACATACTTTTACTCCAATTCATAAAACCTTTTTGTGTAAACCAGAAAAATTCCCCAAAGTCTGACAATAGACAGGTTTCGCAAGCGCACAGATACGGATATTGCGACGGCAGGGTTCGAAATTAACACTGGTCAGGTCCCGTGGCCTGAGACTAGTAAAAAATTAAAAGGACCACTAGATCTGTCAAAGACGCTGGTTCGATGGACCAGAGAAAACATTTACCGACTCATGGAAACATTCCCCGATGCCTAATCCACAGTAAACATTTGTTACTCAATGCGAAGAAATCCTGGTTACCACAAACAATTCCTGATCGCTTTAGACATTTTCAGATAACTACATTTCTTTCTCCGATCTCTCCAGACATACCCCAGTGTTGGATCAAAAAGCAATCCCATCCATCCTGCACTCAATGACCCTAAACCAAAAGGTGTTGCAGTACCTCGGTGCCGTTTCGAAAACGGCATATGTGGAACAGATTTTGCAACTACGACAACTTGTCCAGACGTATCACGTGCATAGCTACGCCCTGGTTACTGCTATTTGCATATAAACTGCCTGCCGACCCGATACTTTTCATTGGGAAAATACTCAAAATCATAAAGTGGATGGATCTAAAAAGGTAGGACGACTGTATTTTTTATCATAGACTATCGACTGGTTCAAATAAATCGTGATTTTTGGCGAGGCCCAGTCTTCGGACATTACAAACTTCGATTCCCCCTTTAAAGTGTTTTCCACGTTTTTATAAATAGAAATTAAAATATTTCAAATTTTAACAAATTTAAAATAAAAACGAAACTTCCTTATCAACTATTGTTATTCTTACCAGTGTTGCTGCACCGATGTTGATATTAATAAGTTGCCAAAGACGATCGGATTTCATGTTTAGAAAGTACTGCGGAATGTCCATCGCGCCGACATTGTTCACTGCGCAAAAAACAACAAAATATTACAAATAGTACCAAAGGCACAGGCTCGTCAGCAATGCGCGCGCGCCAAATTCGTGCCACGAAATACGCAACTTCATAGCAAAAGCACGGGCTGCGTATTTCGTTGCACGAATTTGGCAAGCGCGCATTGCTGACGAGCCTGTGCCTTTAAAGTATACAGATTTCACGATTGAAACATTTTAAAAACAGCATTACATAACTAAAGAATAATGTTGATAAACTGCCTTGTAGAAATTTCAGCCACATAGATGCAGTAATACTTCAGAAAACCTGAAAAATCCACGCATGGTTTTTGTGTTAAATTAATGCTAACAAAATTGTTTGAAAACTATTTTTTAAAAACACCTTCAGTTGGCAATTTCTCTCACGAAGGTACCGTTTTACGCGGGGAAAAAATCATGTGGTGTTTGTTATCATTGCTATCAACACTTTTAGTCAGGTTTTTTTTGTCAACTCGTGAAGTAAAATTTTTGGACTTACCCAGAATGCCCACTTGTAAACCCTGTAGTTGTCGTTCAATATCTCCGTAAATTTCACTACCCTGGCTGAAATCGGCTTGTATTGTTTTTGTCGTAACACCGAAGTTCGTTTCTGTAAACAAACAATTTACCAAGTATAAACAGAGAGAAAAATTCTATAGTCCTCATCAGGATTCTAACCAGAGACCTCTGACTCACCGGCCAGATGCTCTACCAGCTGAGCTATGAGGCACAGTGGTATACTCCCTCAGGTTTTCCCTAAGACCTCTGACACACCGGGCAGATGCTCTACCAGCTGAGCTATGAGGCACAGTGGTATACTCCCTCAGGTTTCCCCCCAAGACCTCTGACACACCAGGCAGATGCTCTACCAGCTGAGCTATGAGGCACAGTGGTATACTCCCTCAGGTTTTCCCCAAGACCTCTGACACACCGGGCAGATGCTCTACCAGCTGAGCTATGAGGCACAGTGGTATACTCCCTCAGGTTTTCCCTAAGACCTCTGACACACCGGGCAGATGCTCTACCAGCTGAGCTATGAGGCACAGTGGTATACTCCCTCAGGTTTCCCCAAGACCTCTGACACACCAGGCAGATGCTCTACCAGCTGAGCTATGAGGCACAGTGGTATACTCCCTCAGGTTTCCCCCAAGACCTCTGGCACACCAGGCAGATGCTCTACCAGCTGAGCTATGAGGCACAGTGGTAAACTTACTCAGGTTTCCCCCCAAGACCTCCAACACACCTGGCAGATGCTCAACCAGCTGAGCTATGAGGCACAGTGGTATACTCCCTCAGGTTTCCCCCCCAAGACCTCCGACACACCAGGCAGATGCTCTACCAGCTGAGCTATCAGGCACAGTGGTATACTCCCTCAGGTTTTCCCCCAAAGACCTCTGACACACCAGGCAGATGCTCAACCAGCTGAGCTATGAGGCACAGTGGTATACTCCCTCAGGTTTTCCCCCAAGGCCTTTGACACACCGGGCAGCTCTACCAGCTGAGCTATGAGGCACAGTGGTATACTCCCTCAGGTTTCCCCAAGACCTCTGACACACCAGGCAGATGCTCTACCAGCTGAGCTATGAGGCACAGTGGTAAACTTACTCAGGTTTCCCCCAAGACCTCCAACACACCTGGCAGATGCTCAACCAGCTGAGCTATGAGGCACAGTGGTATACTCCCTCAGGTTTTCCCCCCAAGACCTCCGACACACTAGGCAGATGCTCTACCAGCTGAGCTACCAGGCACAGTGGTATACATCCTCAGGTTTCCCCCAAGACCTTTGACACACCGGGCAGATGCTCTACCAGCTGAGCTATGAGGCACAGTGGTATACTCCCTCAGGTTTTCCCCCAAGGCCTTTGACACACCGGGAAGCCCCTTTACCAGCTGAGCTATGAGGCACAGTGGTATACTCCCTCAGGTTCCCCAAGGCCTTTGACACACCGGGCAGATGCTCTACCAGCTGAGCTATGAGGCACAGTGGTATACTCCCTCAGGTTTCCCCAAGACCTCTGACACACCAGGCAGATGCTCTACCAGCTGAGCTATGAGGCACAGTGGTAAACTTACTCAGGTTTCCCCCCAAGACCTCTAACACACCTGGCAGATGCTCAACCAGCTGAGCTATGAGGCACAGTGGTATACTCCCTCAGGTTTTCCCCCCAAGACCTCCGACACACTAGGCAGATGCTCTACCAGCTGAGCTATCAGGCACAGTGGTATACATCCTCAGGTTTCCCCCAAGACCTTTGACACACCGGGCAGATGCTCTACCAGCTGAGCTATGAGGCACAGTGGTATACTCCCTCAGGTTTTCCCCCAAGGCCTTTGACACACCGGGCAGCCGCTCTACCAGCTGAGCTATGAGGCACAGTGGTATACTCCCTCAGGTTTTCCCCAAGACCTCTGACACACCAGGCAGATGCTCTACCAGCTGAGCTATGAGACACAGTGGTATACTCCCTATATTGTTCAACTTACCGATATCCTTGGCCACCTTCCTCAGTTTATCCGCCGAGCGACTAATCAGTATAACATTGACACCATGTCTAGCTAATTCCTGAGCGTACGCTTTGCCTATGCCGTCTGTTGACCCTGTGACAACTGGAATAAAGTTAAAGGTCATTTGATATGTTTAGGGCACCATTTCACATAAGTGATGATTAAAACTAGTACATTATTATGTAGAGCAATTTTTTCACAATGACAAGGTTAATTTTGTTGAACGAGGGCATGGTTTCCACAGTAAAGGGGGCATTTTGGCAACACAGACCATATTTTTCGAGGAAATACCTTTGTCTGGTCTCAAAATAAAAGAAATAAGTTTTAGTTGTTCTGAAGAGATAACTTAGGCCCAAAAAGAGTTACAAATAGTGTGACAACATGCCTTTCTAAAAACGCTGTGTATACGCTCGTAACCGGGACGGACACTTGTGTTACATTTTAGGCCGTCTCGGTTACGAGCGTATATTGGAAATTTGTACACAGGGTTTTCAGAAAGGCATGTTGTCACACTATTTGTAACCCTTTTTGGGCCCAAGTTATCTCTTCAGAACAACTGAAACTTATTTCTTTTATTTGGAGACCAGACAAAGGAATTTTTAGGAAAACTGCCCCCTTTACTGTGGAAAGACTCGTATCTATTTAATTTTCCTTTCAAGTTAATTAGGCCTACATGTAACAATGTTATGCCCATATCAATTGTACACCCCCCATCCGCTCCCCCTCCCCCCCCTCCCCCGATGCTGCCCCACCCCTTAGGGTAGGGATTTTGACAGTCCCTACCTCAGGTAGCTAAGATAATCTCAGCTCTTTTTTTATCATTTTTCATTGGGATGTGGTCTTTTCACGCGTGAAAAGACCACATCCCAATGAAAAATGATAAAAAAAGAGCTGAGATTATCTTAGCTAACCTCAGGGGGAGCAGTGGGGGAAACAATTGTGTTTATGTCAGTTTATGAACAATTATTTCGGAAAAAAATACCACACACTTCGCACACACGTTCGCCAGTTGAGACTCTATGCCGTTCGAACGTCAATGCAGTCTATGAAGCGCGACGTAAAACCCCAAGGCTACCTATCGATTGTTTTATCCAATCCCCCAACCCTGCATTGCCCCATCCTTAGGTGGGGATTTGGTCAAGTTATTCATGCCCCAGAGTGGGGATTTTGACCCATTGAGATAAAAAATGTCTGTGCATCTGATAGCAAGACGTGCTAATGCAAATTTACATATTCATGACCAAGGTTGTGATGTCACATTAGGCAAACACGGGAAAATCTTTCAACTGTGCACCAAAAAAAATCAGTAGGCCTACTTTTTCCAACCATGGTTCCAACTTGCTTAAACTTGTGTAACCCATGACTGTTTGGGTTTGTTTTACATGTTGCCTGTTGTAAGCCATGAAAAAAACTAAGGCTGGAAGCTGCAGCAGATTCGGGTCTGTCGAGAAACAAACGTGCACGCCCAAAGTTAATAGCACGAAAACAAAAGTTCAGTTGATAAACTTCGTCCTCATTTTAGTAACTAACTGCTCCTCCCCCACCCGATATGCCAGGAATGAGAGCGTTGCAAACGACCTCAGGATTAACAGGGTCAAGGTAAACCCCAGGCCGCGGTACGTGAGGCATGTTTGTTTAACTAACGTTACGCGTTATGCCTATCGAAGTAAACAAGCTTTGTTAGTTACGACCGGACCGGGTCTGGGTGGAAAACGGACCCTCCGGATCCTTCCGGATCTTCCGGATCTTTTTCAAAAATGGCTATTTAACGAACATAAAGTGCTTAGTTTTACTTCTAATTACGCTTACATACCTTTTACCACCATGTACGGCCCCGTTTTTTAATCATACAGCACATCGCCATTCCACAAAGTGAAATTTCCGAAGAGATACTGACCCGTCAATGCTCCCAATGCATTGTGAAGTGCAGGCCACTAATAAAAAAGAAATTGTTTCTCCTGATTGTTTCCCATGCACGCCGGATCTTTCTTTTGAAATGACCCTTAATCTGTGTAAATTGCCGCTTTTGTTAGTGGGCATGTGTAAACGTTGCCCTTGTCGTCTTTATTGTTCTTGGTTTTATATTTTTCGTGATTTAACTCTGTAGATCATGATATAGTCCAAGAAACCCAACCATGGAGCCGACTATAACATGCTCACACATACATGTGTACGTTAATGATCATGTAGCCAGCCGGATCCTACCTCTAAATTTTTTAATTTTGAAGGAAATGAGTCGGCTAAACTGTGGTAGGTGAGTGAAGAGTCATAGTTAATCACTGTTACATTACATTTAACATAGCGTTTTCCACTGTCCGAAAATTTGTTTCCAAAGTTACACGTAGTTTATAATCTCTGCCCACACGCAGCGGAAGTATAGGAGTAGGCCTACAGCACGCCCGTTAGTGATCATATGTCGAGCCGGATCCTACCTCTAAAATTTTTAATTTTGAAGAAAACTAGTCGGATAAACTGTGGTATAGGTGAATGAAGAGTCATAGTTAATCACTGTTACATTACATTTAACATAGCGCTTTCTACTGTCCGAAAATTTGCTTCCAAAGTTGCACGTTTATGAAAGGCTCGTGCCCTCCGTCGCGTAATGGAAGTTCAGCAGCCCGGCGCACGTATATTGAAAACCGGATCCTACCTCTAACATTTTAAATTTTTAAGGAAATTAGTCGGCTAAACTGTGGTAGGTGACTGAAGAGTCATAGTTAACCACTGTTACATTGCATTTAACATTGCGTTTTCCACTGCCCGAAAATGTGCTTCCAGAGTTACACGTAGTTTATAAGCTCTGCCCACACGCAGCGGAAGTATAGGAGTACACGCACGCACGTTAGTGATCAAATGGCGAGCCGGATCCTAGCTCTAAAATGTTTAATTTTGAAGGAAACTAGTCGGATAAATTGTGGTAGGTGAATGAAGAGTCATAGTTAATCACTGTTACATTGCATTTAACATAGCGTTATCCTCTGTCCAAAAATTTGCTTCCAAAATTACACGTATAGTTTATAAGCTCTGCACACACGCAGCGGAAGTAATATATAGTACACGCACGTTAGTGATCATATGGCGAGCCGGATCCTACCTCTAACATTTTCAATTTTGAAGGAAATTAGTCGGCTAAACTGTGGTAGGTGACTGAAGAGTCATAGTTAACCACTGTTACATTGCATTTAACATAGCGTTTTCCACTGCCCGAAAAGCTGCTTATAAAGTTACACGTAGTTTATAAGCTCTGCCCACACGCAGCGGAAGTAGAGGAGTACACGCATGCACGTTAGTGATCATATGTCGAGCCGGATCCTACCTCTAACATTTTTAATTTTGAATGAAATGAGTCGGCTAAACTGTGGTAGGTGAGTGAAGAGTCATAGTTAATCACTGTTACATTACATTTAACATAGCGCCTTCTACAGTCTCAAAATATTATCTTCCAAAGTTGCACGTTTATGAAAGGCTCGTGCCCTCCGTCGCGTAATGGAAGTTCAGCAGCCCGGCGCACGTATATTGAAAACCGGATCCTACCTCTAACATTTTCAATTTTGAAGGAAATTAGTCGGCTAAACTGTGGTAGGTGACTGAAGAGTCATAGTTAACCACTGTTACATTGCATTTAACATAGCGTTTTCCACTGCCCGAAAAGCTGCTTCCAAAGTTACACGTAGTTTATAAGCTCTGCCCACACGCAGCGGAAGTAGAGGAGTACACGCATGCACGTTAGTGATCATATGTCGAGCCGGATCCTACCTCTAAAATTTTTAATTTTGAAGGAAATGAGTCGGCTAAACTGTGGTAGGTGAGTGAAGAGTCATAGTTAATCACTGTTACATTACATTTAACATAGCGTTTTCCACTGTCCGAAAATTTGTTTCCAAAGTTACACGTATAGTTTATAATCGCTGCCCACACGCAGCGGAAGTATAGGAGTACACGCACGCACGTTAGTGATCATATGTCGAGCCGGATCCTACCTCTAAAATTTTTAATTTTGAAGCAAACTAGTCGGATAAACTGTGGTAGGTGAGTGAAGAGTCATAGTTAATCACTGTTACATTATATTTAACATAGCGTTTTCCACTGTCCGAAAATTTGTTTCCAAAGTTACACGTAGTTTATAATCGCTGCCCACCCGCAGCGGAAGTATATAGGAGTACACGCACGCACGTTAGTGATCATATGTCGAGCCGGATCCTACCTCTAAAATTTTTAATTTTGAAGGAAACTAGTCGGCTAAACTGTGGTAGGTGAGTGAAGAGTCATAGTTAATCACTGTTACATTACATTTAACATAGCGTTTTCCACTGTCCAAAAATTTGTTTCCAAAGTTACACGTAGTTTATAATCGCTGCCCACCCGCAGCGGAAGTATATAGGAGTACACGCACGCACGTTAGTGATCATATGTCGAGCCGGATCCTACCTCTAAAATTTTTAATTTTGAAGCAAACTAGTCGGATAAACTGTGGTAGGTGAGTGAAGAGTCATAGTTAATCACTGTTACATTATATTTAACATAGCGTTTTCCACTGTCCGAAAATTTGTTTCCAAAGTTACACGGAGTTTATAAGCTCTGCCCACACGCAGCGGAAGTAGAGGAGTACACGCACGCACGTTAGTGATCATATGTCGAGCCGGATCCTACCTCTAAAATTTTTAATTTTGAAGGAAACTAGTCGGCTAAACTGTGGTAGGTGAGTGAAGAGTCATAGTTAATCACTGTTACATTACATTTAACATAGCGTTTTCCACTGTCCGAAAATTTGTTTCCAAAGTTACACGTAGTTTATAATCGCTGCCCACCCGCAGCGGAAGTATATAGGAGTACACGCACGCACGTTAGTGATCATATGTCGAGCCGGATCCTAGCTCTAAAATTTTTTATTTTGAAGGAAACTAGTCGGATAAACTGTGGTAGGTGAGTGAAGAGTCATAGTTAATCACTGTTACATTACATTTAACATAGCGTTTTCCACTGTCCGAAAATTTGTTTCCAAAGTTACACGTAGTTTATAATCTCTGCCCACACGCAGCGGAAGTATAGGAGTAGGCCTACAGCACGCACGTTAGTGATCATATGTCGAGCCGGATCCTACCTCTAAAATTTTTAATTTTGAAGGAAACTAGTCGGCTAAACTGTGGTAGGTGAGTGAAGAGTCATAGTTAATCACTGTTACATTACATTTAACATAGCGCTTTCTACTGTCCGAAAATTTTCTTCCAAAGTTGCACGTTTATGAAAGGCTCGTGCCCTCCGTCGCGTAATGGAAGTTCAGCAGCCCGGCGCACGTATATTGAAAACCGGATCCTACCTCTAACATTTTCAATTTTGAAGGAAATTAGTCGGCTAAACTGTGGTAGGTGACTGAAGAGTCATAGTTAACCACTGTTACATTGCATTTAACATAGCGTTTTCCACTGCCCGAAAATTTGTTTCCAAAGTTACACGTAGTTTATAATCGCTGCCCACACGCAGCGGAAGTATATAGGAGTACACGCACGCACGTTAGTGATCATATGTCGAGCCGGATCCTACCTCTAAAATTTTTAATTTTGAAGGAAACTAGTCGGCTAAACTGTGGTAGGTGAGTGAAGAGTCATAGTTAATCACTGTTACATTACATTTAACATAGCGTTTTCCACTGTCCGAAAATTTGTTTCCAAAGTTACACGTAGTTTATAATCTCTGCCCACACGCAGCGGAAGTATAGGAGTACACGCACGCACGTTAGTGATCATATGTCGAGCCGGATCCTACCTCTAAAATGTTTAATTTTGAAGGAAACTAGTCGGATAAACTGTGGTATAGGTGAATGAAGAGTCATAGTTAATCACTGTTACATTACATTTAACATAGCGCTTTCTACTGTCCGAAAATTTTCTTCCAAAGTTGCACGTTTATGAAAGGCTCGTGCCCTCCGTCGCGTAATGGAAGTTCAGCAGCCCGGCGCACGTATATTGAAAACCGGATCCTACCTCTAACATTTTCAATTTTGAAGGAAATTAGTCGGCTAAACTGTGGTAGGTGACTGAAGAGTCATAGTTAACCACTGTTACATTGCATTTAACATAGCGTTTTCCACTGCCCGAAAAGCTGCTTCCAAAGTTACACGTAGTTTATAAGCTCTGCCCACACGCAGCGGAAGTAGAGGAGTACACGCATGCACGTTAGTGATCATATGTCGAGCCGGATCCTACCTCTAAAATTTTTAATTTTGAAGGAAATGAGTCGGCTAAACTGTGGTAGGTGAGTGAAGAGTCATAGTTAATCACTGTTACATTACATTTAACATAGCGTTTTCCACTGTCCGAAAATTTGTTTCCAAAGTTACACGTATAGTTTATAATCGCTGCCCACACGCAGCGGAAGTATAGGAGTACACGCACGCACGTTAGTGATCATATGTCGAGCCGGATCCTAGCTCTAAAATTTTTAATTTTGAAGGAAACTAGTCGGATAAACTGTGGTAGGTGAGTGAAGAGTCATAGTTAATCACTGTTACATTACATTTAACATAGCGTTTTCCACTGTCCGAAAATTTGTTTCCAAAGTTATACGTAGTTTATAATCTCTGCCCACACGCAGCGGAAGTATAGGAGTACACGCACGCACGTTAGTGATCAAATGTCGAGCCGGATCCTACCTCTAAAATGTTTAATTTTGAAGGAAACTAGTCGGATAAACTGTGGTATAGGTGAATGAAGAGTCATAGTTAATCACTGTTACATTACATTTAACATAGCGCTTTCTACTGTCCGAAAATTTGCTTCCAAAGTTGCACGTTTATGAAAGGCTCGTGCCCTCCGTCGCGTAATGGAAGTTCAGCAGCCCGGCGCACGTATATTGAAAACCGGATCCTACCTCTAACATTTTAAATGTTTAAGGAAATTAGTCGGCTAAACTGTGGTAGGTGACTGAAGAGTCATAGTTAACCACTGTTACATTGCATTTAACATTGCGTTTTCCACTGCCCGAAAATGTGCTTCCAGAGTTACACGTAGTTTATAAGCTCTGCCCACACGCAGCGGAAGTATAGGAGTACACGCACGCACGTTAGTGATCAAATGGCGAGCCGGATCCTAGCTCTAAAATGTTTAATTTTGAAGGAAACTAGTCGGATAAATTGTGGTAGGTGAATGAAGAGTCATAGTTAACCACTGTTACATTGCATTTAACATAGCGTTATCCTCTGTCCAAAAATTTGCTTCCAAAATTACACGTATAGTTTATAAGCTCTGCACACACGCAGCGGAAGTAATATATAGTACACGCACGTTAGTGATCATATGGCGAGCCGGATCCTACCTCTAACATTTTCAATTTTGAAGGAAATTAGTCGGCTAAACTGTGGTAGGTGACTGAAGAGTCATAGTTAACCACTGTTACATTGCATTTAACATAGCGTTTTCCACTGCCCGAAAAGCTGCTTCCAAAGTTACACATAGTTTATAAGCTCTGCCCACACGCAGCGGAAGTAGAGGAGTACACGCATGCACGTTAGTGATCATATGTCGAGCCGGATCCTACCTCTAAAATTTTTAATTTTGAAGGAAATGAGTCTGCTAAACTGTGGTAGGTGAGTGAAGAGTCATAGTTAACCACTGTTACATTGCATTTAACATAGCGCTTTCCACTGCCCGGAAATCTGCTTGCAAATTTACACGTAATTTATAAGCTCTGCCCACCCGCAGCGGAAGTATTGGAGTATACACGCACGCACGTTGGTGATTTATGGCGAGCCGGATCCTACCTGTAAAATTTTCAATTTTGATGGAAATTAGTCGGCTAAACTGTGGTAGGTGACTGAAGAGTCATAGTTAACCCTTGTTACAATACATTTAACATATCGTTATCCACTGTCCGAAAATGTGCTTCCAAATTTACACGTATAGCTTATATGCCCACACGCATCGGAAGTAATATATGAGTACACGCACGTTAGTGATCTTAGCGAGCCGGATCCTACCTCTAAAATTTTAAATTTTGAAGGAATTTAGTTGGCTAAATCGTGGAAGGTGTGTCAAGAGTTATAGTTAACCCTTGTAACATTACATTTAACATAGCGTTATCCACTAAGATTTGCTTCCAAAGTTACACGTACTTTATAAGCTCTGCCCACACGCGTATAGACCTATGGTCAAACTGTCCAACAATTAAAACGATCATTTTTTGACCTCGTTTCCTTTTGGTCAAACAAGTGTTAGCCTATAATTTGAAAGTGGCAATACCCAACAGTCACACTAGAGGGGGAATGAGCCGGAATGCCGTCGGAATAACAATTATTCGTATATTCCGGGATATTCGAAGTGCATTTTGAATATTATGACTGCATTCTGAGTGCATTCCAAACATTTGGGCCCATTCTTGTGGCCGGCCCGAATGTTTTGCTCATGCTCAAAACATTCGAGGTGCATTCGAAGAGGAGAAATATCGAACGGCATTCGAAGTGTATTCTAACTGCATTATAAATATTCTTACGGCATTCCAACAGAATTCGAAACATTCTGATCGCGTTAGAGGGAAAAATCGAAATGGCCGGCAAGCCATGGCAATCCTGCCAGAATGTCCCGAATGTGCCTCGAATGAGCCGGAATGCACCTCGAGTGCATCTCGATTGCTGCCGGAATCTATTTCGATATTAAAATAGTTCAGCTGGAATGCACTTCGAATGCCTTCTGAATATTTCGATTGCCGCTCGAATACATCTCGAATGTAGTCGGAACGATTGGCCCTTGAATGAGTCCGGACGTAATTCAGAACACCACCGAATCGGATAAAAACGCGGCTATCTGCCGCAAAGCAACATGGTCCAGGGGGTCCATGGCTGAGACTGATGAAAATGCTAGATTCGGCAGCGTTTGATACCCTATCGGGGACCATTCCGGTGGCATTCTTGTACACTCGGGCTGCATTCTCTTTGAATTCTTAGACGTTCGAAACATATTCGGCGGCTATTCCGGGAGCGTTCTGACTGCATTTGAGGTGAATTCGTACAGCATTCGAGGCACCTTCTAACCAGACTTCGGGTGGTATTCGGGCAGCAATCGAACCGCACTCGTACGGCATTCGAAGTGCATTCTTAATATTCTTAATTCTAACAGCATTCTAGGTATTCCTACTGTTTTCCAACTACATTTGAACTGCGTTCGAAAGCTAATACACCCGGAATGTGCAAGAATCATTCGAAGCGGGTTCGAAGCGCATTCTAAGTATTCGAACGGCATTCTTACAAAGCTGTAAGAATGTTGGTCAGTTTGAAATTCCCGCCCGCCCGAATGTGGCACGAAATTTGAAAAGTTTTCATTTCGGCTGGTTCTGCTTGATTCCTGCTAATTCCAATAAGTGTGACGGGGGCTTAAGAGACACCAGTATGAAATTATGGTTGGATATGGTAAAGCTGCACACAAATTAAGACGATGATCTTTGACCTCGCTCCTTATTTTTCAAACAGATGTTGGCCCACAATACATGGTAAAACATACCAGAATGGGACAGTGGCATTACATGTATGGTTGGGTATGGTCAGGCTGTACAAAGATTGAAGACTATATGTCCTCCGACCTCGTTTCCTATTGGTCAAACAGATGTTGGCCTATAATTTAAAAGTGGCAAGAGATACCACGATGAGGTCATTGGCATTATGTGGACAGGCATAACAATAAAGTTGATGATATTTGACTTCGTTTCCTATTGGTCAATCGGATGTTCGCCTGCGTTTTGAAAGTGGTGAGATATACTATGACGGGATTAATGCGTTTTATCTTGGACGTGCAATTGGCTTGGATTAACACAAAAAAGGATAATGACCAATGACCCTAAATTTTTATTTTAATTGTAATAATGCGGAAAAGCCCTGCATGTGTTTATCTCATAATATAACGGATTCGGCCAAAACAGACATATAAGTTGACATCTCTGACATGGCTCACACAAAAACAAATATATCAAAACCAAACATCGTGGTTTTTGTCGACGTAACAAACAATAATTATAGTTTAATAAATATATTTTTATCGGATGCATATAGTTGTAGAGTTCATCGCAGTACTTTCGCCATCTATTTAGTATATTGTCCGTGCTTCTCAGCAAATTTGGTTGACGTTTTCCTCCGAACGAATTTTTAAAGCATTTTATTTATTTTAACGACAAAACATCATACTTTGTATTTTAGGCTTCGGCAACCCTGCGAAAAACGCCGGTTTTTTTTGGTATGCGGCGCGCCCTCTGGACTGGTGGTCTGTCAGATCTCTTTTCTTCTGTCTCAGAATATTTGGCATGGCCATCGGTATGGAGGTCGCAATGTGCGCTGCGCGTTGCAGACCAAGCACGGGAGGTCAGACTTGAGCAGGTCTACGCCTTGAATTATTGGCAAATAATTCTAAATATTGACAGCAATTTTTCGATAACTAAACGTTGGTCAATTTTTTTCGTTGATGTCTAATTTAAAAAATAATTTTTATGTTTCCAGAAAATTATCAATAATTTTTATTTTCAAGGTGCCACACTCAGAATGTACAGACCATATACAGTTGAAGTCTACATACATGTACACCACTACTATCATCACTCATAGTAAACAGGACTACCCGAACCATTGCAAGGTGTGCAAGCTATGTTTTAAGTACTGCAAGCGCGTGAGAAATTCCAAAAAATCACTACTTTAGTAAAGAATGTTACAAAAATTGTGACAACGCAAGTTTAAGAACACCAGTTGTAACACAGTTGTATATGTAAACTTCTGACAACAATTGTATCTACTTCTTATCTTTCATCCTGAGAATCTTTCCATTATTATCTTCAATTACAGCAGAGTTTCTGCGCTTCCTATCGCTTGTCAGAATTCTTTGCGCTTATTACACTTTTTCCTAACTTCTTCTGTGATCCATGATTTCTTGCCGGTCTTCTTCTTCTCCAAAACTTTCATTGCCGATTCATTCATGCACTTCTTGAATCCTTCTGTCTGCTATCATCCAGCAACAACAGGGATGCGAACCTTCCACCAAGTTCAGCTTGGAACTCTCTTGCAATGTTTGGGTCCTTCATTCACCTTTTCAAGGTGGTACTTAAGGCAGAATTCAACAATTTTAAATAATTTCCTTTCTACACGTATATAACATTGTTCTTGTTATCGAACAGGGACGACGAGGCACGTTTGACGTCACTTTCCTGGCTGTGGTCTGGAAATGTTCCTTTCTCTGTTCACAGCCGGTATTTGTTCCATTAACGTAACACGTTCAGCAACGTTCATAAAATATGCCAACCTTGTCTAACGTTTCGCTTCAGCAAAAAGCAGGTAGCTCTCTAAATGTCAAAGGGTGAAAACCATTCTTTTAAGAGCCATATAAGAGACAGCTCGTTTTGGAGTGAATATTTCGCTCTTTTAGAGTGCTTTTTCACTCTATAAGAGAGTTAAAACACACTCTAAATTAGTAAAATATCCACTAAAAAGAGTGAAATTATCACTCGAAAACGAGCTGTCGTTTATGCTCTTGAAAGAGTGATTTTCACTCTTTTACATAGAACGTGTCCAAATTGAATATCGACGTTGTCATTTTAACGGTATATGACCAGACTTTCGGCAACATGATTAACATCCGTAGGCCCTATAGCACGTCCGGGGAGCCGTTAAAACCGTGTATTATAGTTACTTTGTGACCAAAATTACGAACAGCAAAACCTCACGTAAATTACATGCAGTCACCCGCTGTAGGACCATCGAACCCGCCATTTGCCATCGGCATGCTCGATGGTCGAGTGCTGCCTGGCATGCAGGAGGCCAGGTCGTCGGTTCCCCGAGCACGCTAAGAGATTTAGTGTGTCTTCTGGAAACGCACTTATATGGTGCATACCACGTCGTGAATGTGGAAAATGTATACTTAACATCATTTGGACTGACGCAATAATTCCTTATAGGCCTACTTTAAGCAAAACTGTTGTCTAAAGCAGGCCTCCCACTGTGCGATTTTTTTCACGAATTTCCTACGAATTGGTACGATTACCAGAGACTATCTATAGACTCTACACACAATCGTACTTAATCGTAGGAAATTCGTGGCCAAAATCGCACAGTGGGAGGCCCGCTTTACACTCTAAAAGGAACTTAGTCAAAAATAACTAGTCTAGACAATAAAGGGTCAGCTAGGTGCAGTAGTTTGAGTATATTTTCTAATCAGGAAGACTGAAATCTTTGTAACGTCATACTCAAACGGATATCTAGTTCAAACAACTACCAGGTGGAATGGCATAATATGTCCCATTTTTCCTTGTCCCAAAGCTGTCAGATTACTATGGTTTAAATAATTTGCAGTTTCCCCAAATTTTACTTCACGAGTTGACAAGAAAAGCTCGACTAAAAGTGTTGGTAGCAATGCACCACACGATTCTCCCGTTTACAATCATATGGTACTTTTGTCGGAGAAGATTTTTGTAGAAGATGATTTTTTTTACCATTCACAAAAACCATGCATTGATTTTTAAATTTTCTCGCGGGAAAACACAT
Organism: Henricia sp. BOLD:AAB3569; assembly: GCA_037783545.1. Taxonomy (NCBI): domain Eukaryota; kingdom Metazoa; phylum Echinodermata; class Asteroidea; order Spinulosida; family Echinasteridae; genus Henricia; species Henricia sp. BOLD:AAB3569. The sequence continues at coordinate 247,400 of JBBELK010001010.1, read as the reverse complement.
AATAATAATAATGTACGCATTAACAGCGCCGTAATAGCATTGTGCCGATATCCGTATAGCGTTTTGATGAGCAGTGCTGTCACTTTAATTCTTCCATTTATTAAATTCTTTTGTCAAAAACGCCATGAATTTCCCGACAGTAGCATGATTTTGCCGACAAAAATGAATAATGAGGGTGGGGCTGCTACGATATTTTGGTGTCCTGCGACGAAAAATAGCGTCGTAGAGGACTGTCGTGAGGTTTTGGTCTGGATCAAAGTCAAAATGTTGTCTTGGGTATTTTTTTCGCTCGTGGCCATGTCGTACGACTGTCTTACGACATGCGTACAATTATCGCACGATTTTAGGGTGACTCTTCACTCACCTACACAGTTTAGCCGAGTAATTTCCTTCAAAATTTAAAATTTTAGAGGTGGGATCCGGATCGCCATATGACCACTAACTTGGTCCAATATTTCTTCCGTTGCGTGTTGGCATAGAGCTTATAAACTAGGCCTACGTGTAACTTTGGAAGCAAATTTTCCGACAATGAAAAACGATGTTAGTGTAATTTAACAGGAGTTAACTATAACTCTTGATACACCTTCCACAGTTCAGCCGGCTAATTTCTGTGAAAGTTTAAAATTTTAAAGGTAGGATCCGGCTCGCCATATGATCACTAACTTGGGTGTATAGGCCTACTCCTATTCCGCTGCGTGTGGGCAGAGTTTATAAACTATACGTGTAACTTTGGAAGCAAATTTTTGGACAGAGGATAACGCTATGTTAAATGTAATGTAACAGTGGTTAACTATGACTCTTTATTCACCAGTTAAGCCGACTAAATTCCTTTAAATTTAACATTTTAGAGGTAGGATCCGGCTCGCTAAGATCACTAACGTGCGTGCATGTACTCCTGTACTTCCGCTGCGTGTGAGCCGAGCTTATAAACTACGTGTAACTTTGGAAACAAATTTTCGGACAGTGGAAAACGCTATGTTAAATGCAATGTAACAGTGGTTAACTATGACTCTTCAGTCACCTACCACAGTTTAGCCGACTAATTTCCTTCCAAATTGAAAATGTTAGAGGTAGGATCCGGCTCGCCATATGATCACTAACGTGCGTGTACTATATATTACTTCCGCTGCGGGTGGGCAGAGCTTATAAACTACGTGTAACTTTGGAAACAAATTTTCGGACAGTGGAAAACGCTATGTTAAATATAATGTAACAGTGATTAACTATGACTCTTCACTCACCTACCACAGTTTAGCCGACTCATTTCCTTCAAAATTAAAAATTTTAGAGGTAGGATCCGGCTCGACATATGATCACTAACGTGCGTGCGTGTACTCCTATATACTTCCGCTGCGTGTGGGCAGCGATTATAAACTACGTGTAACTTTGGAAGCAGCTTTTCGGGCAGTGGAAAACGCTATGTTAAATGCAATGTAACAGTGGTTAACTATGACTCTTCAGTCACCTACCACAGTTTAGCCGACTAATTTCCTTAACAATTTAAAATGTTAGAGGTAGAATCCGGTTTTCAATATACGTGCGCCGGGCTGCTGAACTTCCATTACGCGACGGAGGGCACGAGCCTTTCATAAACGTGCAACTTTGGAAGCAAATTTTCGGACAGTAGAAATCGCTATGTTAAATGTAATGTAACAGTGATTAACTATGACTCTTCATTCACCTACCACAGTTTATCCGACTAGTTTCCTTCAAAATTAAAAATTTTAGAGGTAGGATCCGGCTCGACATATGATCACTAACGTGCGTGCGTGTACTCCTATATACTTCCGCTGCGGGTGGGCAGAGCTTATAAACTACGTGTAACTTTGGAAACAAATTTTCGGACAGTGGAAAACGCTATGTTAAATATAATGTAACAGTGATTAACTATGACTCTTCACTCACCTACCACAGTTTATCCGACTAGTTTCCTTCAAAATTAAGAATTTTAGAGCTAGGATCCGGCTCGACATATGATCACTAACGTGCGTGCGTATACTCCTTTACTTCCGCTGCGTGTGGGCAGAGCTTATAAACTACGTGTAACTTTGGAAGCAGCTTTTCGGGCAGTGGAAAACGCTATGTTAAATGCAATGTAACAGTGATTAACTATGACTCTTCACTCACCTACCACAGTTTAGCCGACTAGTTTCCTTCAAAATTAAACATTTTAGAGGTAGGATCCGGTTTTCAATATACGTGCGCCGGGCTGCTGAACTTCCATTACGCGACGAAGGGCACGAGCCTTTCATAAACGTGCAACTTTGGAAGCAAATTTTCGGACAGTAGAAAGCGCTATGTTAAATATAATGTAACAGTGATTAACTATGACTCTTCATTCACCTACCACAGTTTATCCGACTAGTTTCCTTCAAAATTAAAAATTTTAGAGCTAGGATCCGGCTCGACATATGATCACTAACGTGCGTGCGTGTACTCCTATACTTCCGCTGCGGGTGGGCAGAGCTTATAAACTACGTGTAACTTTGGAAACAAATTTTCGGACAGTGGAAAACGCTATGTTAAATATAATGTAACAGTGATTAACTATGACTCTTCACTCACCTACCACAGTTTAGCCGACTCATTTCCTTCAAAATTAAAAATTTTAGAGGTAGGATCCGGCTCGACATATGATCACTAACGTGCGTGCGTGTACTCCTATATACTTCCGCTGCGGGTGGGCAGAGCTTATAAACTACGTGTAACTTTGGAAACAAATTTTCGGACAGTGGAAAACGCTATGTTAAATATAATGTAACAGTGATTAACTATGACTCTTCACTCACCTACCACAGTTTATCCGACTAGTTTCCTTCAAAATTAAGAATTTTAGAGCTAGGATCCGGCTCGACATATGATCACTAACGTGCGTGCGTATACTCCTTTACTTCCGCTGCGTGTGGGCAGAGCTTATAAACTACGTGTAACTTTGGAAGCAGCTTTTCGGGCAGTGGAAAACGCTATGTTAAATGCAATGTAACAGTGATTAACTATGACTCTTCACTCACCTACCACAGTTTAGCCGACTAGTTTCCTTCAAAATTAAACATTTTAGAGGTAGGATCCGGTTTTCAATATACGTGCGCCGGGCTGCTGAACTTCCATTACGCGACGAAGGGCACGAGCCTTTCATAAACGTGCAACTTTGGAAGCAAATTTTCGAACAGTAGAAAGCGCTATGTTAAATATAATGTAACAGTGATTAACTATGACTCTTCATTCACCTACCACAGTTTATCCGACTAGTTTCCTTCAAAATTAAAAATTTTAGAGCTAGGATCCGGCTCGACATATGATCACTAACGTGCGTGCGTGTACTCCTATACTTCCGCTGCGGGTGGGCAGAGCTTATAAACTACGTGTAACTTTGGAAACAAATTTTCGGACAGTGGAAAACGCTATGTTAAATATAATGTAACAGTGATTAACTATGACTATTCACTCACCTACCACAGTTTAGCCGACTCATTTCCTTCAAAATTAAAAATTTTAGAGGTAGGATCCGGCTCGACATATGATCACTAACGTGCGTGCGTGTACTCCTATATACTTCCGCTGCGTGTGGGCAGCGATTATAAACTACGTGTAACTTTGGAAGCAGCTTTTCGGGCAGTGGAAAACGCTATGTTAAATGCAATGTAACAGTGATTAACTATGACTCTTCACTCACCTACCACAGTTTAGCCGACTCATTTCCTTCAAAATAAAAAATGTTAGAGGTAGGATCCGGCTCGCCATATGATCACTAACGTGCGTGTACTATATATTACTTCCGCTGCGTGTGGGCAGAGCTTATAAACTACGTGTAACTTTGGAAACAAATTTTCGGACAGTGGAAAACGCTATGTTAAATGTAATGTAACAGTGGTTAACTATGACTCTTCAGTCACCTACCACAGTTTAGCCGACTAATTTCCTTCAAAATTGAAAATGTTAGAGGTAGGATCCGGTTTTCAATATACGTGCGCCGGGCTGCTGAACTTCCATTACGCGACGGAGGGCACGAGCCTTTCATAAACGTGCAACTTTGGAAGAAAATTTTCGGACAGTAGAAAGCGCTATGTTAAATGTAATGTAACAGTGATTAACTATGACTCTTCACTCACCTACCACAGTTTAGCCGACTCATTTCATTCAAAATTAAAAATTTTAGAGGTAGGATCCGGCTCGACATATGATCACTAACGTGCATGCGTGTACTCCTCTACTTCCGCTGCGTGTGGGCAGCGATTATAAACTACGTGTAACTTTGGAAGCAGCTTTTCGGGCAGTGGAAAACGCTATGTTAAATGCAATGTAACAGTGATTAACTATGACTCTTCACTCACCTACCACAGTTTAGCCGACTCATTTCCTTCAAAATTAAAAATTTTAGAGGTAGGATCCGGCTCGCCATATGATCACTAACGTGCGTGTACTATATATTACTTCCGCTGCGTGTGGGCAGAGCTTATAAACTACGTGTAACTTTGGAAACAAATTTTCGGACAGTGGAAAACGCTATGTTAAATGTAATGTAACAGTGATTAACTATGACTCTTCACTCACCTACCACAGTTTATCCGACTCATTTCCTTCAAAATTAAAAATTTTAGAGGTAGGATCCGGCTCGACATATGATCACTAACGTGCGTGCGTGTACTCCTATATACTTCCGCTGCGTGTGGGCAGAGCTTATAAACTACGTGTAACTTTGGAAACAAATTTTCGGACAGTGGAAAACGCTATGTTAAATGTAATGTAACAGCGGTTAACTATGACTCTCCATTCACCTACCACAGTTTATCCGACTAGTTTCCTTCAAAATTAAAAATTTTAGAGGTAGGATCCGGCTCGCCATAATGATCGTGCGTGCGTGTACTCCTGTACTTCCGCTGCGGGTGCATGGGCAGAGCTTATAAACTACGTGTAACTTTGGAAACACATTGTCGGACAGTGGTAAACGCTATGTTAAATGTAATGTAACAGCGGTTAACTATGACTCTTCATTCACCTACCACAGTTTATCCGACTAGTTTTCTTCAAAATTAAAAATGTTACAGGTAGGATCCGGCTGGCTACATGATCATTAACGTACACATGTATGTGTGAGCATGTTATAGTCGGCTCCATGGTTGGGTTTCTTGGGCTATATCATGATCTACAGAGTTAAATCACGAAAAATGGCAACGTTTACACATGCCCACTAACAAAAGCGGCAATTTACACAGATTGAGGGTCATTTCAAAAGAAAGATCCGGCGTGCATGGGAAACAATCAGGAGAAACAATTTCTTTTTTATTAGTGGCCTGCACTTCACAATGCATTGGGAGCATTGACGGGTCAGTATCTCTTCGGAAATTTCACTTTGTGGAATGGCGATGTTCTGTATGATTAAAAAATGGGGCCGTACATGGTGGTAAAAGGTATGTAAGCGTAATTAGAAGTCAAACAAGGCACTTTCTGTTCGTTAAATAGCCATTTTTGAAAAAGATCCGGAAGATCCGGAAGGATCCGGAAGGTCCGACTTATACATACTGCCGACCGGACCTGCCCATTTTCCAAATTCTTCAACAAGATTTCGTTTTCGGCCAGGCAAACGGGGCCAGAAATGGATCCTTGCGATCTCCTCAACGTGTACCAGGGTCTTCACGGCTTTCTGAACCACGAAGTAGGCTCCTGTGACTGCCAAGACGTCATTGTAGATCTGCATCGATCTTGAAATTTCCTCAAAAACAAAACGCACGCTGTCTACTGCGACCGCCATGTTTATTTTTGGCCACACTAAACTCGCTACAAGTCGCTCCAGCAAAGTTCGGTGGTTGTTGAGTGCGTTCGCTTAGCTTCTGCAGCGCAGGTCAACACGACTTTACCACCCCTTGACTGATCAAAGCTAACCATAAACGACTATGACTCTATGAAGCAAATTAAACGCACCCAATCATGCCATATGTTGTTTGGTTTCTATTTGTTCAAGCGAGCACCGAGTAAAAACCAGAAATATAAATGAATGAATAAATAAATAAATAAATAGACGAACAATCACTTAGCAAAATAAACTAACCCATTGCACATTATCAAACACCAAACAATATCGCGGTGTGCTCACCGCTAAACACCCCTGCTAAATAGTGGATCATTCCGACACATTGCCGTGCACATTATGTAAATTAGTACGGCACGTGACGTCAGTAACTAGTCTCGTACCCAGACGTGATAGGGTGCCTGCCCATACCATGGCAGATCCGGGTACGAGTCTCTGATAACGTGCAATCACAATGGGCGTGTTTGTTTCATGACAGATCCGAATCCAGATCGCGAGCGCAGAAACAAACAAAACCGCTCTCAACTCGGATCTCAAATCACGTGAATTGCAATTTATTTACGAAATTTGTCAAATTTCTGTTCCAAATTTCTCCCACGACATTCGTCGTAAATAAACAAGCATTCTAAATTTGTTTGTATCGTCTGTTGCCTCTGAAAACTGAAGCGACACGGTTTTACCACGATGTTTACGTCGCCATTTTGGATCTAGCGCTGAACCATCTCTCGAGAAGGATTCCACAGATCACCTTGGATATGCGCCGATCTGAATCTGGATCCGTCCGAAACAAACACGCCCTTAGTAAATTAGTACGTCACATGACGTCAGTAACTAGTCTCGTACCCAGACGTGATGGGGTGCTTGCCCATACCATGGCAGGTCCGGGTATCTCAAATGGGTCCGGGTACGAGATTGTGATAACGTGCAATCACAGTGATATCAGTGATATCACCGGAGCAGTTATTTTTATGCACCGGAAATTGTTATTTTTAAACCATGTGTCATGCATGGTAATCTGTAGCGTTCTGGGTGGCATTTAAAGAGCACAATATTTACGCACACCGCGGCTATTTGGCAAACATCTGACAGAATGGATCGAGTCGGCGTAGTGGTTCTTCCCAGCCTTTCACCTCTGGCGTCCCGGGTTCAAACTAATCCGGGGCGTGTATGTGGATTTAGTTTGCAGAGCCTACTTGTAGGCTACTTGACTGCCTGGGCTTCCCCTAGGAGATTTCTCTGGGATTTTTCTCCCACTTCTAAAACTGTAAAAAATGTTTTCGTCATCTTAAAGAGGAAGAATCCCCCTTGACGAAAATCCAGCATTTAGGCTTTTTTCGATAGTCCAAACATCCCTCTAGCCGACGTGGATTTTTATTATTTTTTAATTGTCGGTTTAAGTGGATAAATTGCAAGCAAAAGTGCGCTTTTCGAAAATGAGATTTTCGCGATTTCTGAAACGCTCATTAGGTATTCATGATATGCGCGTGACCCCGTGACGCAATCCTGGGAAAGAGAAGTCAACACGATTGTTAGCTCCATACGTTTACAAGCAAAGAAATTGGAAAACCGTCTCTGTTAGATGGTGTTTTTTGAACAATTTTGTTGGTCCAAAAAGCCCAGTAGCTGCGTAGTTGTATGTTTTATTAGACACTATGAAAAAAAAAGAGCAGAAAGATTTTCTTTTCTAGTACCAAGAGAAAGAAAAATGAGTCGCTCATTCTAACTTGTACCGGCCGATGTTCAAACACGTGGGAACTGCACACAGACCGCTGTGAATGCCGTTCGTTCCGTGACAAAACCACCCGTCGCAATGCACCAGTATTTACTTCAAAAGAGCTTCATTGTGAGCCACAATTTCACCGGTTTTTTTACAAAACAGGTAATAGTAGATTGTTGTCATACTTACATGAAGTGTTTTTCACGTTTGTATTTTGAATTACAAGGACAAAACAGGCATGATAAACATTCACTTCGTGTATTTTCCATTCAATACTGCACAGGCCGTTTTGTATGTTTCTCAGGATGACGTCAAAACCCTGTTGATAAACAAACCAAGTGACCTCGAGCGTTTCAGAATTTCGGGTGAAGAGGGTCGGAACTGCTTTACGTTTTAAGCAAAAGCCTGTCGATTTTTTGTGAAAAACAAATTGTCATGGTGTTGTAGACTCATACACCTCCATGATAAACAGAAAAACTTAAAAATGTGGACTGGGGAGGGGGGATTTTAGCTGTTTAACATTTCCCCGGAGGTTCGAACCCGCAACCCCAAGTTTCCACCTTTAGTAAACACTCGCTGTGGAATTGTGAACATGAGATTTGCTGACGATAACGAACAAAGGCAATAGAGGGGAATTTAATTGGGGCCACGCAGGTTTACTTTATTAAACACAAACGCAACAATATTTAGCTAATCGCGCGCTAAGCAACCACTATCTGCAATCCTTGTGGCTAAGCGCATTAGTGGGGCATAATTGTTTTTACGTCACGATACCTTACACGCACAGGATATGTAAATACAGTACTATAAAATTGAAACGTCACACTGTACGTTGCCAAGGTTACTGGATCTATACACTAAAACCAGTGAACCTTTTCTCTGCGCTTTAGCAATGGATGTTTCAGATCACCACTGAATGTTTAGACCCAGTAAAACTGATGGTAGAACTATTTACCGGAAAACACCGGAAAACATACTAAATACCGGAAAACACCGGAAAACAGTATTTTGATGGAGCAAGTGTGGTTGAGTGCCTTGTTCAAGGGCACAGGTACCGCAGCTGGGAGGGAGGTTCGAACCCGCAACCCCAAGTTGTCATCTATGATTGCGAGTCAATGACAAAGTAAACCACTCGGCCACGATACCCCACACTTTTGCAAGAAACCTTTGCACTGTGGCTGGTCCCCCAACTTCTTTATATTCAAATGGAGGTGCAGTTTAGTAAGTCACATGCTATGATGTTGTTGCTACGTGGTGCAAGCCAATTCCTAGCAACCATTGCAACAGTCTAGTTGCATTGTGCCATTCTTTTCTACGGTGAACATGGTAGTTTCTTTACCTCACACCTCCCGCGTGCACCACATAGCAACAAAAATGAGTGTGGTCAAGTGGATACAAAGTGTGAATCTGAAAGGAAGTACGTCAGTACACCCGAGGCTATTTTTTTAATTTTTTTTTTAAATTTGTGCAAAGTTCCTTTCGTGAAGATAGAGCATTAGTACTTACGAAAATGCAAATGAAACTCGCAACTTCACAAGACCAGAGAAAACCGCAACACATTTTGCGCATGCGTGCCTTATGAAACAAGAAGGGCGAGTTTGTTTCGGACGGATCCAGATTCAGATCTGCGCAGATCCAATTCACGTGACTTGAATTCCTAGTTGAGAGCAGTTTCGTTTGTTTCTGCGCGGTATTAAAGGTCCTGAAATGGTGTTTTTATCAATGAAATCTGTCCTATGGAACTACGCTCTAAACACAAAAATAACTGATTTTTAGTTGCACCAAGCAGACCCTTACTGTTTAGTCAGTTTGACTAGATTTTCTAATCAGGATGACTAAAATCTGTGTAACGTCAAACAGATATCTAGTTAAAACAACTACCAGCCGGAGTCAGATTCACCGGTATAACTATATTTCTACTCATTTATCAGTAACTAGTTTTCAGGGTCCGCGGAGTGCAATGTTTTGACTGATTTATTAGTCAAATTTGACTAAGTGTTTTTACAGTGTAGTCTATTAATTTACAATCATAAAAACCCTACTTGGAAGTTGTTTGGGGGGTTAAAATCAAGGTTTTTGGTGATGTGTGGTGTCACATTAGGAAAACACAGGAAAGTCTCATTCAACTGTGCACAAAAGTTTCCACAATTTTCTCCAACTTGCTGAAACTTTTGTAACCCATGACGGTTTAGGTTTGTTTTACATGTTGCCTGTTGCAAACCATGAAAAAAAACTAAGGCTGGAAACTGCAACAATTTTCCACAATTCCAGTTTGAAGTCTTATGTTTTTTCTTTGCTTTTCTGCTGTGTGTTCCTAAAGTGACATGCCCCAAACAGCGCACTCTTTCTGTGAGTTTATGTGAAGAAATTTTAAAAGTTTAAAAATGCCACTTTTTATTCATGGGGCATCAAAATGAACAGTAGTATTGTCTTTCTACACAAGTAATCCTTCATATGCAGCAAATACTGTGCATAAAGTTATTGAGAATTTCAGGCCCTTTAAACTTAGGGTCTGGATTCGGATCTTTCGTGAAACAAACACGCCCAAAGATTAGCACGAAAACAAAAGTTCAGTTGATAAATTTCGTGCTCATTTTAGTACTCCTCCCCACCCGATGTGCCAGGAATGAGAGCGTTGCAAACGCCCTCAGGATTAACGGGGTCGAGGTAAACCCTAGTCTGGTACCCGGACCAAAAATTCTTTGACTAGACTGAATTTAAGGTCCGGCAGCCGCCAATTTCGCCATTTTGAAACAGGAGGAATTCCTCCTTTTCCCGAAGGTTCCCGAAGTTACCCGAATGCACGTCCGGTCGTCCGGACGTTACCGTTAATCGTCGGGTACAGTTCGTGATTGTTTCGAGAATTTGAATTGACGTCGCGTGCACGTACGCGTGTATTTATGGTGATGCCACGGATTTAAACCTACGCAGTGGCTAGGCTATAGTTACGGGATTGCAACAGCAGATTAAAACTATAATGACATGTACAATATGGAGCTCACTGGGTGATGCAGACAAGGTTTGAATTTTCTTTTTGATGCTAGCCTACATCATGTATATTATTAATAATTTAATATTTTAAGGTTAATATTATTAGACTCAGTAACTGAGTCGTTGGTCCCGGTTAAAAAATTCGTAAAAAAACAGGGCCAACGACTCAGTTACTGGGTCTAGGCTACTTAATATATTAAATTTGTATTGGTCAAATATGGAATAACCCCTTTCAAATTGTTGTACACTCATGCCACATAGCGCGCAGCGCGCTTTGAAAACTAACGGTTATGTGCTTCTAAAAATAAATGCATGACGCAATGCTTAAAGTGCTATTTTAAACACGACAGTATAGCCGGTCCTCATATTCAGTCGTTGTATGTGGAATATGTGGAGCGGGAACCAGTATAGGTAAACCCCAGGCGCAGGCCGCCGTACATGAGGCGTGTTTATTTAAAGGGCCCCTTATTTAGGATTTTTATCAATGAAATCTATGCTTTAAAACCACTCTACTCAGTTAAAGTCATAAAAATCCTATTTGGAGCTTGCTTTGGGGGTTAAAACAAAGGTTTTTAGTTTTTATGCTAATAAAAATATGCATATTCATGACCAAGGTCACTATGTCACAAGAGGCAAACACAAAAAAATCACATTCAACTGTGCACAAAAGATTCCACTTTTTTCTCAATTTTCCTGAAACTTTTGTAATCCATGGGTGTTTGAGTTTGCTTTACATGTTGCCTGCTGTAAGCCATGACAAAACTGGGGGTAGAAACTGCAGCAATTTGCCACAAGTCCAACTTGAAGTCTTATGTTTTTTCTTAACTTTTCCCTTCTGTCTTCCTTATGTGATGCACTCAAAACAGCGCCCTCTGTCTGTGATTTATTGCAGTGAAATCTTCAAAGTTGAAAAAGGCCACCTTTTATTGATTTTACATCCAAACGAACAATGGTATGTCTTGCTGAACAAGTAATCCGTCATTATGAAGCAAAGCTTAGGCACAAAGTTGTTTAGCATGTAACAGGCCCTTTAATGCAAATTTCCCCACGGGGTAATTTGCATATTGCGGCTATATAAACCAACCGCAGCGTGAAACGGATATTAGTATGCATTCTGCGGTTTCACGTCGTGTGCAGAGTGTACGTACATGTACTAAACCGTCACATAATACGTGTACAATTCCGTGAACATGGCTGCTTGCAACCGGCCAAATTTTCGTGCCGTGTGCACATTTTTGTTGATAATATTCTGGATTTTCTGCCGGGTCCACGTGCTTGTGTCGGCTGAGAAAGCACCCACGGATTCTCAAGGCAATCACGGTCACTCGGATTCCATTTTCGGAGATCCGTTTGACGAAATTTTGAAACATTTGGAGGAGAAAAATTGGGCGGGAACGGTGAGAAATGTCACGAGTGAAGAAACGGAGAAAATTATTCATTCTTTGTTTGAGGATCGTATGCGGTGTAGCGCCCATTTTAACGCGACAACGTGCCGGCAGGTAAGCAATTTGAGAATTTTACCGCTAAAATTCCAAATTTAACTTATGCACTTTCTCCTGAACAATTTATTATCCAAAACCTTTCTAAAATAACGTGTTTAAAATTAAATTTTAATTAATTTAATTTTTAACGCGAATTCAAATTTCTGTGCTGAATTTGAAATCTAAAAATTGCATGCCACCGTACCAGGTTTTTAAAGATTAAATATAGGTTTTCCCGGACAATTCTGGAAAATGTGTACATTTGTTAGTAAAAGAAGCATTCGTTTACGTGCGAAATAGAATGAATTAACGTTTAAAATCCCTGTTTCTATTTAATAAATGATAATTCTATTTCCATGAAGGTACATTCAGTCGTAAAAAATCAGCACACGATTTCCCGAATGATGTGCGTAAATTTAGCCTAATGGCATTTCATTTTAGCTGATTTATCATCAATCTGTTTCGCTAATGAGCAGCTGATTTCGCGCGCAAAGTTATTTAACGTATGCCTGGCACAACCATTCTCAGACATACTAGTATGCATGTATGCATAAGTGCCTTGGTACCGAGACAGGGCATTTTGAGGATAACCGTTGGTTAACAACTGGACAAAATATTTGTTGCCATGGTAACTAAAATGCCACGTCATTGCAACGTCTATTGAAACGCCGATGTTTTATTGTCTTCAAACATCAATCATTTATACGCACTTTACGTATATATAAACATCTTGAATACAGCAGTGCAAAAACGTGCAAAAACCTGATTTCAATTTTTATTGTAAAACCCCTGTTGAAAATTAAGGACAATTGCGAACAACGGACACATTATGTAAATCCTTGCGCGGTGAACAGCGCGCGCCCTTGGCCTTCTGTAGTTCAGCTCCGACATATTAGCTGTTTTCAACACTACCGCCTTCGTCTGTGGCTCCGGCCTGAGGTATCCCAGCAATATTAATTATTAATGGATTAAGAAACAACTTGGGCCAATGCTAATTTGAACGGTAACCCCTCTTGAGCATATTTATTAACACCAAGAGAACCCACGAAGGTAAACTACAGACAAAGGAAGACATCGAATTCAAAATACCGAGCCTAACTGTAAAACACCAAGCGTTTTGAAAACGGCCGATACGTGAACAGATTTTGCGCACACGTGCTAGCTAGCTAGTTACGCCCTGGGGCCAATTTCATGGTGCTGCTTAAGCGCTAGCTGAAAAGGTGTGCTTACTGTAGCATAAAAGGTGTGCTAACTTTAAGGCTATTTCACGGCCGCGGCGTGCTTAAGCATGCGCGTGCTTGGAAACGGGCATTGTTGCGTCACGAGTGTTTAGCAAATTTGCCTCTGAAGCTAGCAAACGTTTGGCAGTGCTTAAGGTTACGGTCTCCATGAAATAGCCGGAGCCTCCGTTAGCACAAAATCGGCTGCTAAACAGCTCCATGAAATTGGCCCCTGGTTATACTGATATTTGCATATAAATTGCCCGCCGACCCGATACTTTTCATTGTGAAAATACTCCAAAATCATAAAGTGGATGGATCTAAAAGTAGGAGGGTTGTATGTTCATATCTATATAGGCTATCAACGGTTCAAATAAATCGTGATTTTTGGCGACGCCCAGTCTTTGGACAGTACCAACTCCGATTAGTAGTAGGCCTACCTCTTTAAGCACGGGGATTTTGCTTCGAAAACAAGCTACCTTCATCAAGTTCATGGAACTTAGTACCTCTCCGGCCCAGGAAAATGAAGTAGAGGTGTTTCTCGTTCATATGATATGTATATCAACACATTTCGACCTACAGACATTAGGCCTAGGGCTATTTTTCTCTGAAAAAAATGGGTAAAAAAGCGAAAAATCTTCAAAATCTATGGAGGTCAAGGCATATTTTTTTGGGGGAAATCCAGGGGAGCCTCTCACTAAACTGAACAGCAAACTTGCAAACAAGGCTCTATGTTAGCAGGAAAATTTTCCGTATATGAAAAGATTGATGCAAATAATTATATTTTGATTCGTGCAAACGTCCGTCCTAGCCGTTTTGAGCCCTGGATACAGAAACGTAACACCCTCATTTTTGTGCTATACACCCCGTTTTTTGTCAATAAATGGTTAAATAGTTTTGGATCAGAGTTGAAAATGTCAAGGTTTCAACATTTGTAAGATTGACACCAAAAATAACTTTGCTTTTCGAATTGTTTGGACACAAAAGGATGACGGTACGGAGTGGTACCTTATTTACCCGGGTGCACGTGATAAACCGGTCATGCGCAACAATTTACAACAGAAAGAATTGTTAGCCGACTCAGACATGAAATGGTAAAAAAAAAATGAAATAAACTTCTCGTATTTGTTTTCAAATTACGGTCAAGATTGACTAATATCGGTTTTTATGAGTAAACCGTATTCATACAGAAAAGGGTTGTTTATTTTATTTATTTACAAAATTAACATGGGCAGGGGTTTGGGTGGGGTGGTCTCTGGGAGGGGTGGTTATCTCATTCAAGGGTTTATCCTTCTGTAGGGCTTGCTAAGCTCACGTGATAGCCAATCCCAATCAGTGAGGAACAACTGCAATACTGTGATTCAAGATCACCAGTTGGCTTCATAGCTCAATTGGTAGGGCATCTGCACGTTAAGCAGAAGGTCTGCGGTTCGAATCCTGGTGGAGCCATTAAGTTGTTTTTCACCGCATCCAGATTTCCCAAATTCATGGACATTTTTGTCCACATGGTATTGTATTCGTTACTTGCCGTGATCAAAACCAAACCAAAAATACTTAACATTTTCTCAACAGATCTCAATAGACCTTATGCACGGCGGCCATGATAGAGGGCAGTCACGCTGTCAACCAGTTGCACCAGTTGAAACCAATTGAAACCAGTTGCACCAGTTGAAACCAGTTGCACCAGTTGAAACCAGTCACCAATTCCCAGTTCAACTGGACCAGTTCGGACCAGTTCAACTGGTTTCAACTGGAATTTTCACCTGTGGGCACAGTGCGTCATGCACGAGTAGGCACTTTGTGGGTCTATTGTCACATTTGAATATGAAAACATGGCCTCTGTCATGGCCGCCATGCATAAGGTCTATATTTCGATACAGCTATAGGCCTAATTATACTAAAAGTGAAAGAAAGTTACTGCACTAAAGTGATCATAACAGAAACCAAAAAGACGGACATATAGTTTCCCTTACGCACCACATTCGTACGATATTTTTGTCATGTCCTCGTTCAACATAATTTATTGGAAATCAAACTAAGGGATTTTATATAGAAAGGCATGCTGCCACACTAACTTGTTACCATGGGTTTAGTTTATCTCTTAAGAACAACCGATATAAGCTTTATTTTAATACAAGACATTTGTTGGAAAATAATTACGGTTTTGGCTATGCTGCAAAAATAATTATGTTACAGGGTGTCCGCGGGTCTTAAAAAAGTCTTAAATTAATTTTTCTAAATTTAAGGCCTTGAAAAGCATTACAAAATATTAAAAACATTAAAAAGTATTAAATTATTAGCTAGCTTTTGGGCCTGTATGGTATGGAATTATTTCCTGTTTTGGGGGTTTAATTGGTCTTAAATTCCATTAAAGAAGGCATTAAAAAGGGTCTTAAAAAGTCTTAAATTTGACTCGCTGAAGCTCGCGGACCCCCTGTTAATTGTTACCTATACTACAGTGAAAAGACCAATATTTTCAACGCCTGTGGCCATTTTCGACTCAAAAAGCTAATCGCATTAAAAAGAGGGATATATTTTGTTCTCAAACTGTACAAGTTTTCAGTAAAAAATAGTATATTAAGTAACGACAGGGATCTTTACAAAACGCAGAAAGATTGGGGTTTTTTTACGGCGCGTATCACCAAAAAAAACCAATCCGGTTTCTGCGATAATGCGAACGGCGCCGCCGCTTTATTTAAGATCACCGTGATAACATTTATGCTGATGTCATTTTTGGAAAGCCGGAATTTGTGATTTTATCAGACACGACAAGTATTGATGTTTAAGCAGATAAGGGTTCTGAACTGTACACGAAATATTTAAGTAAACACACTCTCTGTGGGAATTTAAAAACAAATAACGTTATGCATACATTTCAAGTTTGGTTATGTTTAAAGGCAGTAGGCCTATACATCATTGGTAATCTCGAAAATCAGAAATGTTCACAGATTTACGCCTAACTTACACAATATAAACATGATGACCGTAGAAAACTTCCCCTGAAATGGTTTTGTCTGAAGTGCTATAGTCTTTGAGAAATGAGTAAAACAATTAGTTTTCGTCTCATGAGACGAAAATTCAATTCGCCCCAAAACCATTTCGCCCAAGTGCCATTTCGCCCCAAACCACTTCGCCCGAGTGCCATTTCGCCCCAAATTACTTTGTCCAAACACTACATCGCCCAAATGCCACTTCGCCCCAAAACCCCTTAAATGCACAGGCCGTAGTTCAAGGCGAAATGGTTAAGGGCGAAGTGGTTTTGGGGCGAAATTACTGCAAACCCTTTTTTGACTGTTTTCTCAAAAGTTAGACGAAGTACGGAGCTGATTTTTGCTCAGGTTGGTTTTAATCATGCATATCTTCAATCACACAGGGGGACAAAACTAGGCTATTTCACGGCCGCAACGTGCTTAAGCATGGTCTAACACGGACACACTTGTGGGGTACCAAACACAATGGAACAATGATACCCCATAAAGAAATTCAAAAGGAACAGTGGTACCCCACAGAGGAATTCTAAAGAAAAGGGAAAATAGGACACCAATGCAAGTACCCCATAAACCCCTGTGTACACAGATATGTGCGCGTGCTTGGCAACGGGCATTGTTGTGTCACGAGTGTTTAGCAAATTTGCCTCTGAAGCTAGCAAACGTTTGCCAGTGCTTAAGGTCACGGTCTCCATGAAATAGCCGGAGCCTCCGTTAGCACAAAATCGGCTGCTAAACAGCTCCATGAAATTGGCCCCTGGTTACTGATATTTGCATATAAATTGCCCGCCGACCCGATACTTTTCATTGTGAAAATACTCCAAAATCATAAAGTGGATGGATCTAAAAGTAGGAGGGTTGTATGTTCATATCTATATAGGCTATCAACGGTTCAAATAAATCGTGATTTTTGGCGACGCCCAGTCTTTGGACAGTACCAACTCCGATTAGTAGTAGGCCTACCTCTTTAAGCACGGGGATTTTGCTTCGAAAACAAGCTATACCTTCATCAAGTTCATGGAACTTAGTACCTCTCCGGCCCAGGAAAATGAAGTAGAGGTGTTTCTCGTTCATATGATATGTATATCAACACATTTCGACCTACAGACATTAGGCCTAGGGCTATTTTTCTCTGAAAAAAATGGGTAAAAAAGCGAAAAATCTTCAAAATCTATGGAGGTCAAGGCATATTTTTTGGGGGGAAATCCAGGGGAGCCTCTCACTAAACTGAACAGCAAACTTGCAAACAAGGCTCTATGTTAGCAGGAAAATTTTCCGTAGGCTATATGAAAAGATTGATGCAAATAATTATATTTTGATTCGTGCAAACGTCCGTCCTAGCCGTTTTGAGCCCTGGATACAGAAACGTAACACCCTCATTTTTGTGCTATACACCCCGTTTTTTGTCAATAAATGGTTAAATAGTTTTGGATCAGAGTTGAAAATGTCAAGGTTTCAACATTTGTAAGATTGACACCAAAAATAACTTTGCTTTTCGAATTCTTTGGACACAAAAGGATGACGGTACGGAGTGGTACCTTATTTACCCGGGTGCACGTGATAAACCGGTCATGCGCAACAATTTACAACAGAAAGAATTGTTAGCCGACTCAGACATGAAATGGTAAAAAAAAAATGAAATAAACTTCTCGTATTTGTTTTCAAATTACGGTCAAGATTGACTAATATCGGTTTTTATGAGTAAACCGTATTCATACAGAAAAGGGTTGTTTATTTTATTTATTTACAAAATTAACATGGGCAGGGGTTTGGGTGGGGTGGTCTCTGGGAGGGGTGGTTATCTCATTCAAGGGTTTATCCTTCTGTAGGGCTTGCTAAGCTCACGTGATAGCCAATCCCAATCAGTGAGGAACAACTGCAATACTGTGATTCAAGATCACCAGTTGGCTTCATAGCTCAATTGGTAGGGCATCTGCACGTTAAGCAGAAGGTCTGCGGTTCGAATCCCGGTGGAGCCATTAAGTTGTTTTTCACCGCATCCAGATTTCCCAAATTCATGGACATTTTTGTCCACATGGTATTGTATTCGTTACTTGCCGTGATCAAAACCAAACCAAAAATACTTAACATTTTCTCAACAGATCTCAATAGACCTTATGCACGGCGGCCATGATGGAGGGCAGTCACGCTGTCAACCAGTTGAAACCAATTGAAACCAGTTGCACCAGTTGAAACCAGTTGCACCAGTTGAAACCAGTCACCAATTCCCAGTTCAACTGGACCAGTTCGGACCAGTTTAACTGGTTTCAACTGGAATTTTCACCTGTGGGCACAGTGCGTCATGCACGAGTAGGCACTTTGTGGGTCTATTGTCACATTTGAATATGAAAACATGGCCTCTGTCATGGCCGCCATGCATAAGGT
This sequence comes from Henricia sp. BOLD:AAB3569, assembly GCA_037783545.1. Lineage (NCBI taxonomy): Eukaryota > Metazoa > Echinodermata > Asteroidea > Spinulosida > Echinasteridae > Henricia > Henricia sp. BOLD:AAB3569. The sequence goes on along the minus strand of JBBELK010001010.1, from coordinate 228,813 downwards.
CTATTTCGATACAGCTATAGGCCTAATTATACTAAAAGTGAAAGAAAGTTACTGCACTAAAGTGAAGCCTAACAGAAACCAAAAAGACGGACATATAGTTTCCCTTACGCACCACATTCGTACGATATTTTTGTCATGTCCTCGTTCAACATAATTTATTGGAAATCAAACTAATTATTCCCTTATTCGCGTACTCAACCGTGAATAAAGTATTTTCAATTCCGCATTCCTACCCTATTGCATAAGCTGAAAAAGAAACATAACAATAACATACCATGAACTTGGGGAGCACCAAGCTTCGACGACAAGACAGAGCGGGCGAAACCGAGACTGAGCTGGTGCTTACCAACATTTTGGGACAGCTATGCAGCGTCTCCGTGTTGCTCTTCCTCACGAACAGTACTCACCAGCTCCACTACCGGTACCTTCCAAGATGTCCCGTCTCTACCGTTACCTCTTCCTTCTGTGTGCCGGATGACGCCAGAGCTTGGAAGAGACCAGATTCTGTTCTATTCCTGTTGTTAACTTGTTCCGAAGTTCCGCTCCTGCTCCTGCCCCTGCCTCATTCCTCCAACACTCGTGAACTTCTTAAAATTGCACGTCCGTTGTCTTGCGTGCCGAACGAGGTCAGTGCCTACTGCATGCAATGCTTCCACACCCCATTGCACCCGAGTCCTTCCTGCAAAACATTCTTATGCAAATCGGTTAGCTCAGCTAACAATTGAAAAAATATGGGATTTTATATAGAAAGGCATGCTGCCACACTAACTTGTTACCATGGGTTTAGTTTATCTCTTAAGAACAACCGATATAAGCTTTATTTTAATACAAGACAATTGTTGGAAAATAATTACGGTTTTGGCTATGCTGCAAAAATAATTATGTTACAGGGTGTCCGCGGGTCTTAAAAAAGTCTTAAATTAATTTTTCTAAATTTAAGGCCTTGAAAAGCATTACAAAATATTAAAAACATTAAAAAGTATTAAATTATTAGCTAGCTTTTGGGCCTGTATGGTATGGAATTATTTCCTGTTTTGGGGGTTTAATTGGTCTTAAATTCCATTAAAGAAGGCATTAAAAAAGGGTCTTAAAAAGTCTTAAATTTGACTCGCTGAAGCTCGCGGACCCCCTGTTAATTGTTACCTATATACTACAGTGAAAAGACCAATATTTTCAACGCCTGTGGCCATTTTCGACTCAAAAAGCTAATCGCATTAAAAAGAGGGATATATTTTGTTCTCAAACTGTACAAGTTTTCAGTAAAAAATAGTATATTAAGTAACGACAGGGATCTTTACAAAACGCAGAAAGATTGGGGTTTTTTTACGGCGCGTATCACAAAAAAAAACCAATCCGGTTTCTGCGATAATGCGAACGGCGGCGCCGCTTTATTTAAGATCACCGTGATAACATTTATGCTGATGTCATTTTTGGAAAGCCGGAATTTGTGATTTTATCAGACACGACAAGTATTGATGTTTAAGCAGATAAGGGTTCTGAACTGTACACGAAATATTCAAGTAAACACACTCTCTGTGGGAATTTAAAAACAAATAACGTTATGCATACATTCCACGGGAAGCCTAAACTTCAAGTTTGGTTATGTTTAAAGGCAGTAGGCCTATACATCATTGGTAATCTCGAAAATCAGAAATGTTCACAGATTTACGCCTAACTTACACAATATAAACATGATGACCGTAGGAAACTTCCCCTGAAATGGTTTTGTCTGAAGTGCTATAGTCTTTGAGAAATGAGTAAAACAATTAGTTTTCGTCTCATGAGACGAAAATTCAATTCGCCCCAAAACCATTTCGCTCAAGTGCCATTTCGCCCCAAACCACTTCGCCCGAGTGCCATTTCGCCCCAAATTACTTTGTCCAAACACTACATCGCCCAAATGCCACTTCGCCCCAAAACCACTTAAATGCACAGGCCGTAGTTCAAGGCGAAATGGTTCAGGGCGAAGTGGTTTTGGGGCGAAATTACTGCAAACCCTTTTTTGACTGTTTTCTCAAAAGTTAGACGAAGTACGGAGCTGGTTTTTGCTCAGGTTGGTTTTAATCATGCATATCTTCAATCACACAGGGGGACAAAACTATTTGTAACAGTTTACCATCATGTATACTATCTATACCAAACAATGGCAAACTTCACCAAACCGTATTTGGTCATGCAGCTTCTGGCAAACGTATACCTGTTTGGGCGTGTTTTATGACCGTTCCGAGTTTAATTCTGTTTGGCAATGTAGAGACCCAGAAAAACCACGAGCAAACAACTCGTATGGTTACGACAGGTTACGATGAAGTGTTTGCCAGTCACATTTGGTGCAAGATGTGAGACCGAGTGACTTGACTTTGCCTTCCATTGTTCCCCTATATTGTGTGTAAAACATCCAAGGAATTTCCTTTATGGGGGTCAGTGTGTTGAGGTACAGGGGCGGTAGCGGGGAGTCGAATCACAGTGTAGACGAGGCTATATTATTTTTCTATTTTATCCAATAGGGTAACACTTTTTGTGTAGACAGCCATGTTATGGCGACCCGGTCGGTTAGGGTGACAATTTGGCGTAGCCCCAATATTTTGGAGGTCAAAAACCATTTTTATAGGTCAAAAACCATCTTTTAAAAATCGAGAACCATTTTTATTAGGTCTAGAACCATCTTTCTTAGGTATGGAACCATTTTTGGAAGCTCCGGGTAAAGAAATTTGGTGTCCAATCGATGTCTTCCAGCCGAAATTTCGGTGGTCGTTTGGTAAAGTTTGGTCGCCCCTTTGCAGCATTAATCAAAATTATTATTATTATTTATTTCAAGGATTCCTCTAAAGTGCCCACTGCACTGTCACTCGCAAGCGTGAGGAAACCCACGAAGAATTAGGAATTAGAAATGGCCAGAGACACCGGGGAATCCCCTTGCTCTTCACGAAAGAATGCTCTGGGATCTTTAAAGTGCGTTACCATTACCTAACACACTGGACCAACGGCTTTACATCCCTTCCGAAGGATGGAGCAAGTGTGGTTGAGTGCCTTGCCCAAGGGCACAAGTACTGTAGCCGGGGGAAGGGGGGAGGGGGTCGAACCCGCAACCCCAAGTTTTCACCTTAAAGGTACACACCGGCCTACTGTTTACATGATTTAGTGATGTAGAAGCATTGACAATACTTTTTTGATGGTCGTTGTAAAAAAAGATCATTAAAATATCCTGTAATTTACTAAAGAAGTGCAAAATTAACAAAAACGGTCAAAAGACGGGTTATACGCTTTACCAGCCGTTGCAACTACACGCGAGCCTCACGACTTTGTCACAAACGATTCGCTCTTCTACTCGGGATATCTCCAATTTTCTGATCACGATTTCACTGGACAGCCCGGACGACCGATTAGGAATTCCCGTTTTCTCTGGAGAAGTTAGCATCATGTTTTCTCTTCACAAACGTACACCGGAGCAACCAACCCGGCCGTGTGTGCACTCGGGATATTTGCCGTGCTGCGCGGGGCAAATATACTACACTCCACCGTATTTTGCCATATAGCACGCGTTCGAGTCTCATTCTCCGGACTCTCGAAACAAACATTTATGTTCGAATTTTCATACTTATGTTCAACTTTGTTTCATACCTGTATCAATAGTCTCTCTTTTGTCAATTACTTATAAATATTTGGGAAAAATCAGAGTTGAATTTGGTGCAGTTCTGCAGTAAGAAACTTTCATGCGACTGGACACACAACTAACTCGCAAGACCATGTGACTTTTCGGAACCAGAATCTGGTTCCGAAAAGTCACGTGACCTCTGTTTTTTGAAAATTGCTCAAAATTCCGTGGTTTCTTTTCAGGATATGTTCAGTTTATTTCGGAAGGGCATACAGAATCTTGTATGGGTCAATTTCGAGCCCAAAATAGCCCAACGAAGCCGGTGTGTACTCGCTGTGGAATTTTGAGATTTGCTGACGATAAACGAACAAAGGCATCAGAGGGGAATTTAATTGGGGCCTGGCAGGTTTACTAGTTTTTAAACACAGAGTCAAACACAAAAAACCTTTAGCTAAATGAGATTTGATGACGATAAAGAACAAAGGCAATAGAGGGGAATTTAATTGGGGCCTGACAAGTTTACAACACAACAACCTTTAGCTAATCGCGCGCTAAGCAACCACTATTTGCAATCATGACTAAGCGCATTACTAGACTGGGGCATAATTGGTTTTAGTACACGCACAGGAAATGTAAATACAGTACTATAAAAGTGATAACGTCAAACTGTACGTTGCCAAGGTTACTGGGTCTATACACTAAAACCAGTGAACTGTTTCCCTGCGCTTTAGCAATGGATGTTTCGGATCACCACTGAATGTTTAGACCCAGTTAAGCTGGTAACTGACGTCACACTTCGCGTTTCTGTGTACTCCGGGTCCGCGTCCGGGAATGGGTATTAAAGGGACACACCGGCTTTGTTGGGCTCGAAATAAACCCATACATTATTCTTAAGCGCTTTCGAGAGTGAATTAGATATATATGCTGCTACATCACTAAATCATGTAAACAGTAGACCGGTGTGTACCTTTAAGCGAGATGTTTGTCAGGCCTGAAATGCACCGAGCTAGAGCCAAAGACAACGCCCGTCGTTTAGAAAATGGCCATTTTGTGGAAACTTGGAAAGCGCCCTCAAGAGAATGAAAAACGAAACATGTCTTGCTCGCTCGAAACTCAAAAACTGCTAAGATTTCATATTTATAGAAACAATATCCAATCAGAAACTGCAACATCTTAACATTTTCGTTCTAACAGTAACTAGTCTTTAAGTATTTCTTTAATGTTTCCAACCGTTTTTAAAAACCGGACCGGTACTGACGCCGCCGGCGAGAATAATGTCCGAAAACTGGGCAAGCAATCTTTCATAAATATGGCGCCCTCGTGATGTGGGTCTAAAGAGTCGCATTGTAACTTAAAGGGCCCTGAAAAGGTATTTTTATCAATGAAATCTATGCTATGCAACTACCCATTCATAAAATCCCCAGGCCTTACAAGTTACATGCACTTTTTAGAAGTTGTTTGGGAGAGTTAAAATCGCAGTTTTTGATTTTTATGCTAATGCAAAATTACATATTCATGTTGTGATGTCACAGGCAAACACAGGAAAATCTCATTCAACTGTGCACAAAAGATTTCAGTATTTTCTCTAACTTGCTGAAACTTTTGTAACCCATGATTGTTTGGGTTTGTTTAACATGTTGCCTGTTGTAAACCATGAAAAAACTATAAGGCTGGAAACTGCAGCATTTTCCCACAATTCCAGTTTAAAGTCTTATGTTTTTTCTTTGCTTTTCTGCTGTGTGTTCCTAAAGTGACATGCCCCAAACAGCGCCCTCTTTCTGTAAGTTTCTGTAAAGAATTTTTCAAAGTTGAAAAATGCCACCTTTTATATTCATGGGGCATCAAAATGAACAGTAGTATATTGTCTTTCTACACAAGTAATCCTTCATATGTAGCAAAAACTGTATGAAGTTATTAAGCATTTCTGGCCCGTTAAGGAATATTTTTTCTACATACAGCGTATTGCACAGTCTTGCGCCCTCTATTGCTCAGCTTTTGTCGATAAGCTGTCAATGTTTCATCTTAATTGTTTAATTTATTCGAGAAAAAAAATATATTTATTTATAAATTCTATTTTTATTTTGTCCACAGTGCCTTACAGCGGACAAGCTTTTTTCTATACTCGGACTTTCACCGTCCCACGGCCTAGACGAAGAAAACTTCCAGCGAGCATGCGTGGTTCTTATGTACTACGTTACGAAGCTCGGGCCATCGTGCAAAAACACGTCTGTTTTGGCAATGCAGTCGTACGAGTATTTCGCGCATGGTCATCGGCAAATGCGAGGTGACGGATTGCCGAAATTATCTGAGGAAGAATTCGAAGCGATGTTGGAATTCGTGAATTCTACTTACGTCGCTCACAACTTTGCTAAGGTAAAATAAAATTTGATGATAATGTAATAATAAATATATAAAAATAATGGATTAAAAATGATTAAAAACTTAATAAAAATTCCTTTTTTCTTTAGTGCTTCACAGCCGAAACGATCTTTGAAACAGCCGTAGCCAATCACGAAACTGGTGCTGACGAACACGAGCTTGAAAGCGTGGCAGCCATTTTGATGTCGAGTCTCGTCCGCGGATATTGTATCGGTGAAGCGTCCATATTGGATCCAGACGCTTTTCTGGATGATATGTTTGACGTTTACGCAACTAACGGCATCATGACTGAAAAAAGTAAGATGTTTATTATTTATGTCTTGGGGAAAACCTGAGGAAGTATACCACTGTGCCTCATAGCTCAGCTGGTAAAGCATCTGTCTGGTGTGTCAGAGGTCTTGGGGAAAAGCTGAGGGAGTATACCACTGTGCTTCATAGCTCGGCTGGTAGAGCATCTGCTTGGTGTGTCAGAGGTCTTGGGGGAAACCTGAGGGAGTATACCACTGTGCCTCATAGCTCAGCTGGTAGAGCATCTGTCTGGTGTGTCAGAGGTCTTGGGGAAAACCTGAGGGAGTATACCACTGTGCTTCATAGCTCGGCTGGTAGAGCATCTGCTTGGTGTGTCAGAGGTCTTGGGGGAAACCTGAGGGAGTATACCACTGTGCCTCATAGCTCAGCTGGTAGAGCATCTGCCTGGTGTGTCAGAGGTCTTGGGGAAACCTGAGGGAGTATACCACTGTGCCTCATAGCTCAGCTGGTAGAGCATCTGCCTGGTGTGTCAGAGGTCTTGGGGAAACCTGAGGGAGTATACCACTGTGCCTCATAGCTCAGCTGGTAGAGCATCTGCCTGGTGTGTTAGGTCTAGGGGAAAACCTGAGGGAGTATACCACTGTGCCTCATAGCTCGGCTGGTAGAGCATCTGCCTGGTGTGTCAGAGGTCTAGGGGAAAACCTGAGGGAGTATACCACTGTGCCTCATAGCTCAGCTGGTAGAGCATCTGCCCGGTGTGTCAGGGGTCTTGGGGAAAACCTGAGGGAGTATTCCACTGTGCCTCATAGCTCGGCTGGTAGAGCATCTGCCTGGTGTGTCAGAGGTCATGGAGAAAACCTGAGGGAGTATACCACTGTGCCTCATAGCTCAGCTGGTAGAGCATCTGCCTGGTGTGTCAGAGGTCTTGGGGGAAACCTGAGGGAGCTAGTATACCACTGTGCCTCATAGCTCGGCTGGTAGAGCATCTGCCTGGTGTGTCAGAGGTCTAGGGGAAAACCTGAGGGAGTATACCACTGTGCCTCATAGCTCAGCTGGTAGAGCATCTGCCCTGTGTGTCAGAGGCCTTGGGGGAAACCTGAGGGAGTATACCACTGTGCCTAATAGCTCAGCTGGTAGAGCATCTGCCCGGTGTGTCAGGGGTCTTGGGGAAAACCTGAGGGAGTATTCCACTGTGCCTCATAGCTCAGCTGGTAGAGCATCTGCCCGGTGTCAGAGGTCTAGGGGAATACCTGAGGGAGTATCACTGTGCCTCATAGCTCGGCTGGTAGAGCATCTGCCTGGTGTGTCAGAGGTCTTGGGGGAAACCTGAGGGAGTATACCACTGTGCCTCATAGCTCGGCTGGTAGAGCATCTGCCTGGTGTGTCAGAGGTCTAGGGGAAAACCTGAGGGAGTATACCACTGTGCCTCATAGCTCAGCTGGTAGAGCATCTGCCCTGTGTGTCAGAGGCCTTGGGGGAAACCTGAGGGAGTATACCACTGTGCCTCATAGCTCAGCTGGTAGAGCATCTGCCCTGTGTGTCAGAGGCCTTGGGGGAAACCTGAGGGAGTATACCACTGTGCCTAATAGCTCAGCTGGTAGAGCATCTGCCCGGTGTGTCAGGGGTCTTGGGGAAAACCTGAGGGAGTATTCCACTGTGCCTCATAGCTCAGCTGGTAGAGCATCTGCCCGGTGTCAGAGGTCTAGGGGAATACCTGAGGGAGTATCACTGTGCCTCATAGCTCGGCTGGTAGAGCATCTGCCTGGTGTGTCAGAGGTCTTGGGGGAAACCTGAGGGAGTATACCACTGTGCCTCATAGCTCGGCTGGTAGAGCATCTGCCTGGTGTGTCAGAGGTCTAGGGGAAACCTGAGGGAGTATACCACTGTGCCTCATAGCTCGGCTGGTAGAGCATCTGTCTGGTGTGTCAGAGGTCTAGGGGAAAACCTGAGGGAGTATACCACTGTGCCTCATAGCTCAGCTGGTAGAGTATCTGCCCGGTGTGTCAGAGGTCTTGGGGGAAACCTGAGGGAGTATACCACTGTGCCTAATAGCTCAGCTGGTAGAGCATCTGCCCGGTGTGTCAGGGGTCTTGGGGAAAACCTGAGGGAGTATTCCACTGTGCCTCATAGCTCAGCTGGTAGAGCATCTGCCCGGTGTCAGAGGTCTAGGGGAATACCTGAGGGAGTATCACTGTGCCTCATAGCTCGGCTGGTAGAGCATCTGCCTGGTGTGTCAGAGGTCTTGGGGAAAACCTGAGGGAGTATACCACTGTGCCTCATAGCCCAGCTGGTAGAGCATCTGCCCGGTGTCAGAGGTCTTGGGGAAAACCTGAGGGAGTATACCACTGTGCCTCATAGCTCAGCTGGTAGAGCATCTGCCTGGTGTGTCTTCAGGGAAAACCGTTTAACCGTTTTATTTCTACAGATTTTATCAAAATTCTGAAGAAATTGTCCATTGGCGGTGAATTCGAAACCGAAATGGAAGATTCTCACGATCACGCACGGAAGCGCAGAAGTACGCACGTGCGACCGTTGCTTGGAAGCGCTTGGAAACATCAGCGCAGGCGACGTAGGGAAACGGGCCACGAACATGGAAGTGAAAGTAACGTGAGTGATGTGAAATCGGTGAGTAAGAAAGTTCGGGAATTAATAACGAGGTACAGAATTGTTTGTAACATTCACATGCATGGATTTTTAAGGTTTTCTGAAGCATTGATGCATCTATGTAGCTGAAATTTCTGCAGGCTAGTTTACCAACAGTCCTCTTTAGATATATTATGCCCTTATCCCGGGAATCCGGGAATCCATCTTGCAAACGGAACATTTTGGTGATCTTTTCTACTTTGTTTTTTTTTTCGTTTCAAGTGTTTCACGGCCGACCAGCTTTTCGAAGTCTTTGGCGTCAATCACGTCGTGGGAGTGACGCGTCAACAATTTAAGGACGTCAGCCCCGCCCTGATTCAACAATCAATCAGTGATGCGTGTGTGCACAATGAAATGACCGTTCTGATTCGGCCGAGCTCCGCGCAAGGTACGCACAAGTTCGATTCACGACTAGAGCTAATCTCTGGTCGAACGTCATCCCAGCAACACACATGTGCATTAACGTGCAAGTGCGAACGCCTTTGGTTAGTGAACTGGTACCCTGTGGGCTGATTCCAATTGGTCGACCAGACACGACTAACCATCGTTGACTAGACTGCGTTCAGTTGGAAATAGTCAAACTATAGTTAACTATAGTTGTGAATCAAACTTGCTCTAACATTTTTAAAGGTTTGTCTGTTTACATGATACGCAATGTCCGAACAATCTAATGCATAGTTCCGAGATTTCCTAGTTAGCCCCGCCCCCGTGGATATTGTTGCTATGGCTGACACGCTATCGTCAAAAATGGCGACACACTACGCACAAAGCAATGGGACTTTCAACGGAAAGCACAGATTCATTGGAGAAAACTCAAAGGTATTCATGTTTCAGGGTCGACAGTTATCTTAGAACACACTGAGTAAAGGGCCAGTAATACAGGGATGTCATATCATGAAATACGTGATTTCGTACCTTTGAACAACGAAACGACCGGCCTTGAAACAAAAATTTTACCCGGATCATCGCATACAACACTGTACAAATTGTATGGGGCAGAACATATCGCGTGATCATGTTGTTGTGAGCGTACAGTGCACTTTGACCTATGTGGGTGACATCTGCTAGCTCTGTTGTGGTTGGTCGGCGGGTTCGGTTGATTGACAGGTCGGAACTATGCATTCCGCCCGAGATATCCTTTTATGAAAAACTGATAATTGAAAATAAATTGATATAAATGCATTTTTTTACAAAGTTGCCCTTATATGAATGAAACTAGGTCCCTGACTATCGCTGTATTATGTCCATGCAATATAACCAGGGGACCAGCCTAAATAGGACAGTAGCTTTGCACAATTTCTCGAAAGCATGGACACAGTTTTTCATTGTTTTCTCAGAACGTAGATAAGGTACTGAGCTGACTTATACACAGGTTGGTTTTTATCGTACACATCCTCAATCACACTCGGAGATCATGTTATATATTTTTGCGTACTTTATTTATACAGTTTGGGGATACGGAATACTGGCCGTGTTCGTGATTAGTCTGTGCGCGGTCGCCGGTGTCGCGTTCTTACCGTGTCTAAACACCAGCCTCTATCTCAAAGTACTCCAGACTATGATGGCGTTAGCAGTAGCTACGCTCGTCGGCGATGCAATTATTCATCTGATTCCTCAGGTATGGTAACGGGCCGTCCAAAGTTGTCAACATTTTCACGGTTCTACAAAGCGTAGGAAGGGGGTGTCGAGGGCTGCGTAGGACTTTACATGCACTGTAAAATGTTGACATTTCACGGTAGTGACAAAAAATGTTGATAAGTAGTATTTCGGGGGGAGGGATGGAGCGTCTTGAAAAATACTACGCTCTGTAGAACTGTGAAAATGTTGACAACTTTGGACGGGCCTCAAGTCGAATTAAAAATCATATTCAGTCAATTTGCCAGCAGTATACAGATATAACGTGGTTTGAAGATGGATAGTCAATATTAGCTTTTAAAGAATAAAAATTTGCCACGGGAACTAGTTTGTCAACTTCTAATACCAAGGGGAGCTAATTTTGATAATATACCTCATACATTCTCGTTTTTTGATTGGTTAAAAGTGAGTCATCTGACACCTGTCAGTCGAACTATTTTCATGCGCAAGTAAATAAAACAGTAGCGTTTGACCGCTGCTTTTCACGAAATTGGTCAAACAACAGTATTTTATTTTGTACAATTGTTTATCCATGTTGTATTGATTGCTTTCCGTGACGTAGCACATCCAGGAATGTTTGGTGGTCAACGGTACGCGCGCCAATAGACGCACATGAACACGCGTAAAAAATACTCCCCAGCGTACTTTCAATTGAAGATGTCGCACGCGGGCGTTGCGATACGTTAAAATTATTGAGCATGCACTGCAGCTTGTAAACACGAAAGTACTTCTAGTTGATCATGATTTTTAGCCTAAAGAAATACATTTTTATCTTTATTGAGACAAGAGCCACGGCGCAACAACATAAAGCAAAAGCAACAAAGTGCAACCAAACATGAATGTGCTTTTCTTGCTCTTTTTGTCGGTTATCACTCGGGTCACATGGGTCATGAAAAATGACAACCAAAATGGTTGATGGAAGGCGTGACGTCACCGGAAAGCAATCAATAGCAAGGAAACCAGTCTAAATAGACTGCCGAAGTGAATACGTCACCTTTTGTTGGTTGCCTAGGCAATTGGATCTAAACTAAAAATCACTCAACCGTGTCCCAGTGCTTTTCCAATGGTACTTTTCCCGACGGCCATGATAGTTTAGATCCAATTGCCATGGCAACGCACGTCACACTTCGGCTGTCTATAAGACGGTGGGTTTTCACAATTTCTTGAAAGCATAGTTGAGGTTCTGATCGAGCTGACTTATACACAGGTTGGTTTTTATCATACACATCCTTAATCGTACATGGAGATAACGCCGTTTGTAATAGTTTTTCTGATTTTGTACATTCTTTCAATTAACGTAATTTTTGTCGCTTTTTCATAACCAGGCGGTCGGACTTCACGCACACGACGCCGCATCAAGCGGGGGCGGCAGTTCCACGACCCAATCACACGACGCAGGCTCAGAAGAATTAGCGTTTATCTGGAAGTGCTTAGTTGTCGTTGCGGCTATCTACTTATTTTTTGTCTTTGAATCAGTCATGCGCATGTTTGGAGTAAGTTTGGGATTTTTTAAAATTGTTTATAAATACATGTGCTTTAAATACATGTGCTATATAAATACATGTGCTATATAAATATGTGTGCTATATAAATACGTGTGCTATATGAATACGTGTGCTATATGAATACGTGTGCTATATGAATACGTGTGCTATATAAACACATGTGCTATATAAATACATTTGCTATAAATACACGTGACCCGCTCTGCAAAAAGGTAGAATAAGTCAGGCAGGCTAGGTCGAGTTTGCGCGACCATAAGAAGAAATCTGTGGCAGATCCAAGCTCATTGAAATACAAAAACATAATTAAAATTCCACGCGGAGCACGGACATTGGCGGTATCTGGGCACCGCCAGGAATTTCCATTGTGTATTTTAATGAGCGTGGATCCGCCACAGATTTCTTCTTATGGTCGCGAAACTCGGCCTAGCCTGCGCGACTTATATTCCTTTTTTCAGAGCGGGTTTAATACATTTAATAAACATGTGCGATCCTCTTAATGCAATACTACGGCACCTATATAACGAGGACAGTTTTATGATTTGTGTACGCACATTTGTAATGGTAATCAATTCTTTTTATTCTGTATTTCAGGGCGGACATTCCCACTCACTAGATCCCGAGGACAACCCAACGGAACGCAAACGCGCATCGAGCATGAAACTTAAAGAAGCGGTCAACGGTTCGTTCCAAAAATCAGAATCTAACACGCAGCTTGAGAACAATTCACAATACGCTGATGAGGAAGAAGCCTCCCACCAACAGGGCCATAGCCACGACCCCAAAATATGCTTTGGTAAGTTAGATTAAGTAGTGACTGATCCATGCCATGGAATAACAACCTGTTGGGGAAACCCAACTGCTGGGGGTAAACCTGCGATGGACTGGCATCCCATCCAGGGGGAGTAGCAATGCTCCTAGTCACTCCATGCCATGGAAACTAACAACCTGTTGGGGAAACCCAACTAACTGCTTGGGGTAAACCTGCGATGGACTGGCATCCCATCCAGGGGGAGTAGCAGTGCTCCTAGTCACTCCATGCCATGGAAACTGACAACCTGTTGGGGAAACCTAACTAACTGCTTGGGGTAAACCTGCGATGGACTGGCATCCCATCCAGGGGGAGTAGCAATGCTCCTAGTCACTCCATGCCATGGAAACTAACAACCTGTTGGGGAAACCCAACTAACTGCTTGGGGTAAACCTGCGATGGACTGGCATCCCATCCAGGGGGAGTAGCAATGCTCCTAGTCACTCCATGCCATGGAAACTGACAACCTGTTGGGGAAACCTAACTAACTGCTTGGGGTAAACCTGCGATGGACTGGCATCCCATCCAGGGGGAGTAGCAATGCTCCTAGTCACTCCATGCCATGGAAACTAACGACCTGTTTTCTCTCCAGGACTGGGCACCCTTCCGTTCATGATTCTAATCGGCGATGGTCTACATAACTTGGGAGATGGTTTAGCTATTGGTGCAGCCTTTGCCACCAGTATGGGTGCTGGACTATCAACGAGCGTCGCTGTGTTCTGTCACGAACTGCCTCATGAACTTGGTAAGTTCTATGAATTACTCTTGCACTACGGTGCGCCGCTGACAGCGGCTCGAGAAATGTCTACTTCCGGACGGAACGCCGCTGCCAGCGGCTTGCCTTTACACATAAACAAATGGTGGCCTTCAATTAATTATGTTGCAGACCTTGAAAAACATCTATACACCCCGTTTACACTCGATTCGCCTTTGCCGAATCGAACTCCGCAATTTCCAAAAAGGGGAGTTGAAGCCGGGTAGGCACTAAGTGTAAACGCAAAAGGTGAATTGAAAAAGGCGGATCAGACCCGGGTCTGATTCGCCTTTTTTTAAGTCACCTTTGGGGCAGGGTCAAACCCCGCAATTGCGGGGTTGAACCCTGCAATCGTCAAGTTCGCTTGTAGTGTAAACGCTACCCGAATACAGATTCAATTTGAGTGTCCTTGGGGCGGTGCCCGCAGTGTAGTAGATTTAATTGACCAATCTGGCACTAGTGCAGCAACACCTAACAGCTCACGCATGCGCTGCAGTTACATTTAGTGGTGACTTTTGCGGTTTCTGAAGCGAGTTGAAGCGATTTGGGGTGTAGTGTAAACGCGGCAAATGTTTAGTTTTGTGGTCGCAATAAAAATGCTGGATCTGTATCCACCTTTGCCGATTCGAGTGTAAACGCGGTGATAGTAAAAGAGTTTTTTAAAAAGTGCCGCAAAATTTGAAAATATGGTGTACGAGTAAATATGGTGTACGAGTAAAATTGCTTCGTTCGACAAAGACCCCGTTCTCACCAGAGAAATCGCTTCGTTCGACGAAGATTAGTTAATCATCGTTAGTTAATGAAGCATGCGTTCACATATCACTTAACGAAGACCGAACGCTGAGCGACTGCTAACGAAGATCAAAGCCGTCGTACATGTGCGTTGCGCATTAAGCGCCAAGACGCGCTGTGTTGTTTTCCAGCGGCGCGTCAAAAACAACTCTTGCATGTAATATGCAGATATATTGCACATGCAAATACATGTATTATGCAGATGTATGCAAATCAGTAATATGCAAATCAGACTGGTTATCCTGTCCTTACCTGTTTCTCCCCGTAGGTGATTTCGCCGTGCTTCTAAACGCTGGTCTGAGTTTCCGCAAGGCACTGTGTTTCAACTTTCTTTCCGCACTGATGGCGTTCGTCGGTTTGTGCATCGGGATTCCGCTGGCAGCCAATCAGGAAGCCCGAGAGTGGATCTTTGCTGTCGCGGCCGGAATGTTCCTCTATGTCGCCCTCGTTGACATGGTAAAGCGCCCTCTATTGTTCATCTCGCACTCTCAAAAGGGCTCATCCTATAAAATAAAGTGTATAATATTATCAAAATTTTCCGGAATCTTTCGTTTAAAGGCACAGGCTCGTCAGCAATGCTCGCCCGCCAAATTCGTGCCACAAAATATGCAGTTCCATGCCTTTGCTGTGGAGCTGCGTATTTCCTGGCACAAATTTGGCGCGCGCGCATTGTTGACGAGCCTGTGCCTTTAAGGAACATTCATAAAAACCGTGATCAAACAAAATTTGCTTAACGTTTACACGTTTGTTTACTTTCAACTTCTTGACAAATTCACAGCGAACTGAAAAACAAAGCTCAGATTTTCTTTACATGTACATGTTTATTTACATGTTTGTTTACGTGTTGTTTACTGTTTTGTTTACATGTTTACTAACATGTTTTCATGTTGTTTTTTTATTAATATGCTTGTTTCTATATTTGTTTACATGTTGTTTACATGTTTATTTATTAAAATGCTTCTTTCTATATTTGTTTACTGTTTTGTTTACATGTTTGTTTACATGTTTTCTACATGTTGTTTACATGTTGTTTACATGTTGTTTACATGGTTGTTTACATGTTGTTTACATGTTTATTAACATGTTTGTTTACTTTCAGCTTCCTGAACTCATTCACCACCAGCTCAAGAACAAAGGCCAGATTTTTCTACTTCACAACATTGGATTTCTCATCGGCACTGCGATTATTTTAGTCATTGCTTTATATGAAGACAGCATCAACATTAGTATTTAGTTAGAGCGCCCTCATTGTTTGCGCAGAATCCAGCTCCAAATGTACGTGATGAAGGCGTGTTTATACTTAAAGATATACAGTCCGTGGTTCTCGGCGAAATTAATTTGTTTTTCTCCGAAAGCATTTACTTTAAACGACAAAACGTCATATAAACTCCTTAAAAAAAGTTCAGAAAGTCAAGTTTGACTGACGATTTCTCTCAATTCCTGCAAAATAATTTTCCTTGAATTTTATATCATTGGAAAGCCCCGTTATTCCTATTTACGATGATGTGTCATTTGTTATGATTAAGCAATTGGGGGGATGTGCAGCACAGCTGAATACGGGGCGGGTGTAAAGTGAAATGTCACAAAATGCATTGCTATTGTCAAAAAGTGCATTGACACATTCCCATCCTCCAAGCAAAAGGGGAATGCGCACTGTGAAAAACGCTGTTTTGAACGGCCGTTTTTGCGTCTTGCCTAGACTTGCCCGGGTCTGACTTCCCGTGATTGGTCTGTTGTGCGCAGTGCATACAGCGCGCCCTCTGGACTGGTGGCTTGTTAAATCTCTTTTTCTTGTGTCTTGGGAGAATTTCTGAGACGGAGGAAACAGAAGAAAACAGATTGGACAGGCCACCGGTCCAGAGGGCGCACTGCGCGTTGCAGACCGAGCACGGGAGGTCAGACTTGGGCAAGTCTACGCCTTGAATTAATGGCGGACAACCAATAAATCAAAATATCGACAGTAACTGTTTAATAACTAAACGTTGGTCAGTTTTTTTTTCGTTGATGTCTCGTTTGAAAGCAAATTTTATGTTTCAAGAAAATTATTAATTCAAAAAAACCACACCCAAACGCACGACTGTATATCTTTAACGCATAAACAAATTTCACAGCAGTAGACTACATGTACTAACATATGACATCAGTTGCCATGGTAACTAGCTCTAAACATTCACTGGTAATCTGTAACGTCCATTGCTAAAGCGCAGGGAAACAGTTCACTGGTTTTAGTGTATAGACCCAGTAACCTCAGCAACACATAAAAGGGTGACGTTTTCACTTAGTACTCTATATTCGCTTTGCAAATTCAATTTAATTTTATCACCAATTAGTGCATATTAAGAATTGATAGCTGCAATTATTCTACACAACTCGCACAAAGTAATTTTTGGGGGGAGGTGGCAGGCAAATAAATTGTTTGTTTTATTTTCTATAATGTATATGTGTCTGTTTTCAATACTGGAGAGACCTTTTCCTCCAGGATTATATCTCTGTACAATGTCATTCATCTTCTCTCAAAACAAAAGAAACATCTTAAGATAGATCTAAGGAGATAACTTCAGCTGAAGAACTGCAACGAATAGTGCCACAACATACCTTCCTGAAAGCCCTATGTGCAAATTTCCAATATACCGTATGTAACAAGGACACCAAAAAATGTCACAAAGTATGTGTCCTATGTTACATACGTTAAAGGCACAGGCGCGCCCGCCAAATGTGTGCCACGCAATACGCAGCTCCATAGCAAAGGCATGGAGCTGAGTGTTTCGAGCACGAATTTGGCGGGCGCGCATTGCTGACGAGACTGTGCCTTTAAATAGGAAATTTGTACACAGGGTTTTCAGAAAGGTATGTTGTTGCACTATTTGTTGCTTAAAGGCGCAGGCTCGTCAGCAATGCGCGCCCGCCAAATTCGTGCTCGAAACACGCAGCTCCATGCCTTTGCTATGGAGCTGCGTATTGCGTGGCACACATTTGGCGGGCGCGCATTGCTGACGAGCCTGTGCCTTTAAGTTATCTTCTTAGATCTGTCTTAAGATATTTCTTTTGTTTTGAGAGAAGATAACTGGCTTTGCACAGAGTTATGATCCTGGTGAAAAAGTCTCTCCAGTATTCAAAACAGACTTATATCTGATAAGTGATAATATATACGCATAAGATATGCCTTATTTTTAATACGTGCCTTTACGGTTCCCCCACAATTCATTGCGCGCAGTACATGGCGCAGTGCATGACGGGATACAAAACTAGTACACTCGCATAAGCGCGCAATGTCTGGTACACACGTTAATGGGATTCCGGAGGCGAGTGGAGTTCTCAGCCGCTTTAAACTCGTAAAACGCGGCGAATTTGTTTTTGACAAAAATGTTAACTGGTGAGGTCGGATACAGATTCAACCTAATGTATATCTGTTTTGGGATTATATCGGCGTCGGAATAATTGAGATTACTGTCACGAAGTTGACGACTACGGTACTGCGACACAATGACCGTGCATGATGCACGGTCATTGTGTCGCGTTGTCGTAGTCATCGACTTTGTTTTACGAGTTTGAAGCGGCCGAGAATTCCAATCCCATTCGTGTACCGGACATAGTGCGCACTTCTGCGAATGTACTAGATTTTAAAAAAATTGGGAAATTGTTTAGTTCATTTTTATTTTTTTAGTAGTATATTTTGAGAACTAAGATTTTTTTGTAGCTTTGAAATATGTTTTAATTAATCCGACAAAAACAACTCAATTTATGACATTTAAAGATCTATTTAAAGGTTTATATTTTATTAAATTCACCAAAGTATTCATTTGTTTTCTAGTGTATTTGTCTATCTTATTTTATCCACGACAATGGGGCACAGTTCAAATATCTACTCTGGTAGATTAACGAGCGTGTCCAGATCACATTTTTTAGTGCCCCATTTTTCTCATGGGTGTTGAGATTTTGATACCATATCATTTGTCATATTTTTATCATTACTATTCTGAAATTTCGCACTCCCAATCCACACATTTTCAAGGATATCGTCAAAAAATCACCGATGTTTTGTAAACTAATTTATCCGGTTCCATAAAGTAGTGCAGTGATTACACCAACCTTTTTGCTTCCACATCCAAATTGGAGATTGCAAATTTCCTGTTTTCTTCCCATGGATAGTATTTTGGGGAGGTATTTTATATGATTGTTGGGTTAGAACGAAATCAATGTTTAAAGTACAAATAACATTTAGTTGTTATGATCACAAACTCGAAATATTTAATTTTGTTTTACGAACCTGGATGTATTTTTGTGAGAACTGTACAGGGATGGCTTGTGTATATTTAAAGAGGTTTTCATTGAGAAAATTGTTAACATTTTAACTTTTTTAGTTATTATTTGATTTTCTGCTTGTACACAGTTTGAGGGGATTTAATGTATATTTATACCCTGTATAGTGTGTTAGCTCTGTGATTTTTATTCAGTGTATTTTACGTATTTGTATAAATACTTTCTTCAACTGAAGACGGACAGAGCACGCTGCCTGAAACGTCGAAAAACCAACCGGTTCTTTTCAAAACCACATCTTCCATGATTCCATGGTGTATCGTAAAAACATTTTCAGCTTTATAATGCATAGTTCCGAGATTGCCCAGTTAACCCCGCCCCTTAGATACTGTTGCTATGTGCTCACAAGCCATCGCAAAAAAATGGCGACACAACGTATAAAGCAACGGGACTCGGCATGGAAAGCACAGATTCATTGGCGAAAACTCAAATGTATTTATGTTTTAGGGTCGACAGTTACCGCAGCACACTCTGAGCGAAGGGCTAGTAATTCGGGGATGACATATATTCATAAAATTGCGTTCCTACCTTTGAACAGCGAATCGCCCGACATTGAAACCAAAATTCACCCGGTCACTGGCGCATACAACATGTACAAACTGTAAATCGCGTGATTGTTCATGATGCAATGCACTTTGACCTATGTGGGCGCTGTCTGCTAGCTCTGTTGTGATTGGTCGGCGGGTCCGGCTTGATTGACAGGTCGGAACTATGCATTACCTCGCCACTAAACCCTCACGCACCAACTTATACTCCAGGTAAATTTGCCAATAAATGTATATAAAAATTGCGATTACTTCAAGATCTTGTTTGCAGTGATCTAATTCTTTACGAGTTCACAAGACATTTATGCAGGCTACTTAATTAATTACACTAATCTTAAATTAAAAGAAAATAATAAAAGGACAAAATGCAAGATTCTTGTCAATAAAAGTCATTCAGAGAAAAAAAGTACTCATTAAAGATATACAGTCCGTGGTTCTCGCCAAATTTAATTTTTTGTCTCCAAACGAATTTTAAAGCATTTACTTTATTTTAACGAAAAAACATACTTTGTGGTCTTGTGTGGAATATGACTATCGTTGCGATGTGAGGTATTTTTTCTTCCAACTATATAAACATTTTAGACACTAGCTCCTAAAAGTGGCCCTATTTTGCCCAGTGTATCTGCCTTTGTTCCAAAATAGATGCAGGTCTGATTAGCAAGTTTCACTGTTGGTAGGGGTAGTTTTGTTTCAAGTGGAAATTAGGGATACAAGTGACGGATTACCCTCATAAAATTGAACAGAATTGAAAAGATGAGACTTCAATGAGTATTTTGGTTGTTGTCCGGAGAAGCTGAGAGAGTTGTGAGTATTTTTTTAATGATTTTTGAAAATCGGCGTTTAGCATTGGTTCCTATGGGAGCCCTATTTACTGGTGTGCAACTCTCAACCGAGGTGGACTGAGCCGACCTTGTCCTGGAAACATCTGCTTTCTGTTCAATCGATGCAACGCTCTGCCGTCTTTTCCCCATCGGTTCAACAACAATGACACAGGATGACTTCACGAACCCTCACTATATGAGCAACTAACAATGAAAATTGGGCACACACAATTTCCATTGTTAGTTGCTCATAGTGAAATATAACTTGAAGTTGACTGCTGTGAGAGAATATAAAGAGCCCCCGGATGCCCTTAGTGTTGTCGCGCTTGCGCACGGACCGCACGCGCCGTAATTTTGTGCATTACTTTATGAGTAATTCTATCATTTATTTATCTCAGAAATGCAACATTTGCGACAAAAGTGCAAGTGGGAAGTATAGGCCTATATCTTAAAATTGGATGATCTGTTGATTCCAGGAGGTAATTTCATTGAAATCTTTGTTCAATGTATAAGGAAAAAAATACCAGACAATGCACTCAATATATATTGGAACATACCTGTATGTTGCCTATTTCATCCATTTTACGGTGTTTTGACGGGCGGAAATGAGTATAAAATATTCATGTGTTTGAAATATGACGATGTGTATAAAATACACACGTAAACAGCACTTAAAGGTCAACCGGAAAACATCTCTACCTCATATGCACACGTACGTTTCACTTTCGCAGACCGCGTGGACGGACATCCAGGTGTGCGCACACATACATACGCTAACAGCACACAGAACAAAATACGTATAAAATGTAGAAATATCATATTCTAATAATTTTAACCTTGCTCTAATGCTTAAAGGTAATTATATGCCCTGCTATGGAAAACTTCTATAATGTTTAAATTTCCTTTCAACGTGAACCATTTTTGGTACATGTATCTTTGCAACCTTGGCAACCAAGCAATCGAGGGACGGTGAAATGTGGCCATTTAAAAAAAATGTTTTAAGTAATTCATCTTTGGAAGTTAGCTACAATAGGCTTCCATAAAGGTGTTTTTGGTGCTCGGAAATTTGTGACTCTAAATTCGGCGTGTTTATTAATTAACTGTTAAAAGCTGTTGTAAACACCGCGATTTTCACGTTGCTATGCGCCCTCATTAGGTATGCATTAGGTACTCGTAGTGACCCCCCACGACGCACGAAACCGAAGGTTGCACACTAGTAAATAGGGCTCCCATAAGGAACCAATGCTAAATACCCAATTTTCAAAAATCATTTAAAAATACTCACAACTCTCTCAGCGTCTGGAGACGACAACCAAAATACTCATTGAAATCTCATCTTTTTAATTCTGTTCAATTTTATGGGGGTAATCCGTCACTTTTACTCCCTAATTTCCACATGAAACAAAACTACCCCCGCAAGAGTGAAAGTTCCCAAACAGACCAGCGCCATTTTGGAAGAAAAAAATCACATTCGCTACTGGGGAAAATAGGGCAACTTTCACGAGCTACATTCTCCAAAACGTTTCAGTTGGAAGAAAAAATAACCCACATCACGATGGTGGCCAGTTTTCCCACAAGACCACACTTGTTCAGCTCGCAATTCTCTCTAATATAGAAGAATTTGAGGGGCATACAAAATATTCATGAGCTCGGCGTACGGATCTCTGCCTATTTACTTGCCGGGTGCATCCTTTCGAATTCCACTTGAAACGTACGTGACCTGTGACCTCAGCGCTTCCGGTCGACCCAACATAATTTGAGCGCGCCCGCATGGTTAGTCCATTCCTCTATTTCCTCTAAGTTTCTGGTTAAACACACATATAATTGTGACCTCACCCACAGCGTGGCTTAATTGTTTTTGGTATTTGGCCGGCCTTTCGAGCTCAACAGTATTATTGTGCGTGTTCGGTAGATCGTGACGTATGACCCGTAGGCCTATATTTTTCACTTAAAAAAATGTAGAAGATTTAACGCATGCATGATCGTGTCGAAGGACAGCTGCGCTATACGTACTGCACGGCAGACGGCGGATAGCAACAAACATCGTAGTTGACAACCATATTTTTTCCGGATAACTACAAATTCTTAACCTTAAATCAGTGAAACTAAAACTTGATTTTAACGGACAATGTCTCCAAAATCTACTGTTCAAGAGAGCTGTTTCAACGACACCCTACGCATTATTTCGCACAAATGCATACGGCTTTTACGTCTGCAAACGTTGTTAATTGTTCTGGCATTTTCGTTCTTCGTGTTTACTATCAGAACTCTAAAATCCTTCGAGGATTTGAAAGATTATGACCGATATTTCCCGGTTAGAACGGAATTACCGAAGAATTTCGCCGCTGGGAGTCCACGGATTAGGTAAGTGTTTTAAATATCGAAGAAAAAAATGTTCTCGTTGCTAAAATCATGTTTCCTAAACCAATTAATTTACACTTTCTGGGGCATTTTTTAGGCCTATCATGTCATATTAGGAAGAATAGACCTTATGCATGGCGGCCATGACAGAGGGCAGGTTTTCATTTTCAAATGATGTGACAATAGACCCACTATACTCGTGCATGACGCACTGTGACAATGTGACTGCCCTCTATCATGGCCGCCGTGCATAAGGTCTATTAGTGGCGAACGTATGGTGTTTCTAAAATAATTATACACAAGGAAGTGTTAATCTTTTTTTTTTAAATACATTTTGGAGTAAGAATATAAAACAAACTTTTGTAGTCGAGGGGAATGCGTATATATTTATGTATCTAAAACTAAATTAATTATTTCCCATTTACAGATTGGAAACAGTCGCAAAAAATATCAGCTCGGAAAATTTAAAAGACAAAGGCGGGTCCTTGAATAAGACAGCTTCTAATTCAATCCCGGTAAAATGGACGTAAGTTGTATTAAAACAAATAATGTTGTGTGCCCTTAAATTTTCTTTAAAAGAGCGAGTTGAGAGCTTAATGAGTTTGATCTAGTGTACAAATTGTACGTCATGATGACGTAAAATCTGCCCTATTTTGCCCAGTAGCGTACGACAGTTTTCCAAAATGGACGCTGGTCTGTTTGACAACTCACGGGGTGATTTTATTTCAAGGGGAATTTTGTGGGTAAAAGAGATGGAATCCCCCTATAAAACTGAACAGAATTGAAAAGATAAGACTTTAGGGAGTGTTTTGCTTTTTGTCCCGTAACGCTGTAAGAATTTGAAGTATTTTAAAATGATTTTTGAATATTTAGTTGGATGTACCGTTTCTTCCTCCATGGATGTACTCTCGATGTCTTTTTTGTCATCCCGTACCGTGAAACGTTGATGTGTATACAACGCGACATGCATGACTAACTCCAGCAACGGAACACCCATGACATTTGCAATATAATAGAAGCAAGGCCGTTCAGCAATGGCATGCCTTTCACCAATGATCAATCATGTGTATTTATTTTGTGAATGCCGCCTTTCACGGGGCGCTGAACAATGAAACCAATTTTGCTTTTGCCGCGTTGTATTTGCTGAATATAGACGCCATTACATGTTTGCAATAACCCAATTTTGTTTTTGATGAGTTGACAAGAAAAACCTTACTCAAAGTGTTGATAGCAATAGTAACATGACACCACATGAATTTATTTCCGTCCAAAATGGTATTTCATGCTGGAAATCGACAACCGAAGGTGGTTTTATTTTTAACCAATCACTTGTATACAAAATCCATAAAGACTTTAAAAGGAAAAATAAATCTTGGAATTTTTGAGAGTTGTCCCATGGGCGCCTGGAGTCAATTCACCGTTTGCCAACTCGACTCGAAGTTGAACCAACTTGACCGTCGGAAAAAAAAAATCAAAATATCTATTTTGAGTTAAAACCACTTTCACATAACAGACAAGTTGCAGAAGATATCAAAAATACTTTTGTTGCAAAAATTCATCAAGCAGTTCCTGTTTTATGCTTGTTAAAATGTGCCAAATTTACGTGCGGAATCGTCAATAAAATTAAATAGACAGCAACTTTAAAAATTGTGATCTGATGCAAAGCGCCCTTCTTGGCACGAAGCACTTTATTTATTATTGGTTAGTCTTAAATTCAAGTTTCGCTATACATGTACGCGCAGGCTTTGTTATGCCAACTGGTATAGTCATGCCCGTATTGGTATCTTGAATCAAAACTTGGTAGTTGACGGCGCCTGCCAGCTGCCGATTTTGGTGATATTTTGGGGCGGAACATCTCATCACTGCACAGGTGGATATGTCTACACACAAATTGCTTAAATCACAAGTTGCATTGTTCTTTGGTGTTTTTTTATTCTGACCCCACACTCCTTTGTTGCATTCCTGTTCCGTGAAGCTTGCCATCATGGACTCCGTTGAGCTCTATTCCTTTGAGTGATATGTTCAGCTAAAATTTGATATATTATTTTCCTACATTAAATCCAATTTAATAATAAATGTCTATGAATGTCTTACTGGTGACGAAACTTTTTTAGTCGAGTGTATGTGCATCGAACAAAATATTAATTTTAAAGATAACATTTTATAATATGCAAATTTACTTTGACCAATTAGTCTTATTTCTCCCACAAGAAATTACAATCCATGCAAATGCTTAGGCTTGCAAAATCAAGGATTGAACAAATATAATTAAGTAAAAGTGTTGCTGTATAAAATAAAGAATAAACGTGCCCTATATTCTCTCTAGTGACATAGGAAGAACCAACAGCTGTTAATTTAAGAAAGGGTTTTAAGGGGAATGCCATAATCAAACTGCTGATAGGGTTGAGCGCCTGGCCAGCAGCCACCTAGTTAGTCTTTGTGAAAGACGGTCTAACGTTGCTTGGTTCGTGTGGACAGGAAACTAGTTTATGCGCCGTACGTGCGGTCGATATTGCACTGTGTGGACAGGGAACTAGTCTATGGGTGTTGTTCGTAAGACCGTCTTTGGAATCCTTTCACGTGTCACGTGGTTTGCTCGCGAAATGGCGAGCACATTCCTACGTGACGTAATGATTAGCATAACTTGTTTCCGAATGTACGGCGTGTGAAGGTCGTGTACCTGTACCTCGAAGCATGGAGGTACTTTTCCTACCTCCATGCTCGAAGTAGATTGCTCTTTGCGATTGGGCGATTCCAAAATGACCTTCGTTTGAATATGTATGTTCAGGTCAAAGTCCCTGGTCTCACGTGACAGGTGGAACGATTCCAAAGACTGTCTTACAGACAGAACCCAGATAGCGCATAAACTAGTACCCTGTCCACATGGTGCAATGTCGACCGCGCACGTACACGAACCAAGCAACCAAGCAACGTAAGACAGTCTTTCACAAAGACTACCACCTAGTTAAAGCGAAATGGTTCTGGTGATTCCCTGATGGCAGCGGTAATAATGGCAACATGCCAGGAGTACGGAATGCCACAATCTAACTGCTGTAGGGTTGAGCGCCTGGCCAGCAGCCACCTAGTTAAAGCGAAATGGTTCTGGTGATTCCCTGATGGCAGTGGTAATAATGGCAACATGCCAGGAGTACGGAATGCCACAATCTAACTGCTGATAGGGTTGAGCGCCTGGCCAGCAGCCACCTAGTTAAAGCGAAATGGTTCTGGTGATTCCCTGATGGCAGCGGTAATAATAATGGCTTGAGCGCCGGGTGGACATGTGCGCTATATAGGAATCCACCATTATCATTATTATATACTGCTATTGTATGAGTGACAGCACAATAATTAGACTACTAAAGTAAAAACGTTACCCTTTGTGTGTTGCCATGGTTTCTGGGTCTACACTAAAACCAGTGAACTGTTTCCCTGCGCTGTACCAATGGACGTTTCAGATTACCAGCGAATGTTTAGACCCAATTACCATGGCAACCGACGTCACACTTTAGTAGTCTATTAGTAAACTACTCGTAAATAAGCGGGACCAAATAAACTAATTTCTATAACTAAATGGTTAAATACAAGTGATACAACATTTTAAGAGAATCAATTTTAGCAATAAGAACTAACAAGGGACTAGTACCGAGTCTAAGCTGTTGGGACCAGAGCCTGGCACCATGGCAACTGTTCTAGCTCCAAGACCAATGAGGGTAATAAATATCCGACCACATTCTTACATTGTGACCTTCATTAAATATGTGAGACGTCTGGATTACTACAGGGCTCTGTAGTATACTCGGCAAATAATATAAATGTATACAAGGTAATGCGTGTGTGGGGTGAAGAGTAATGCACAAAAACAGGTCCAACTATGGGGGCGTTCGAGATGCTGACACCGGGTAACACCAACTTACACCGAAGTGTTCTTTTACTTTTAGCCATCACGTGTTACACGAGTCTGCCCCGGTGGCAGCCACTAGCTGCCCGAGCTCGCGGCTGGGTCTGTGGTGTGAAGCAAGGTGTAATGACGTCACCTAGTAACCGCGAGTAGTAAAACATGGCGGACAGTTTGGAATCGCGACGTGAGTACGAAGAAAAACACAGATCTATGACACAAAATAGGAGGGAATAGGGCATAGGGCTGTAAATACATTTTGCTGAATCAGTAGATATCTGTGGGCATTGACAAAGTTTATTGCGGCACTTTAGGGGCAACTATTTTTGCGTGGCGCCGGCTTCATTTTACAACGTGAGTCAAACGATAACGGCAATATAGTAAAGCCCCACCCGGCAACAACATTTGACCTGTGCTCCCAGAATTCAAAGCGAAAGATCGTGTCGTTCGTTTTGCATCTTCTGGGGGCTTCCCCGGTGTAAACCCACAGTTATACCCGGTGTGAGCATCTTGAACTCCCCTTATGACAGGGCTGGAAATTCACGGAGGCCACAGAGGCCATTGCCTCCGTTGCCCCTGGTCTTGCAATGGCCTTTGTGCCCTTTTGCAATTATCCCATACACTTTTTCATTTTCCAATGGAAAGTGCCCTTTTTAAACTCCAAAAGACTCTTCAAGATTACCATTGTGCAATGTAATCCTTTTGAAATTATGGATTGCATTGCGATTCGATTAATGTAGTCTAGTCAGAAGTACAACATAAAGTTTATGGTCTGTACATGCAAACGCTGAATCAAAATGAACTGAATTTATTGCCATCTGCCCACAATTTGCCATCTGCCTAGAAATTTGTTCTGTACGGTATACAAATTAATCAGCCATGATCAATACAAAATCACAATTAGTCAAACGGTACAAAAAAAAAGAACATTTGTAGTGTTCATGTATATGTAAATGAGGCATAATGCACATTATCTCAGCCATTTCTTCCCTCCCAGCTGCGTTGTACAGTTTGCCCAAGGCCCGGGCTTGACAGATGCTTATTTATGACCCGCAATATCTGCGTTCGGTGTAATTAAATTTGTAAACTCCTCAAAAAAAGTTCGGAAAGTCAAGTTTGACTGACGATTTCTCTGTTACTAAATCATTTCCCTTGAATTTGGTATCATTGGAAAGCCCTGTTATTCCTCTTTACAGTGATGTGTCATTTGTTATGATTAATCAATTGGGGGATGTGCAGTACAGCGGAACACAGGGGTGGGTGGAAAGTGAAATGTCACAAAATTCACTGCTATTGTCATGCAGTGCATTCCCCTTTTGCTTGGAGGATGGGAATGTGTCAGTGCACTTTTTGACAATAGCAATGCATTTTGTCACATTTCACTTTACACCCACCCCCCGTATTCAGCTGTGCTGCACATCCCCCAATTGCTTAATCATAACAAGTAAAATAATTTTGCAACAAGAGAGAAATCGTCAGTCAAACGTGACTTTCCGAACTTTTTTTGAGGAGATTGTGTACCGCACAACTAGTGATCTAAAAAACTTGCAAGAAACTGAAATCCATGTACATGTATACACAGAATTCTGCACGTTAAAGACAGAATACAAACAGAAACAACGTTACAGCATCACATAAGTAACGAATGCTTTGATAAACTGCCTTGTAGACATTTCAGCGACAGATGTAGTCATACGTCAGAAAACCATAGACATCCATGCCTGGTTTTTGTGTTGAATGAACTGTGACCATTCTTTTAGTTGTACAATTTCGGGTAACTACAAATGGTGTATTCGGGCTCAGTTTGCCAAGGCCGACATTTGTGGGTGACACGTGCTGAATTTATGACCCTGTGCATGTTCACTGTCTGGGAGATAATGTGATACTACTTTGCATAATACTCAAGGCTGCATACTGGGCGTCGCCGACTCGCTGTACAGGGTGTCCCAGACAAAACGAAACCCAGATTTATCGATGTTTAATCATACTTTAATCTCAATCTTGAATAATAAATGACACATATTTGGAAAGCTTAGTTCCTCATCATTCATTTGATACCACTCATATGATACATACTTCACGCATGAATGAACAAAAGACAATATGAAGCAGGGCTACCAAAAAGTCGTCTGCACAACGATACCTGAATTTCAAAGAAATAATCACATTTCTAAACAGTTCATTTCCTGCCCTTTCGTATGATACCTCAGTCAGAAAAAGTGAGCCAGGGATGACAGAGATATCCTGCATTTAAATATGGATTGAATTTCCATGTTTTTTTTTAATCATTCGGTTTTTTTTCACACCTGGGGCCAATTTCATAGAGCTGATTAAGCATCAAAAATTGCTTATAAGCATGAAAAACGTTGCTTGATAAAATGGAGTTACCACCAAAAATGTCATATGATTGTAATGGTAATGAAACAGTCCTAACACTGGACAAACGACTTTTTAGTAGCCCTGCTTCATATTGTCTTTATTCATTCATGCGTGAAGTATGTATCATATGAGTGGTATTAAATGAAAGATGAGGAACTAAGCTTTCCAAATATGTGTCATTTATTATTCAAGATTGAGATTAAAGTATGATTAAACATCGATAAATCTCGGTTTCGTTTTTTTCTAGGACACCCTGTATTAAACGGCGTCATTTATTGTTGAACAGATTAAACTTCACCAAAATATGACTTTGTAATGTTACGTACAAAATCGACACTAAACAGAAGCCAGAATATACAGGTGTCAATTAACAATCAATACGCCAGCCACTCGGGTGGCAGCTATTATCAAGCAAAGATGGCACAAACCACTGGGCATTAGTAACCCCGCGCCCAAGGTGCAATCGCCGTAGGAAAGCACGGGTTAGCAGTTTAGTGGCCCGGGGAACAAGTCGGGTCTCTCTTTAATGTATAGTGTAGACTGGGCTTAATGTTTAATATTACAGTTTGTGAGATAATGTGTGTCTTAGACTACCAACGAAAATTCGATTTAATTATCATGGCCGATTTCAAAAGACTATATACTTGTACATCGGTCATAATGCAGAACTATACAAGAATGGTTTAAATACAAGAAATAATTAATTTTTTGTTTTATTTTTGGGGGTCAGTCATTTTGTAGAAAAGATGCACAAAAGGCCGAACGGAGCTGGCAACAAACAACTATTGGCGTATGTCAAGAACGTAGCGAAGCGAAAATGGGTGCAGAATATCACCAATAGAGACGCGTTTAGGTGAGTAAATGAATATTCATTAATTGATATTCATTACAATGAATATTTATAAAATATTTTTATTTACATTTGAAATGAATATTCTGTTATTGAATCGGGTTGAAACAAACTACTAGTGTTTACGTACGTGTACGCCTAAACGTAGCAAAGCAAAATATGTGCACAATACTAGCATTATTATGTGAGTAAATGAATATTCATAAAAATGAATTCATTTAAATGAATATTCATACTAAGAATTTTATTATAAGCAAAATAATAAGTGACAATTCCGAAAATCTAGCTTTTAGACTATTCTTAGGTTTCACTTTCTTGATAACCGGTTCCTATTCGCCATTACTGTGTCCATATTATGGCACGCCAAAGCGGAAATAATTCAACACTGATAATTTTACCATCAGGTCCCAACATTTTTAAAAACTTGCCAACAAAAGCACGGTATGCCAGTTTCAAACAGTCTATCAACATTTAAAAGTCATGCCAACTTTTTTTTCTTGCGCAACATTTGCGAAAATATGCGTCAACATTAAAATATCAGTGTTGAATTATTTTCGCTTTGGCGTGCCATAGTATGGACACAGTAATGGTGGATAGCAACCGGTTGTCAAGAAAGTGAAACCCAAGAATACACGAGACTTAAATGACGTGTGAAGTAGGGTTTTTATTAAATATAATAATAGTAGAGGGTGTGTTTTACACATTTCGGTCAATTGAAGAACATTTGATTGTTCCGTTTTGGTGTAATTGCAAGTTTTCTATTTTTATACTAATGAGAATTTCCATATTTATGAGCAAATCCGTGATGTCATCTCAGGACAACAGAGAAAATCTCCATTGACTTGTGTTACAAAAGTTTTTGTCATTTTCAGTGACTTCTTGGTGTTATGATCTGTAACAGTTTACTAAGTTTGTTTAGTATGTCATTTGCAACAATCCCAACAAGTTTGTTTGGGTCAGAGATCAGTGGGCTACTGTTACTGTTTGAAATGTAATGTTCTTTCTTTGTTTTTCAACTGTGGGTTCCCTCCATGACTAGCAATAAACAGCGCCCTCGTCTGTCAAGACAATTTTAAAGTAGAGAAAATGTCACTTCTTTCTGAAATAAAAACAAATTTGAGTTTGCCCCTTTGTCTGCAACACTTTGATCTTCTGATTCGTGTATAAAAACAAATTGTTGATAATTTTCACTTCACTAAACCTTTATACAAAATTAATACAGTGTAGGCCTACATTTTGTGTATTAATTATTTATTGACTTTTTTTATCGCAAGCAGGAAAAGTCTCGGAGCTGAATTAGGAAAAGAAGGCGCGATTGATAATTTTCTACTAACGAAGAGAAACACAAAACCTGAGGCTAAAATTAACTACTACATGACAGGGACGTACAAAAATACAACAAGAGAGTTCTGGGAAAACTTAACGGAGGTGAGGTATGGTTTGGTAAAACTTAAGGCTATGCATGGTGGAAATCAACGTATGTATGGGTTTACGGTAGCACCATGTGAATCTCATTTGTATATGTGTGGTTCTGAAAAGAACCGGTGAGTGTGAACTCAACGTTTCGAACAGCGTTCGTCTTCAGGAGTAATGCCGGACTCGTGATGATGCAGGGCTATAAGTACTGGTTGAGGGGTTTCAGTGTACAATGGGGGCGGTCGGGTTGGCGTACGGGTTCTTTCCTCGCCTTTCACCTCTGGCGTCCCGGGTTCGAATCCGGGGCGTGTATGTGGATTGGGTTTGCAGTCCCTACTTGACCGCGTGGGTTTTCCCCTGGGGCATTTCTCTGGGGGTTTTCCTCCCACTTCTAAAACTGCAACTCCTTCTTCGTCATCTCAAGTTGATAATATAGTATAGTTAAAGCTAAACCGTATAGTTGATGGCATAAAGGGCCTTAGTTGCCGAAGATGCCATAAAATATACAACAACAACAACAGTGTACAATGTGTGCACTGAAGCGGCTTGGCTTGGGTGGAGGAGGCGTGGTTGTGCTAGGATCATAATACTGTGGTTGGCACCAGTGTGCATGACACTGTGGCAGTGGCTGTCGTGGGTGGAGGACCTATAGGGTATAGGTGACCCATCGGTCTGATTGGATAATAGGGAGTGCCAGATATTGCTGATGTTGAAGCCAATGTCTTGGGGTACTGTGTTGTGCTTGTGTATTTCGATGGCTTCCCTGATGCGTCTTGGGTGCCATCTGTCGATGGGCGCTATCAGTTGTGCTGCTTCCCAGTCGATGATTTTGGTCCTCGCTGTGGGAGTGCTTGACAATGGATGATTTGTCATAGTCTCCTCTGCGGCCGTGGGCTCTGTGTTCTTTGAGTCTGGTGGGTAAGTCCCTCCCCGTCTCGCCGATGTACACCTTCCCACATTCGCAGGGGATACTATAGACTCCGGCCTTATGGTATTGTTTGTCCTTGTGTGTTTGTATAGTTCCTTGGAGTTTCCTGGTTGAAGACTGGTATACTTTGATCTTGGCTTGGTGGAGAATCCGTTGGATCTTGTGGGATGCATTCCCTATGTAAGGGAGGTAGACTGTGGCCTTATAAGTGATGGGTTGACTTTTTCAGAACCACACATATACAAATGAGATTCACATGCTGCTACCGTAAACCCATACACATGAGGTATGGTTTATTTTTGTGACCTGCCGTCAAAAAATTCAACAACTTGAACTCAAAATCAATTTTGATTATATTTGTTATGTGTACTGCATATACACGAGGCGCTGATTAGATAATCTTGTACATTATTTTAAATTATTTTATAAACATTATGTCTTGTATCACAGTCTTAAAAATATTCAAGAAAATTGTTTCACGACGTAAGGGGGTACTGCAAGGCATTTTTCAACTCTTGCGATTACATTTTAAGTTATGACTAGTTTCTTTCTTGAAAAGATAGTTGCTGATTTTACCCAGCTGTAGAACCTGGACTATATCGATTTAAATAACGTTATGGGCGAAATTTGTCACATTTGAGTGAAAGTTTCAAAATGTCACACTTGCATTTAGAAGATCGCACTAGTTTATTGAATCGTTCTTGTTATGTTTTGGGTAGTATCAACAGATAAAGATGGTGTTCGATTCATGAGGCCATATATTCTTTATATGTTGAAGTCCGGTAATTATAAAAAATCAAAGTGTCACGACGTAAGGGGGACACTGTCCCGTTTTGATGGAATGACCCACATAATTTTACTAAAAGTATTAAATAAAACTCTTTAAAAGACAACAGTTTATGCACAGCTGTAGAAATACAGGCTAATACAATAATAACTGGAGCTTGTTCAGATTTTTCCAGAAATTGGATTTCATTCTAACCTAACAATTGTATAAAATACCTACCCAAAATACTATCCATGGGAAGAAAACAGGAAATTTGCAATCTCCAATTTGGATGTGGAAGCAAAAAGGTTGGTGTAATCACTGCACTGCTTTATGGAACGGATAAATTAGTTTACAAAACACTAGTGTTTTTTTTACGATATCCTTGAAAATATACGGATTGAGAACGCGAAATTTCAGAATGGTAATGAGAAAAATATGACAAATGATATGGTATAAAAATCTCAACACCCATGGGGAAAAATGGGGGCGGGGGGGGGGGGGATGGGCGGGGGGGATGGGCGGGGGCGATGGGCGGGGGGGATGGGCGGGGGCGATGGGCGGGGGGGGGGGGGGGGGGGGGCGGTACAAATTCCATCTGGACACGTTCCTTTAAGCAGAGAATTTAGTCAAGCATGAAATATTTCAGAAAACTGATTACGGTGTCCCAAAATTATCCCCCAAATTGTAAATGAATCATGCCCTTTGATGTAAAGTGTTCCCGTTTGTTTGTCCTCTAGGATACACCGTACACGCCTGGCGGATTCAAAACATGTAGTATCATTGGGTCTAGTGGTATAACTAAAAACTCCGGTTGCGGACGTAAAATAGACGCTGCAGATTATGTCATCAGGTAACTTTATTTGTAAAAAAAAAGATTGGATTAGTCGTATATTTTATGTTTTTTTTGCAAAGGGAAATGTTGCATGCAAGTTATCCTATCTTCACCACCGGGCTCCTAATAGTGTAATCCGAGCAACATTTAGTGAGCCCGCCCTCTTGTGGTTATTCCATTGTTACTGCGGTGTATTTCTATTGTGACGTCATGTAAATACCTTGGAGATACACCGCAGTTTTCAATCGTCGGAGTAGAAAAACGTACATGAAAGCAGAGAGCGACGCCATTAGTACCCGGGCTTGTGTATTTTGAGGGCGCTCTTTGTATACCCAGCACGTGGCAGAGGGACTCCCCCTAACGCCCCTATACCTCAACACACTCTTCCTTTTTGTTAACGCACCAACCCCCCTAAAAACTGAAAGGAATTCCTTGGAAATTCCTTGGATGTTTGAGACACAATGGGGGAACAATGGTAGGGGGATGCCCTCTGCCACATATCGTGCTGCATATGGCTCTTTGAGGCCCACAGCTAACGTTCCTTTGTCTTCAGACTCGGAGTATGCATGTGTTTCAATCGACGCCATATTAGTTCCAAAATGGCATACAACTTGGAAAAACTGCTAAATTATTTTTTCTCAGAGTAACAACATGAGTGTTCCATTTGACGCCATATTTGTTCCACTAGACGCCATATTTGTTCCACTCGACGCCATATTTGTTCCATTTGACGCCATTTAACGTGTGTAATTTTTCAACACAGATTCAACCTGGCCAATGTAAAAGGATACGAAGCGGACGTTGGTAGCATCACAAATTTCACAACTTTAAACCCGTCTTTTATCGTTTTTAAGTAAGTATTTTCATTTCTTTAAAGAGCTATTATCCCCCTTGACGAAAAAACCAGCATAATATGCACCTTTAGTTGTGTGGTTGTATGCTTTACCAGACACTATGAAAAAAAAGAGCAGAAAGATTTTCTTGTTTATTACCAAGAGAGAGAAAAATGAGCCGCTCGTTCTAACTTTCCGCAGGGACCATTTAACACGCACTGTGTATGCCGTTCGTTCCATGACAAAACCACTGGTCGCAATGCTCCAGTATTTACTTCAAAAGAGCTTCATTGTGAGCCACAATTTCACTTTTTTTGTGGGTAATAGTAGATTATTGTCATATTACATCAAGTGTTTTTCACGTTTGTATTTTGAATTACAAGGACAAAACAGGCATGATAAACATTCACTTCGTGTATTTTCCAATCAATACTGCACATGCCGTTGTGTTCTTCTCAGGCAGGATGACGTCAAAACCCTGTTTATCAACAAACCAAGTGACCTCGAGCGTTTCAGAAATTCGGGTGAAGAGGGTTGGAACTGCTTTGCGTTTTAAGCAAAAGGCTGTCGATTTTTGGTGGAAAACAAGTTGTGATGGTGTTGTAGACACATGCACCTCCATGATAAACAGAAACACTTAAACAATGTGGACGGGGGGATACTAGCTGTTTAAAGGGCCCCTTATTTGGGATTTTTATCAATGACATCTATGCTATAAAACCAATATACTCAGTTACAATCATAAAAATCCTATTTGGAGCTTGTTTTGGGGGTTAAAACTAAGGTTTTTAGTTTTTTATGCTAATGAAAATATGCATATTCATGACCAAGGTCACGATGTCACAAGAGGCAAACACAGGAAAATTACATTCAACTGTGCACAAAAGATTCCACCTTTTTCTCAAACGTCCTGGAACGTTTGTAATCCATGACTGTTTGAGGCCTGCGTCAAACGTCGTGCTTCTGCCGTGTCGAATGCAATTCATTTAGGTGCGGCAAAAGCGCGACGGTGTTTGCACTTGCGTCAAACGTCGAATTTAATTGCAAAATGACAGTCGTATTTAATTGTGTATGTATATGTATGCCCGGCCAATTCCATGAAAAAGATCATGCAATTTAAACATTCAACTCATTTGATTTCATTTGAAAACGAAATAAAACCCCTTACATTCAAAAAGAGTCATTCGATACCATTAGTTTAGCATTTACTCAACCAATAAAATATAAGTAGGAATATATTTAAATATCGTTTTCGACAGGTTTTTATTCAAAATTCGTTTTTGTGGTAGGTCTTTGCGTTTTCGGAATCGTATAAAGCACTGCAATATTCTAAGGATCAGTACATGTACATCTCTCCTCCAAGTCGATATTGAACATAAAATATGCATAGAAAAGGAAATAATGCACATGCATACAGAAAACGAAAAGGTGAACCTTTTCCCTGTGCTTTAGCAATGGACGTATCAGATTACCAGCGAATGTTTAGACACGTTGAGTATAGGCCTGGTCTATAATTCACAGAAACATTTTGTTGCAATCAAAGAAAATTATGCAAAGTAATCAAATAGGTCAAATTTGCATTTATATTTACGGGCTCAAATGTTGAAATTGATTAATCTTTAAAAAAATTAAAGATATATATGGTATAGTACAGTCTAGATAGACTTGAATGCCTTTAAAAGGGAATTAATGTGAATGAAAAGGAAAGTGCGAGCACGAAAACGAAATTGGGTGCAATGTACCTTGACTCTCACTGAACGCGAAATTTAAAAAAGGTGAATTTGAAAACATGTTAATGGCTAAAGATTTATTTCTGTCTCAAAATCCACACCCCAGCGAGCATGAAAAACTGAACGAAAGCATTACTTTTTTTGTGTGCATGTTTCAACTTTCCTCCAAAAAGCTGTTTAGATCAAGTAAATTCACTGCACAAACATTTCCCAATGGATAATTTTTTTCAGCGGACAAAACGCTTTCGACTGTCCGAAAGCCACACCGCGGCACTCTGCGCTGGCGCTTCTGACATAAAATGCGCTGCGCCGTCGCCATTTTGGATTTGTGGGGCTGTTTGTTTGTTTGCTGTTTTAATCCTCGAGTATGTGCTTGCGCATGCGCATTCCAACTTCGTCAAGCCGAAGTACGAATTTATTTTGATTCGACACGACGATAGCACGACGTTTGACGCAACATCGTGCAACTGCCGTGTAGCACGGCAGAGGCTGTCGTGTAGCACGGCAGAGTCGAACTTAATAAAAACATTTGCGTCAAACGTCGTGCTCTTGCCGCGCTCTTGTCGCATTTAATTGAAAATTTTCTAAGTTATTGAGTTCGACACGGCAGAAGCACGACGTTTGACGCAGGCCTAAGTTTGTTCTACATGTTTCCTGTTGTAAGCCATGATAAAACTGGGGGAGAAAACCGCAGCAATTTGCCACAAGTCGAACTTTAAGTCTTATGGTTTTTTTAAAAACATTTTCTTTCTGTCTTCCTTACGTGATGCACTCCAAACAGCGCCCTCTGTCTGTGGTTTATTGCAATGAAATCTTCAAAGTTGAAAAAGGCTACCTTTTATTTATTTTACATCCAAACGAACAATAGTATGTCTTGCTGATCAAGTAATCCGTCATAATGAAGCAAAGCTAAGGCACAAAGTTGTTTAGCATGTCACAGGCCCTTTAATGCCGAGTTAACTCACCAGTCACGCCGACCCCAGGAAATCTTGACCACTAGCCAAGCCCCATTCGTGTACCCTGCATAATAGAAGCTATCAATCATCCTACTCCTGGCGCAGTGACGCAATGTAAAGAACAGCTATGAGTTTTTTACTCTTTTGAATTTAGAGTTATTTAATATTTATTTATTTTTATTTTGCAATTTTAACTTTTTGAAGGTTAAAATACCTAAAGGCGCAGAAAGACGTTGATAAGTTTGAGGCTGCCATGTCAGAATTCAACGGCAGTCATCTTTGGCTTCCGGCTTTCGGCGTGGACTGGAGTTTCAATGCCATTATGGACGGGGCAAAACGCGCTCGGAAATATACAAAAATTATCATCGGGAACCCAGAACACATCAAACGGCCGACTGAATTGTGGGCTGCCGCTATGAAATTGAAAATGGCCAAACGGTGGCTGTCGTCAGGTAGGAATTTCGTTTCGTGTTGCGTTCGTTTTCATGTGTGAACGTTGTCAACGTTCGGTATCGTTGACGTCAGAAGTGGAGCATGCACGAACGTAAACACGAGCCTCAGGCCCGCTTCAAACGTCGTGCTTATGCCATGTCGAATTAAATTTAACTTGATTTTTTTTTTAATTCGACACGGCACAAGCACGACGTTTGAAGCTATTTGGCTCGGCAAAATAATTTCGACACGGCAGAAGATTTTAGCTCGACAGGGTCTGCCGTGCTAATTCAATTTAGTGCGGCACAAGCACGGCTCGGCTTCAAACGTCGTGCTTCTGCCGAGTCGAATTTAATTCCAGTTCGAAGTTGGTCCGCAATTTTGTTCCGACTAGGAATGCGCATGCTCGCAGCGCGTATGTGAGTAAAGAAATAACCAACAAACAAGTGCATAAAAATAATAAAATGGCGACGTACAATGGACAGAATGGAAAACGCACGTGTACAACGTCCATGACGGGCACAATACTCATCCGCCATGTTGGATGTATTTAAGCTCGACTGGGAGTTTGCAATTAAGTTCGACGTTTGAAGCCACTCATGCTGTGCTAACGTCGTACCAACGTCGTGGCAAGTTGAATTTATTTCGACACGGCATAAGCGCGACGTTTGAAGCGGGCCTTAGTGTTTCACGTCAATACTGTTCTTGGGAGCAAGTGCGCGATTTGCCCGAGCGCTGGCTACAGTTTGACCCGGACCGGCGTCAAATTTCACGGGGCTGTTTAGAACAAAAAAGAAATAATTTTATTGAGTACATGTAGTTGATCATGGCTAAATTCAGACCTTGTGCACAAAACATATAAGATTGGCTAATAAAAAAAATTCAAAATTGTTTTCAAAGAAAATCTTAAATTTTCCCCACTCCAAAATTTAGATTTTTCCATCAAATCTTCACTTTATGCAAGTCCTTTTAAAGAAAACAATAATGACCATTTTCTTATTTCTTACTTAACAATGTTGCTTAGCAATATTTCGCGCTGTAATAACGAAACTTGTATGAAAATTGGCGTTAACTTCTTAGCAACATACGATTTTGGCTGGTAACTTATTTTGACAAAGCAAGTATTTTTATTTTGTTCTAAGCCAATTTTTGTTGTTTAAAAAAACTCTATAAATTTGCCCCTACCCATCATTTGACGGGACGAATAATTTCCTACAAAATTTCCTACAAAAATACAAGTTTTAGTATCAGAAACTTGAATAATTTTAGCATTTTATTTTTTCTTTCTACAGGTTTCTACATGATATTGACATTTATGGACGTTTGCGACCAAATAAACGTCTTCGGTTTTTGGCCCTTCAAAACAACGGTTGATGGAAAACCAGTGCCGTTTCATTATTTTAAGGATAACGGCAAGGCGATTGGTCACAGTTTCGACTTAGAATACAAAAGTCTAGTATCTTTACACGAATATGGAATTATTAAAATGCATTTTGGTAAATGTACATGATGGTAAACATGTGTAATGTCCTTATAGGGCCACCGTAAAGTTATTTATGAGAATGCAGAAACGTTTAAAGGAGTGTTCAGATTTTTCCAGAAAATTATTTTCGTTTTAAATGAATCATATAAACTCCTCAAAAAAAGTTCGGAAAGTCACGTTTGACTGACGATTTCTCTCTTGTTGCAGAATATTTTTCTTGAATTTTATATCATTGGAAAGCCCTGTTATTCCTCTTTACGATGATGTGTCATTTGTTATGATTAAGCAATTGGGGGATGTGCAGCACAGCTGAATACGGGGGCGGGTGGAAAGTGAAATGTCACAAAATGCATTGCTATTGTCAAAAAGTCCATTGACACATTCCCATCCTCCAAGCAAAAGGGGAATGCACTGCATGACAATAGCAGTGAATTTTGTGACATTTCACTTTCCATCCACCCCTGTATTCCGCTATACTGCATATTCCCCAATTGATTAATCATAACAAATGACACATCACTGTAAAGAGGAATAACGGGGCTTTCCAATGATACCAAATTCAAGGGAAATTATTTAGTAACAAGACAGAAATCGTCAGTCAAACCTGACTTTCCGAACTTTTTTTGAGGAGTTTATAATACCTCCCCCAAAAGCTATCCATGGGAAGAAAACAAGAAATTTGCAATCTCCATTTTGGATGTGGAAGCAAAAAAGTTGGTGTAATTACTGCACTGCTTTATATGTACTAGATTGGTTTACAAAACATCGGTGTTTTTTTATGATATCCTTGGAAATATACGGATTGAGAGTGCGAATTTTTTAGAATGGTAATGAGAAAAATATGACAAATGATATGGTATCAAAATCTCTCAACACCCATGGGGAAAATGGGGGCTCTCAAAAATGTGATGTGGTCACGCTCCTTTAAATGACGTGTGAAGTAGGGTTTTTATTAAATATAATAATAGTAGAGGTTGTGTTTTACAAATTTCAGAAAATTTGATTGTTCCATTTTGGTGTAATTGCAAGTTTTCTATTTTTATGCTCATGAGAATTTCCATATTCATGAGCAAATCCGTGAGGTCATCTCAGGAAAACGGAAATCTCCATTGACTTGTGTACAGAAGTTTTTGTCATTTTCGGTGACTTCTTGGTGTTATGATCTGTAACAGTTTACTGAGTTTGTTTAGTATGTCATTTGCAACAATCCTAACGAGTTTGTTTGGGTCAGAAGTGGATCATTGGGTTCTGTTACTGTTTGAAATGTAATGTTAATTCTTTCTTTCACGACTATAGCAATAAACAGCGCCCTCGTCTGTCAAGAAAATTTTGAAGTAGAGAAAAGGTCACTTCTTTCTGAAATGAAAAAAAAATTCAGTTTGCCCCTTTGTCTGCAACACTTTGAACTTCTGATTCGTGTGTAAAAACAAATGGTTGATAATGTGCACCTCACTAAACCTAAGGCTTTAACAAAATGCTCCAAAACTAATAATAGACAACTAAAGTGTGACGTCAGTTACCAGGTTAATGGGTCTAAACATTCGCTGGTAATCTGAAATGTCCATTGCTAAAGCGTAGGGAAACCGTTCACTGGTATTTGTGTAGACATGGCAATACATAAAGGGAACGTTTTCAGTTTAGTACTCCATAATGGTTTAAATAAGTTTGGGGAGTTTGAAACTTTTTTTTTTATCGATTTTGACGTCATCTAAATTTGATGCGGGGAAAGTGACCACCAATTCTTGGGTTTCACTTTCTTGACAACCGGTTGCTATCCGCCATTACTGTGTCCATACTATGGTACGCCAAAGCGAAAATAATTCAACACTGATAATTTTGCCATCAACCCTGAAAAACAAAAAAAGCACGGTATGCCAGTTTTAAACAGTCTATTAACATTTAAAAGTCGTGCCAACCTTTTTTTTCTTGCGCAACATTTGCGAAAATATGCGTCAACATTAAAGGGCCTGTGACATGCTAAACAACTTTGTGCCTAAGCTTTGCTTCATAATGACAGTTTGGATGTAAAATCAATAAAAGGTGGCCTTTTTCAACTTTGAAGATTTCACTGCAATAAATCACAGACAGAGGGCGCTGTTTTGAGTGCATCACATAAGGAAGACAGAAGGGAAAAGTTAAGAAAAAACATAAGACTTCAAGTTGGACTTGTGGCAAATTGCTGCAGTTTCTACCCCCAGTTTTGTCATGGCTTACAGCAGGCAACATGTAAAACAAACTCAAACAGCCATGGATTACAAAAGTTTCAGGAAAATTGAGAAAAAAGTGGAATCTTTTGTGCACAGTTGAATGTGATTTTCCTGTGTTTGCCTCTTGTGACATCGTGACCTTGGTCATGAATATGCATATTGCATTAGCATAAAAACTAAAAACCTTTGTTTTAACCCCCAAAGCAAGCTCCAAATAGGATTTTTATGTCTTTAACTGAGTAGAGTGGTTTAAAAGCATAGATTTCATTGATAACAATCCTAAATAAGGGGCCCTTTAAATTATCAATGTTGAATTATTTTTCGCTTTGGCGTGCCATAGTATGGACACAGTAATGGCGGATAGCAACCGATTGTCAAGAAAGTGAAACCCAAGAATAGGAATGGGTAAAGTGGTAAACTACCTCAGGTATTTAAATATAAATTATTTATCCGTTGTGTGCACGCAACGTGCTGTGCATAAATATAAATGTGTATTAAAAAAATGAGGTACCCGGCCTTTATAGACCGTTTGCACAAGCAGTCATGACAGGGGTCAGTCACATTGTCACAGTGCGTCATGCACGAGTAGGCACTTTGTGGATCTATTGTTACATCATTTAAAGGGACACACCGGCTTACTGTTTACATAATGTAGCAATCCTTGACAATAATTTTTTGATGGTCGTTGTGAAACAAATTATCAAAATGTCACGTAAATAACTAGACATTTTTTAAATTAACAAGAGACAAATGTTGGGCTATACGCTTTACCAGCCGTTGCTATGTATTATGTGTTTGTCAATAAAGGTGGCGTTCGATATGGGTCGACACGTGTTTAACCTCGATTCCTTGTTTTCCCTGACTCGATAATCACACCCGAACGCAACGTTTTGGTGTCTTTAGCGCCCTCAATAGGCCTATGCTGTTTTTCTTCGGATATTATTTATCGCCGTGAACGCGAAGCGAACACACGAAAATCTAAGAGATTCTCTGGTCAATATCAACACCCAGAAACCCTTCTCATGAAATCATGAACAACTCGCACTTCACGCTGGTTTCTACGGCTGGAAATACAACTAACTCACAATACCACGTGACTTTTCGGAACCGAAATATCACGTGACCTTAATTTTTTTTTAAATGCTAAAAAACGGCAAAATTGGACGGCGTATTTTCAGGATACCTATATATAATTTACTCTGAAAAGGGCTTCTGAATAATGTATGGTCTATTTTGAGCCCAAAATAGCCCAACAAAGCCGGTGTGTCCCTTTAAATATGAAAACCTGCCCCCTGTCATGGCAGTCGGCGCAATTGTGTGACCTTTGACATCGTTCCTTGCAAGCAAGCATGGTTTCAATAGAGGGCGTCTTTGACAGTGTAAACAAATATGACGTGTTACATTATGGACTGCCGAAGTGAATACGTCATCTTTGGTTAGTTACCTTGGCAATGGCTCTACACTAAAAATCACCGAACCGTGTCCATGTGCTTTTGAAATGGTACTGTTTCCCATGGCCATGATGTTTAGAGCTAATTGCTATGGCCCACTTCGGCTGTCTATTGTTACTGCATGGCGATGTATTGTTTATGTAATAATATTTTGTACAAAATTATATATTTAAATTCAGAGTATCATCGAAGGCATCGCGTGTTTATAATTTTGTTCATTTCATTTCCATTTTTTTTTGAAAATCCATTTTCAATTAATACTTTTTTTTTGCTCGTATTCAGCGCCTTGGGCGCTTGTGTGCATGGGCTAACTTGTTTGCGCCCTCAATGGCCGAAT
The DNA here is from genome assembly GCA_037783545.1 of Henricia sp. BOLD:AAB3569. Classification (NCBI taxonomy): domain Eukaryota; kingdom Metazoa; phylum Echinodermata; class Asteroidea; order Spinulosida; family Echinasteridae; genus Henricia; species Henricia sp. BOLD:AAB3569. The sequence goes on along the minus strand of JBBELK010001010.1, from coordinate 185,914 downwards.
TGTATTAAGACACGCGACCACGAGGTCTCGTCTTTTTCAGCTTTTCCAGCAGACAAGGCAGGTTTGCACACAATACATGCACTCATTTCATTCGTACACATGTATTTGATCTTTGCAGAGTACATGTATATGTATAAGCATTAATTGGCATATACTTTATATTAATTTTTTCGTCTGGCATCAAGCAACCCACAATGCTCCGCGCGTCTGTATGTAGTTGTGACCTTTGCGTCACGTGTTTCCGTCACAGAAATATATAAAGCACATCAGCCCGTCCCAGTCCTGAAGGCGGTGGGTTAAACCATGGAGGTGTGTTTCTTCCTCCATGGTTAAACTGGGTACGAGCAAATATATTTTTGTTGTTTTATTCTTGGGTTTCACTTTCTTGACAACCGGTTGCTATCCGCCATTGTTGTGTCCATACTATGGCACGCCAAAGCGAAATAATTCAACACTGATAATTCTGCCATCAACCCTGAAAAACAAGTCTCAATATTTTGTTAAACTTGCCAACAAAAGCACGGTGACGTATGACAGTTTCAAACAGTCTATCAACATTTAGGCTAAACGTCACGCCAACTTTGTTTTCCTTGCGCATAATTGCGAAAATATACGTCAACATTAAATTATCAGTCTTGAATTATTTTCGCTTTGGCGTGCCATAGTATGGACACAGTAATGGCGGATAGCAACCGGTTCTCAAGAAAGTGAAACCCAACAATACTTTATTTGAGGCCTCTTAAAACCACATATATAAGAAAATATATTTTGATGAATTAAAAACTGACTCAAATGACCTTTTGCCTAAATCGTTATTCGACCCGGGATTCTATTTTAACGTCTTTTATCTTTTCATAGAGAAGCGATAACTCAAAATGATTATATATAAATGTGTGCATGTGCGCACACATTTGTTTTATACTGAGGGCGCCCTAGCTTGTATTGAACGAAATGGCACTGAGTACCAGGATATTATGGTGAGCAGTATCATATACAAGGAATTACCAGCCATTTGTTTCATAATAATGGACGCAGTTTTCATAACACCAATCCGATAACTGAAGTCATAATTCTCTGTACGTCCGCCATAACTGGGGGCCATCCAGAGCCACGAGCTGTGCGTTTTGTGTTGATGATAAGCTGTTACATTATGTTGTCACTACGAAAAATTTTGAGCATTTTAATATTGTAAGCTTGCGAAGCCTGTGTACGCGATTAAAGGGGTCGCGTTGTGCGCTGTTTGATTTAACAAGAACACAGAGCGCCCAGTTCAATTCATGGCAGTGGACGGCCCCCAGTATGGCGGACGTCCGGGAAGGAGTCATTAGCAACCGGATTCGTCTAGAAATTTGGACAGAAAACGAATTCCTTTTCGATAAATGACATGATCGAAGGAGATATCCAAATTAAGTTCAACATCTGCACTTTAGAAAGTCACACACTATGTAATTATTGCCACGTGGTGCATAACAGTCATTTTCTCCCACGGTGAAGACGGTATTGATTCCGTAGAGCAACCCAACAGTTTCATGCTATTTATATGTGTAACATGCCAACGGTCAATTCCAGTCATATACACTTTGTATAGTGAAAATATACCGTGAGGCAATTTCCATCTCACTGTTCAATCTGTGCTCCTAAAAGACCAGAAAATTGTACCTTTAAACGTTTATTTTCATTAAACCGAAAAATACTACACAAAATTACTTGCTAACGATTCTCGTACGTACCTGGCCTAGATATGCTATTTTCATAAATTTATTTATATTATTATTTGTTTCTGGTACTGAAACCAAGGATTCCTCCAAAGTGCCTATTGTACTGTCGATCGCAAGCGTGAGGAAACCGATGAGGAGAAACGGCCAGAGACACCGGGGAATCCCCTTGCGCTTCACGAAAGAATGCTGTGGGATCTTTAAAGTGCGTTACCTAACACACTGGACTTTACATCCCTTCCGAAGGATGGAGCAAGTGTGTTTAGGTGCCTTGCTCAAGGGCACAGGTACCCCAGCCGGGTATCGAACATGTAACCCCAAGTTTTCGCGCACCCGAGTTTTGCGAGTCAGTGACCTTTTCAAGTCTATTCAAATAATGTTATAATGAAAAGAAATATTCGTAAACTTAATTTTCTAGAATCACAGACTTTTTAAACTACAAGTATGATTTTGGTTGTTCTACGATTTTTCATTGATCAAGACAGTTCTCCCAGAGATGCATGACATGATATTGATTATGTACATGTGTACACGTCTTACATCACGTGCGTGCGTGTAGTCAAGGCAGTCAGGTGCCCTGACGTCATCAGCCTACGTCAGGGGACCCGCCCGAACAAAGTAATTTGCATATTATGATGCGCCTCATATCATTCGTGGTACCCTGCCCACCTCGCTGCGCATTGTCAACGGCAGAAAACCGTCGGGTACCATCACCAATATGCAAATTAGCTTAGGCAACGCGCGCGCTCATGATCGGGAGCCGTTGCAAGCTTCGTACAAAGACGACATTTTTGTGTTGGACAGCGCCAGAAACCAAGTGTTTACATCCAGAAATTCACGTGGAATTTGTGCCTTTCCGGCTGTCACCTAACGACAGGTAATTTCGCAGTCTTTTAGAAGGTTTTTATTAAATAAAGTTGGACAAATTGTGCTCTAATTTTACCTAATTTTTTTGCGATTTCAACCACGTACTACGTACTGTCGTCGAAGCGGAATTTTCAATGAGGAAACGAATTGTTTGCCATTTTGTTGAACGTGAACGGCGAGTGCATGATTGAGTGTAAATTGGAAACATTTTCATGACGGTGCGCTGCCCGATGCCGCGCTGTACAAATTTGCCATTTTCATATTTGCCATTTTCTAGTTGCTAAAAGAAGTCTCTTTTTTGGGCATATTTTATCATAATAATCTCATCCGCAGTGGACAAAATGTGCTCATCATGTTGTTGTTGGTGTCCTTTAATTTCTTGTTTCATGTGTTTCGAGCTAGGCTAGTTTTGGTAGGCCTATTTTAGTATTTAATTTGTTTAGTTTTGTCACAACTGGAATTTGACGAAAGTAATTATTGGAATCGATAGCTTGGATGATTTTAGATAATGAATACTTACATACATAAGTTTTAAAGAAAAATTACGGAAAAAATATTGCATATTTGCACGGATCATCACGCGCGCGCACGCCTTCTTCGCGCGCTTCAAACACTGCCCGGCCGGAGGCGGGGTGACTAAAACACAGAATTTTCATGGAAATGCAACATTTGCGACGGAAATGTCAATTTCAAAATCATCCAAGCTATCGATTCTAATTATTATTTTCCTTAAATTCCAGTTGTGACATAAACAAAAAAATACCCTAGTTTTTAACATTAATTTTTGATAAATTAAACTTTAACTTTTAAACTAAATTAAAGAATTAATTATTATTTTAAAGTTAAATTTTAATATTTAATAACTAAATTGTTGGTACAACTGTAGGATACAGGGCCCACTATACTTCAATCTCAACGTCTCCGGAGACGGAGTCACCGTCACGCACTGGCGCACATTCATATATTGCGCCCTCTTTAGAATGAAATCAAAACATTCACAGACGTCTCCCCACTCTCCCGTCTCCGCGTCATCAGAAACCCTCTAATAATCGAGTCACGCACGTCACGCACTTACACATTCATATATTGCGCCCTCTTTAGAATGAACTCAGTTCAAGCCTATATTGCGCCCTCTTTGGAATGAACTGTTCAAGCGGGGCACTCGGAAACGATCCCGTCGCCGGAGACGGAGTCGCGAACTTTGGTGTCCAGAGAGGGCGCTTTTCTTTTAATTACCGACGGGATACCCCCCTCGAATTCAAAACATTCACAACCGTCTCCCATCTCCGCATCTCCGGAGACCCTCTTGCCCAGAAAAATGGCGGCACGAGAGGGATGTTTTCAAAAAGGTAAATAAAGACCGGAAACAGTGACGTTTTTATTCAAAGTACTTCGGTGTCCAGAGGGTGCTTTACTTTTACTTATCGATGGGATACCGGTACACCCCCTCGAATTCAAAACATTCACATCCGTCTCCAGAGTGTCCCTTCTCGGACACTTTGTACTTCGGAGATTTTTTTTATAAAGGGAAACAAAGCCCGATAACCATTCCGTTAACGAAATCACGGCACAGTGGTGCTTTCGACCACCAGAGGGCGCTCATCTCCCGTCTCCCGTATCTGCTAGAAGTTCGATCACATCGTCTACGGCGTCTCCATTCAACTTTGAAAAGGTGCTGTCGCGTGGGCCCTGTATTCTATAGTTACTCCAAATTGTTCTATTTTTACAAATTAATTTCAAAAACTAAAGTTAAATTTTATAAAAAAAATTCTGTGACGGTGATCCTTACGTTCCCGATGATAACGTGACTGAAATTTGTTTCGCTATAGATCTACTGATTAAGGTTTCGTTTTTATTTTTAATTCAGAAACTTTGGCAAGATGGAGTGTTCAATTGATGATGAAGAAACGACAACGGGAAGGACAATTCTTACCGTCAAGAACACGGAAGAATTACTGGAGGCGATCGAGAGCTTGTCGTCCGAGAATGTGGCAATGAGCGTGGAGGTCCAGCACGAAACCTTGCAAGATGATCAGGGAACCTGTTCCCAGGAATATCAATTCACAACTACCGACTACCAGCCAGAGACTATACAATCGGAAGGCACCATTGAGTATATCACTGAGCAGGTGGAACCAACTGAAATGGTGGTGGACCACCAGTTGGTGCCTGCCAGGAGACATGTGGTTTTTCCAGGGGGACCGAATAATATTCAGAGAGTTCAAATTCAAGTTACTGATGGCGAAGTGGGAAACGCGGAGGACCAGGAGCATCAGTATATTTACCCCGAAACGCTAGTTTTTGCTGAAGAAGCGACGGATTCTGGAAACCAAGAAACAATGATTGTGCAGTCTGACGATGTGCCGCCTCAGCTTTATAGGCAAGGCCAAGATTTACACAGCAACTTAGAGATTGCCTCGGCCGTCGAGATATTAACAGGTTTAGCCTCGACCATAACGACGCAGTTGGGCTACCAGGAAGCTAAGCAAGTCTTCAAGTTGCCCAAACACAAGGAGAAGAAACAGAAGAAGAAATCGAAGAAAGCGAAATTGGGACAGAAGAAACGCAAGAAGCATAAGAAAGATGTTTTTGGGGAGAAGGAACCTAAACCGCGAAAGACGGATGGAGGCTACCACGAATGCCCGACGTGTCAGAAGACGTTTGGCACAGCACCAAATCTCAAGAGCCATCTGGTTTCTCATACTACAGAGAGACCCTTTGAATGCGAAGATTGCGGCGCGACGTTCAAACGCCGACGCTATCTCCAACTGCATAGAAACATCCATACGCAGTCCAAAATCTTCGAGTGTAGCTACTGCGATAAGACCTTCCTGATGAAAAGTTGGCTCCACAGTCACGAGCGGTATCACACTAAACCCTTCGCCTGCGATCTGTGCGGACGCGCGTTTGGTGACAAGAAAATCCGCGACGTCCATCGGAGATCTCACACCAACGAGAAGCCGTTTGTGTGCGGGGAATGCGGTCAAGCGTTCCGCTCCAAGGCCGTGGCGATCAAACACAGTCGTAGACACTCCGGTCTCAAACCGTACGTCTGTAAGACGTGCAACAAGGCATACACTCAAGTCCACAATCTGACGGATCACGAGAAGACGCACATTGACGATCAAACATTCGCGTGTAAAACGTGCGGCAAAGTCTTCTACGCACGGAGCAGTCTTCGAAGACACCGCGTCAAAGAACATCCGGATGAAAAGACGGGAGTCCAGAAAATCCCGCTGTCTCGTAACCAGGTTATTACGAAGGAACCGGGCGTATTTGAAATCATCCGAAAGCCCTACGTGTGCAAAATCTGCACCGAAGGCTACAAAACCAGGAAATCTCTGAAAATGCATGAGAAAATCCACGAAGCGAATCGCATCTGCCAGTACTGCGAGTCCCATTTTGTCTCCCGATCCGACCTGATCATCCATGAGAGAAAACACACGGGCGAACGACCGTTCTCGTGTAGCACCTGTCATAAAACGTTCACCTCCAAAAAGGCGACCAATCGTCACGAGCGATCCCACACCGGTATCAAACCGTTTGAATGCAAAACGTGCCAGAAGAAGTTTACGCGTTCATCCAATCTCAAAGATCACGCACTTATCCACGCGGGAAAGAGCAAGCGCTTTGCCTGTAGTGGCTGCGAGAAGATTTTCGCATCGCGGAGCGCGATGAAGAGCCACGAACGACTCAAACACGGCACCGCGCCAGCTGCAATGCACTTGGTCCAAACGGTGCAACTGTCGCAGCCCATCGGCCAAGACGAAAACGCCAGCCAAGACGAAACCGCCGAACAAGTAGAATTGTTCGAGATCATAATCGCCGCGTCGGGACAAGCCGAGGAACAGATTACTGAAGTGGCAGAAATCGGGGGCGTCCAAATACAAAATGTACTTGCAGTCTCGTAAACGCGCAGATTACCTAATTAAAACCAAGTTAAATAAGTTTTAAAACCTACAATTGTAAGGTTTTACTTGTTACAAGATTCGATTCATAAAGAAAATTTAAATCCCAATTTTTTCTTCACTTTTTTATTCTTAGAAGAATAAGCACTTTAAACGAAGGGACAACACTTGCAACGGGTTGCCTAATTCTGTACGCTTTATGTTAGTCGCCATCTTTTGCAGTTCGGCACTCGGATTTGAGAGGGCGTGAGTCGGGACATAACAGATTTTTACATACTTCACGGCATATGGGAGTCGGGAAACAAGGCATCAATCTTGACGTCATCTATGCAATCGTTGCATGGTTGACGTCATCATCCCTTTCAAAATTTCAAATATGGCACAGCACATAAACTCCTCAAAAAAAGTTCGGAAAGTCAAGTTTGACTGACGATTTCTCTCTTGTTGCAAAATAATTTTCCTTGTATTTTATATCATTGGAAAGCCCCGTTATTCCTCTTTACGATGATGTGTCATTTGTTATGATTGAGCAATTAGGGGATGTGCAACACAGCTGAATACGGGTCGGGTGTAAAGTGAAATGTCACAAAATGCATTGCTATTGTCAAAAAGTGCATTGACACATTCCCATCCTCCAAGCAAAAGCGGAATGCACTGCATGACAATAGCAGTGAATTTTGTGACATTTCACTTTCCACCCACCCCTGTATTCTGCTATACTGCACATCCCCCAATTTTTTATTCATAACAAATGACACATCGCTGTAAAGAGGAATAACAGGGCTTTCCAATGATACACAATTCAAGGGAAATGATTTAGTAACAAGAGAGAAATCGTCAGTCAAACTTGACTTTCCGAACTTTTTTTGAGGAGTTTAGTTGCATTAGTTGCAGAGTTTATCATCAAAATTAATTGGGTTGCCGACTTTAAAAACAACATTCTCATGAAGGTTTATGCATCGGTAATATTTTTGATAAAATTCGTCAATAACGTCAAACAAGCGTTCTCCCTTCCTTTAAGAATCTACATGTTCTGTCACATTTAAAAATCATAATGCCCTTAATTAATGTTTCACCGTATCTAAATTTACATTCCAATTTGATAAGTTTGGCAATGTTGAAAGTGTTTGCCAATTTGTGCAAATAATTTACTATTTACCCGAGAAAACGGGAAAAATACATCAGTACGATTGTTTTTTCACTAATGTACAAATGTAGATACAAGTAAAAAGTCACAAAGCGTTGAATTTCTGTTGAGAATTTTAAAGTTATTTGAATTAAACATTTTCGTTTCTTAGGGCTGTGGCAGTGCAAATTCGAAAAAATCTACTGTTCAAATTTTGATTGAATATTGGTTTACACTGATGTGGTCACAAATTGTTAGTTTTGGTCACAGATATCTATTAATAACAAGATAAGAAACGACTGTTATTGAATGGCACATCACCGTAACCGGTTTCAGGCACGCGTGTGCGTGTAGCGCGTTTTGTGTTCGAACATAACACGCCGGTCGTCACAAACATTGAGAAAGTGCGCATGCGAGAGGTTTTACGTATAATTCAATGGGGAAGTGCCCAAAACCATGCAAATGAGGTGCCCAAAACTATGCTAATGAGAAGGCGCGGTTATGCGCGTACGGCCTCTGTTTCCTATCTTGTTAATAGATATATCTGTAGTTTTAGTACATCTCCCATCGAAATCGGCAAATGTGCCCTCTAACGTCCGCGAAGAGTTTAGTGTGCCACGTGTCCCTTGTCTGGTTCCCAGACCTAAAGATTCGGTCTATTAGTACATCGTGAACAACTCTACTTCAAAGTGGTGTCTACTCGACTGTTTACCGACTCGACCACTGTGCGTACACAGTTGGTAGACCGGTCGAGTTGACCTCCACCCATATGGGGTACGGGAACCTGTCGAATTCCTTCCACGGTCGAATAGACACATTTTGGCGAAACAGATTTCATTTGGACGTGCTTTATTTTTCATGGTGGATTACTGGAGATATGACAGACGACTAAGGAATCCAGCAGGACGATAAAATAAACAGTATTTCGTGGGGCACCTTTTGTTACTTAAACCGTTCAACAATGGAAGCACAATATGTGCAACCATGCATGTCCTCAAGGAACAAAGAAACTGCCCACGAAATGGCGGCTATTCGATACGGTCTATAGAGTGAGTAGCACGCATTTTAAGAAATAGACATTCACCGATTTCGACGGGAGATGTACTTTCAAAATGACAAGTGTACTACAAATGTTATTTTGTAAAGGAATTTATTCCTCTGCGTACATGTTTACATTGAACATAATTTTTTTCGTACGTGTATGGCAACATGCGCAACAAATTTGTTGCAAAGATGATTTTTTTCTGTAAATTTGTAAATATTCGCGCCTTTAAATAATTCTGTTTAAATTAACTGCTTGAATATAATTGTGCACAGCCTTAAATTATGTGTCTAAAATAAAATTTATCATACATGTACATTTTTGATGCATCTGAAATTTTATGTATAGATTTAAAGACATTAGTGTTTGCATTTAAGAGAAAAATAATTTTATTTACCGTATGTGTAAAAATTGAAAATGGGGTTATTTTGGTGTAAACATTTTTTGAGTCTTAAATTTTTCCTTGTTTAATTAGTTCACGTATGCTTTTAGTGTTTATGGTTTAAAGTTCTAAAAAGCAGAATAGTTAAGAGTTGTACATGTAGTTTATCACAGGTCTAGAGCCGATAAAATCACAAGTCCATGACAAGTCCCGCACAAGTCTGTCACAAGTCCAGTAACAAGAAGCAAAGGATGAACATGCACAAAAGAATGCCTTTGTTGGAGTTCATTTGAATATCTTGGTTTTTTTTTTTTTCATCCACCTTGTTGTATAAAATCAAATAGACCTTATGCATGGCGGCCATGACAGAGGGCAGGTTTTCATATTTAAATGATATGACAATAGATCCACAAAATGCCTACTCGTGCATGACGCACTGTGACAACCCTCCGTCATGGCCGCCGTGCATAAGGTCTATTTTGTGGTAGATGATCACATTTTTATTTAAGTTGATGGTAATTTGTCAAAGTATGAACATCACCGTATATAAAACATTCTCATGCAGTGTTAGCCCGTTTGGAACTTATTTTGGCAGTTTTTGAAGCTACGCTAATTTCTAAGAAATATGGAAATTTTAACCAAAAATTAAAAAAAAATCCTTAAAATCTTACATGTTCAAAATTGCATAATTCATTTCTTAGATGAGCGGTCAAGGTCAAATCCAAGGAATATCATCATGGGTTCTAAGCAACATATCATGTACTTTGAAGAAAATGTCTCAGAAATAATTCTTAACGAAAATTTAGCCGATTTGGAACCTATTTCTGCAGTTTTATAAGCTAATTTTTAAACAAAATTTCATTGCGAGGACAATCCCCAGCAGTCAAAGTCAAATTCAAGGATTATATATAGTTCTTTAGCAACATTTTTTGTCAAATTATATAATTTCATAAGGGGTTAGTCCAGCAATTTTTCTCAATTTGCCAAAAATTTACTTTTTAAAATAATATCTCAGAAATGACTCCTGAGGAAAATGTAGCCCGTTTGGAACCAATTTTAAAAGTTTGCCAAGCTAATTTCTAAGAAAAATGGGGATTTCGGCAAAATATGACATTTTGCCTCAAAAACTGAAAAATTTCATATTTCATTGCCTGGGTGAGCAGTCAAGGTCAAATTCAAAGAATATCATCTATGGGGTCTAAGCAATATTGCTTACAATTTTGAAGAAAATTTGAATACAAATTTTTGGCCAACCAAAAATTATACAATGACATTTCGTAAGGGGTAGTTAGCAATTTTTGTCCTAATTGTCAAAAAATTACTTTTCAAAAATGTCTCAGAAATGACTCCCAACGAAAATTTAGCATGTTAGGTACCCATTTCATTAGTTTTTCAAGCTGATTTCTGAGAGAGAAATTTTGGCGAAAGCTTCACATTTTTTCTCAATCTGACATTTTCAAAATTTAATATTTCATTTCCTGGATGAGCAGATGGAATACAGTGATTTTTGTTATATTATACTGCGTCGAGTTGACCAAGGGACGAGTTGACCCGGGGACGAGTTGGGAAAGAATCGAGTAGTTGATCATGGCTTCAGACCTTGTGTACAAAACGTATGAGACTCGCCGAAAATTATTACGAGTCCTCACAAAATATTAAAATTGTCTCACTCTTCAATTAATTTTCCTTCAAATCTGCACGTACCGATGTCTGATCAACTTCTCAACTCTTGCATAAAATTCAATACATTTTTAGGGCCTACCTTATTAAACAAAACCAGAAGACTCCGAGTTTACGACTGACAAAAAACTCCCTCCACAATTGCTCGATGTTTCGAGATGATCGTTGATAATTTAGCGCACGTATCCTTGATCTTCAATAGAGGCAGTCGTTATTAATGATTGTCAATCCAGGCTGGTATATTTCCTTATCAGGCGAGCCAAATGGCGGAGTCCCGCTTGTGCGGCACGGCAACAAATTCTTTGATGATTTTTCAATTTGTCCAAAGACCCAAAGTTGACGGGGCAACGACCCCGTTTCCAGAATTGCGGCTCGTCAATTTCAACTATTTCCCCCGGTTCTCCAATCGCATTCCTGCTGTTCCAACAAATTCTCGGTCATCTCGGAGCAAAAAATGTCCCGGTCTTGTTTTGGATGACATTTTCCACCACGAGTCCGTTACCGTGTTGTGGTGCCATTTGGTGGGTAAAAAGTACAATCTTCCACGGTAGTTGAAGAGAGCTAAGTTGCCCCACTTTCGTTTCTCTGTCTCGCCATTATGATGGTGGTTTTATTGCACTTTTGGTTTTCTCGTAAAGAACAAGAATCACTGCACTTTCGGCATATAACTTTGACTAGAAATACACCATATAGGAACGCAAAAACGTCGTCGTTTTGGTCACAAACGCGGGATGTTGACGAGAAAAAGATGGCCTCACATCCTTCACACGAAGTACGCCATTACCAACAAATCCTACACGTGCGTATGTGACATTGCTGGTGAAAAGCTCTCCACCAATCAAAAAGCGCGATAGTATTTTTTTAGCTCGCTTAATATGCAAATGAGCCCCACTGGCCACGCGCCAACCAATGAGCATTGAATATTACAGGCCATGTGTTTTTGGCGCGTGGGGGACGCGTGCCGTGGCACGTGCTTCCAAAATACATGTATAACCAAAAACGCTGTGAATTTGCAATCTTTTCACTGCTTAATTTGGTTTTTCAATCCCATCTGCACTTACCAATGCTTGCTGAGAAATAATTTACAAGTCGGACGTCACATCGGGCCTCGTTTTAATACAAAACATGACTGGCTAAAAAAATGTCTTAGATTTTGCCAGTAAAATCATCATATTTTTGCCTGGCTATTTTTCCTTTTTCTGTTTAAAGGCACAGGCTCGTCAGCAATGCGCGCGCGTCAAATTCGTGCCACGAAATACGCAGCTCCATGCCTTTGCTTTGGAGCTGCGTATTTCGTGGCACGAATTTGACGCGCGCGCATTGCTGACGAGCCTGTGCCTTTAAATCTGCACTTACTGATGACTAATTAAGCATTTTTAAGGACAAATATTGATGTCCGATTTTTAAATTCTAACCGTTCAACCTTTTAAAAATTGGGTCGACAGGGAAAACCCGAGGGAGTACACCACTGTGCCTCATAGCTCACGGTCTTGGGGGGAAACCTGAGGGAGTACACCACTGTGCCTCATAGCTCAGCTGGTAGAGCATCTGCCTGGTGTGTCAGAGGTCTTGGGGGAAAACCTGAGGGAGTATACCACTGTGCCTTATAGCTCAGCTGGTAGAGAATCTGCCTGGTGTGTCCGAGGTCTTGGGGAAACCTTAGGGAGTAAACCACTGTGCCTCATAGCTCAGTTGGTAGAGCATCTGCTTGGTGAGTCAGAGGTCTTGGGGGAAACCTGAGGCAGTATACCACTGTGCCTCATAGCTCAGCTTGTAGAGCATCTGCCTGGTGTGTCAGAGGTCTTGGGGGAAAACCTGAGGGAGTATACCACTGTGCCTTATAGCTCAGCTGGTAGAGAATCTGCCCGGAATGTCATAGGTCTTGGGGAAACCTGAGGGAGTATACCACTGTGCCTTATAGCTCAGCTGGTAGAGCATCTGCCCGGTGAGTCGGCGGTCTTGGGGGGAAACCTGAGGTAGTATATTACTGTGCCTCATAGCTCAGCTGGTAAAGCATCTGCCCGGTGTCAGAGGTCTTGGGGGAAACCTGAGGCAGTATACCACTGTGCCTCATAGCTCAGCTGGTAGAGCATCTGCCCGGAATGTCAGAGGTCTTGGGGAAACCTGAGGGAGTATACCACTGTGCCTTATAGCTCAGCTGGTAGAGCATCTGCCTGGTGTGTCAGAGGTCTTGGGGGAACCTGGGGGAATATACTAACTGTCTTATAGCTCAGCTGGTACAGCATATGCCTGGTGTCTCGGAGGTCTTAGGGAAACCCGAGGAAGTATACCAACTGTGCCTTATAGCTCAGCTGGTAGAGAGTCTGCCCGGTGAATCAGAGGTCTCGGGTTCGAGACCTCTAAATTAAAGTACATGTATGTTCAATCTTCAAAATTGTAGTACGACACTTGATTTATTGAATTTTTCTCATAATGTAATCTGAATCTGGTAGCTACCTTTTCAAAAAATAACTTGTCAAAAAGACTTGAAACGTAAATCGTATTTTAAAAGTTGAAAAATGCCTTGGTGCCCGTACCCCTTTTATTTTAACGTCGTTAACATTTGTTTCCCATATCAAAAGACAGTTTCTAAAATATTTGAAATAGTCTACAGGGTAAATACAATGGAAATCTGGAAAAAACATTTTTACAAATGAACCAAAATGTCACGGTTGTTTTTTGGGGAGGTTGGGCATCATTTGAAACCCTGTGTACAAAACCTATGGGACTGGCTTGATAACATTAATTTCTACAGAAATTCTAAATTGCGGTTTTTTACATCACGATACATCTGCCAAATAAAAACATTTGAAACAACTACGGCACTCGTATTTACATTTATATATACATGATTCTAAACTCCTCAAAAAACGTTCGGAAAGTCAAGTTTGACTGATGATTTCTCTTTTGTTACCAAGTCATTTTCCTTAAATTTGGCATCATTGGAAAGCCCTGTTATTCCTCTTTACAATGATGTTATGATTAAGCAATAGAGCCTTTGCACGGCGGCCATGACAGGGGGAAGTCACATTGTCACCGTGTGTCATGCACAAGTAGGTGCTTTGTTACATAATTTAAATTTAAAAAACCTGCCCGCTGTCATGGCCGCCGCTGCAGAAGCTCTATTGGGGGGTGTGTGGCACAGCAGAATACGGGGGTTGGTGTAAAGTGAAATGTCACAAAATTGCATTGCTATTGTCAAAAGTGTATACTAGTAGACCGTATCGAATAGCCGCTATTTCGTAGGGCACTTTTTGTTACTTAAACCGTTCAACAATGGAAGCATTATGTGCATCCATGCATGTCCTAAAGGAACAAAGAAACTGCCCCACGAAATGGCGGCTATTCGATACGGTCTATTGACACATTCCCATCCCCGCAAAAGGGGAATGCACTGTATGACAATAGCAGTGAATTTTGTGACATTTCACTTTACGCGCACCCCCGTATTCATAACAAATGACACATCATTGTAAAGAGGAACAACAGGGCTTTCCAATGATACCAAATCTAAGGAAAATAACTTGGTAACATGAGAGAAATTGTCAGTCAAACTTGAGTTTCCGAACCTTTTTGAGGAGTTTACTTTGTACAGATTTTGTTGAAAGGATAAAAAATTTAGGGGTCGTCCAAAGTTGTCAACATTTTCACGGTTCTAAAGAGCGTAGGAAGGGGGAGAGGGCTGCTTAGGACTTTACATAGAGCGTAGAAAGGGGGAGGGGAGACTGTCGAGGGCCGCATAGGACTTTACATGCACTGTAAAATGTTGACATTTCATGGTAGTGACAACAAATGTTGATAAGTAGTATTTTGGGGGGGAGGGATGGAGCGTCTTGAAAAATACTACGCTCTGTAGAACTGTGAAAATGTTGACAACTTTGGACTGGCCCTTATTTTATTGATTACAAAGAGCGAAACAAACCCTAATTGTTGATTATAATAAATGTGTGCCTAACGTCATATCGGGGGTAAACATTTGTGTGCGGTGGCCGTTAGAGAAATGTTTTCCTATTTATCACGCATACCAAACAGGGTTTTAGTTGCGTCCTCACAAGCCTTCACAAGTCCACCACAAGTCCCTGGGTCTTAATTCAAGTCACAAGCTATTCAAATGAACTCCAACAAAGGCATTCTTATATGCGTGTTCGTCCTTTGCTTCTTGCTACTGGACTTGTCACAGACTTGTGATTTTATCGGCTCTGGACTTGTGATGGACTCGACTATAACCCTGACGCAAAATGTTTAATGCGGCTGAGCCTTTTTGTAAAAAAGAAATAAAGTCATTGGAACTACAGATTCTGTACAGCATTATTTACGTTTCAAGGAACGGACAGAAATTTGGAAACTTTACAAAGGGGTAACTTCAGAAGTCTGTACGTACATTTCATAGACTTTTATAGCTTAAAGGCAAGCCTCGTCAGCAATGCGCGCGCGCCAAATTCGTGCCATGAAATACCCGGCTCCACAGCAAAGGCATGGCGCTGCGTATTTCGTGGCATGAATTTGGCGTACACGCATTGCTGACGAGCCTGTGCCTTTAATAGTGTATTTACTGCGGACTTTTTCACACGTAATTTCGACGCGTGTCGCTTTGAGAGAAAGCGGCGTGGAAGGATTTTGGAGTGAAACGACGCGCTGAAAATCACAGAATCACAAAAACATTTTCCGCTTTAATAAAAGTCGATTTCAGTGCGTCGTTTCACTCCACGGCGCTTTTTTTCCCAAAGTGACGCGCGTCGCAATTACGCACAAACAGGCAGAGTGTGAATTAGCTTTAAGTGCAATCAGCCTGCTGAAAAGTACTTTGTAGAATTGTGATTTCTGAAAAAGTGCGGAGTACACTGGTTCAAAATATGTAGAGACATGGACCCCGTTCTCAGTAGAGAAATTGCTTCGTTCGACGATGATTCTACGAAGAGATTTCCTGATGCGAACGCACGCCTCTTCATTTGACGATGATTAGAATCGTTTCATTCGATGAAGGAAATAGCTTCATTCGACGAAGACATCGCTTCATTCGATGAAGCAATTTTGTAATGTGAATGGCTCCCTTCGTTCGACGAAGCGATTTGGTGGGCCTGTTGCACAAACAGACGTTGTGCGTCGAGCGCCTAGCAAGAGTTGTTTTTGACGAGCTGCTGGAAAATCACACAACGCGTCTAAACGACTGAAGCTCAGCGCTTGATGCGCGGCGCACATGTACGACCTCCCACGACTGCATTTATCTTCGTTAGCTGTTGCTTTTCGTTCGATCTTCGTTAAGTGATATGTGAACACACGCTTCATTAACTAACGATGTTCAACTAATCTTCGTCGAACGAAGCGATTTCTCTAGTGAGAACAGGGTCATGGTTATTTAAAATTTTGAAAATCTGGGTGGCAGTTACTTTCAAGCCTAGCGTACATCGACCTTGCAACTGAAAGCAACTCAACTGATCAGTTCATGTCGATGTGTGCATAGCGCGCACATCGACAGCAACTGATTAGGTGCGCAACTAGCGGCAACTTAGAGCATCCAGACATGTCTACATTTCCAGAGCGCGCCCATTGACATGGCAACTTGGTAAAGCCTGGAGTACATTGACCTCGCATCTGGAAGCAACTGTTGCTTGCAGTTGCTGTCGATGTGCACGCACATGATCCGATGCTGACAGCAACTAGTTACATGCACGCGTACATCGACGCAACTGGACGCAACTGACCGCAACTGGATACGACTAGTTGCCGGAAACGACTGGCTGATTGCATAAAAAGCACGTTCTATCCTCCATCCGAAGCAACCCGTCCGCTTCCTGCAAAGCTGCCATACAGCCCGAATGCACATCTGCTATAGGACAACACTTGCTTGATCACCCGGAGTGCTCGAAACAATACAGCAAACAGCAGTTCACTGTACTGGCCAGAGCATGCAGTATCATGCATCTGCGCATGCTCGAAGCTACATACATTCACTTCATTAAACACGTTCTGTGTCGTCAGAAAGAATTTGTGCACACGCTTCACGTAATCTAACTGCGCATGCACTGTAGCGTGCTCCCTGCTGCAGACCAATTAGCGCTCAGCATTCTGCAAACGTCATTCCCGCCTTTAGCCTTGAACTATTGTCGATAGCATCACCACGCCATTCTTGCGTTTTGCTCTGATAAGTGCAAGTCGAAAAGTGCTTTAGCATGAATTTGTCGTTAATTCTGTTCTCCGAGTAGTACATCGACGCAACTGACCGCAACTGGGTACAACTAGTTGCCAGAAAGTAGAACATGAGCAACTCGCGGCAAGCGGGATTTTTCCAGTTGCCAGTAGTGGCAAGTGCGCGTACATCGACCTTTTTAAGCAACTGATCAGTTGCTCCCAGTTGCCAGAAACACCAGTTGCCACTAGTTGCTTCTAGTTGAATGGTCGATAGGGTTTTATATTTTAAAACACATCATGACAACTCATTGTGGTAATGAAAAAAGTCATCTCAACGACCCATTTGGAGAAATAAACACCGGAAATCACTAACTGGTTTTGCTTCAAACGCGAAGTATTTCCAGACAGTTATTGTAGCAGATTGCGATCCAATCTGGTTGCGTGGAGGCCCATTGTATGTGGTTGATTTCGCCGTCGGCGGTGTATGCTAAGATCGGGTCTTCAATCGCCCGTGGCATTTGTTGGATGTCCCAGATTAGCGCTTGGTGGTCATCGGCTATGACGAAATTAAAAATAATTAATATTATTGACTGACGATTTTCTCTCTTGTTACTAAATCATTTCCCTTGAATTTGGTATCATTGGAAAGCCCTGTTATTCCTCTTTACATTGATGTGTCGTTTGTTACGATTAATCAATTGGGGGATGTGCAGTATAGCGGAATACAGGGGTGGGTGGAAAGTGAAATGTCACAAAATTCACTGCTATTGTCATGCAGTGCATTCCCCTTTTGCTTGGAGGATGGGAATGTGTCAATGCACTTTTTGACAATAGCAATGCATTTTGTGATATTTCACTTTACACCCACCCCCCGTATTCAGCTGTGCTGCACATCCCCCAATTGATTAATCATAACAAATGACACATCATCGTAAAGAGGAATAACAGGGCTTTCCAATGATATAAAATTCAAGGAAAATTATATTGCAACAAGAGAGAAATCGTCAGTCAAACTTGACTTTCCAAGCTTTTTTTGAGGAGTTTATAAACAGCACATCACAGGGTTGTAGTCGAGTCCATCATAAGTCCCCACAAGTCCACCACAAGTCCCTGGGTCTTAATTAAAGTCCCAAGCTATTCAAATGAACTCCAACAAAGGCATTCTTTTCTGCGTGTTCATCCTTTGCTTCTTGTTACTGGACTTGTGCGGGACTTGTCACAGACTGACTTGTGATTTTACCGGCTCTGGACTTGTGATGGACTCGACGACAACCCTGGTACATTCATTATGAATGTGTTCACATGCGCTGCACATTACAGTGGGTTTTATGAAGCTACGTGTCTTTCACCTAAACATCGAGATACATAGGTGGGTGGTGCCATTGGCAGGTGACGGCCAGAGATACCGGGGAATCCCCTTACTCTTCACAAACGAATGCTCTGGGATCTTTAAAGTGCATTACACAACACACTGGACCAACATCTTTACATCCCTTCCAAAGAATGGAGCAAGTGTGTTTAAGTGCCTTGCTCAAGGGCACAGGTACCACGGCTGGGTGTCGAACCCGCAACCCCAAGTTTTCACCCGAGTGTTACGAGTCGGTGACCTGAAGTATTACTGCAATCTATGTGGCTGAAATTTCTACAAGGCAGTTTATCAACATTATTCTTTAGTTATGTAATGCTGTTTCCATTTTAAAAAGTTGTTTAATCGTGTATTCTGTCTTACCTGCGGTGCATATGTGACACGATGAGTGTGGCGCCCAAGCAATGCCGTTAACACACGCCCTGTGGTTGTTGAGCCGCGCCACAGGCGTGCACGGGACACGGACGTCAAGAATAATCACCTATATAAACACAAATAATATCAAACTATTGACTGGCAGGGTAATAGTAAAACTATTGACCGTCAGGGTAATAGTAAAACTATTGACCGTTAGGGGAATAGTCAAACTATTGACTGGCAGGGCAATAGTCAAACTATTGACAGTCGGAGGAATAGTCAAACTATTGACCGTAAGGGGAATATTTGAAATATTGACTGGTAGGGCAACTGGCTGGTGGTGTACTTGTGGCAATTCGTGTTTAAAGGAGCATGACCAGAGTTTCTGGAAAATAGTTTTCGATGTAACTTACCAATATTATCAAGTAACTCCCATACACACCTCCCATGTCCCAAAAACCCGAAAACATTTGCAATTTCCAGTAAAAAATTGAACAAAACTATCGAGTCGGCTTTCAGTGGATAAACATTGATACTGGAAAATTAGTTTACAAATAATCGGTGGATTTTCGACGATATCCTCGGAAATATGCGGCCTAGAAGCGCGGGAGTTTCAGTTTCGTAATCAGAAAAATATAACGGATGTTATGATATAAAAATCTCATGACCCATAAGGTAAGTCCCGGGGAGTTATGGGTAAAAAAAAGTGATCTGGTCACACTCCTTTAAAGGAGCGTGACCAGATCACATTTTTGAGTCCCCATTTTTCCCATGGGTGTTGAGATTTTGATACCATATCATTTATGAAATTTGTATCATTCTGAAATTTTGCGTTCTCAATCCGTATATTTCGATATCGCCGAAAACCAACGATGTACCGGTATTGTAAGGTAATCGATCCGTTCCATAAAGCAGTGCAGTGATCAATAGGAGATTGCAAATTTCTTGTTTTCTTCCCATGGATAGTATTTTGGGGAGGTATTTTATATGATTGTTAGGTTAAAACGAAGTCTATTTTTCTGAACACGTTCTTTTAAGAGATTTGGCATAGTGCCTCTCTCCACCCAGGAGTAAATGGGTACCTGCAAGGGTTGCAGCCTTTGAGT
The DNA here is from genome assembly GCA_037783545.1 of Henricia sp. BOLD:AAB3569. NCBI lineage: Eukaryota > Metazoa > Echinodermata > Asteroidea > Spinulosida > Echinasteridae > Henricia > Henricia sp. BOLD:AAB3569. The sequence continues at coordinate 166,236 of JBBELK010001010.1, read as the reverse complement.
GCTTGTGTCAGGCTGCCAGGGCTGCATACTCCCCAGGGAGTTGTGCCCAACGACCAGGGTGATAATTTTGTGAAGTGCCACGAGTATCCTACACGGCGTGTGCCCTTGGGCAAGGCATACTGCCCCTCTCCACCCAGTCATAAATGGGTACCTGCAAGGGTTGTAGCCCCGAGCGCTTGTGTCAGGCTGCCGGGGCTGCATACTCCCCATGTGACATGTTCTCGACCAATGAAAATGCTTAAACTGTCTTAAGTTGACGTACCTCGAAAGAATCCATCGCCATTGTGGCCAGGTAATTAGGATCTTGTTTGTTCCACGCAAGTCGAAGTAAAGGATGGTGTTGCGGGTCTTCGTAAATAATCGTTGAGTGTTCCAAATGCCGGAGGTCGAACATCCGAACCGAGCCATCGGCACCGACGGACGCAAACATGTCTCTGCCGCCCCCAGCGCGACTGAATGCTATATCGTAGACCTGATTAGTAAGAGAAATAGAATGCCGAAGTGAATACGAAAACTAATTGTTTTACTCATTTCTCAAAGACTATAGCACTTTAGACAAAACCATTTCAGGGGAAGTTTTCTACGGTCATCATGTTTATATTGTGTAAGTTAGGCTTATTTCTGTGAACATTTCTGATTTTTGAGATTACCAATCATGCATACTGCCTTTAAGCCTAGCGTACATCGACCTTGCAACTGGAAGCAACTCAACTGATCAGTTGCTGTCGATGTGTGCATAGTTGCTTTATGTTATTCTCTCCAACGGTAAACACAGTATTGATTCTGTACACACATGCTGCGTACACCACATAGCAACAAAAATGTTGTCTGGTCAAGTGGATACTAAGTTTGCATGTAAAAGGAAGCACACTACTCATAATAAGTTAGGGATATTATGTTGTAAATTTTTGATTTATTTCACTTCAAATGACAGTTTTCACCTATTCCTGTGACAAGGTGTGTCTGTCATGCAGATACAATTGTCTAATCATATACAGAATCGTTCAAGCGGAATGCATACCCTTAATAAAATATCTGCGTACACCTCACAATATCCCTAACTTATTATGAGTAGTGTACGTCAGTACTCCAGACGCTATATTAATGCCAAACACGTAAAATGCGTATTGGCTACAACTTTTCGTACGAACCTCTTTATCGTGCGCAATGAGTTGCGTTTTCACGTGCCCGGTAACCATGTTAACTCTCCCCAGCATTTGGCCGGTTTCCAACCCCCATATCGTACACGTTGTATCAATGCTTGACGTTCCCAAAAGGTTGGGATCTACTTCGTTCCAATCAAAGGACGTCAATGGAGCGCAGAAGTCAGAGTTTTTATTCTGAAAGTAAACAAAGATGTCTAAAATTACTTAACGGAGCGTGTTACGTTGTAAGGAGTCTCCCTTTTCTCGAGTCCCCAGTCAAGTCAAACTGCCTTTGAGTCCCCAGTCAAGTCAAACTGCCTTTAAGTCCCAAGTCAAACTGCCTTCGAGTCCCAAGTCTAGTCAAGCTGCCTTTGAGTCCCAAGTCAAGCTGCCTTTGAGTCCCAAGTCAAACTGCCTTTGAGTCCCAAGTCAAGTCAAACTGCCTTCGAGTCCCAAGTCAAGTCAAACTGCCTTTGAGTCCCAAGTCAAGTCAAACTGCCTTTGAGTCCCAAGTCAAGTCAAACTGCCTTCGAGTCCCAAGTCAAGTCAAACTGCCTTTGAGTCCCAAGTCAAGTCAAACTGCCTTCGAGTCCCAAGTCAAGTCAAACTGCCTTTGAGTCCCAAGTCAAGTCAAACTGCCTTCGAGTCCCAAGTCAAGCGAAGTTGCCTTCGAGTCCCAAGTGAAGTCAAACTGCCTTCGAGTCCCAAGTCAAGTCAAACTGCCTTCGAGTCCCAAGTCAAGTCAAACTGCCTTCGAGTCCCAAGTCAAGTCAAACTGCCTTTGAGTCCCAAGTCAAGTCAAACTGCCTTCGAGTCCCAAGTCAAGTCAAACTGCCTTTGAGTCCCAAGTCAAGTCAAACTGCCTTCGAGTCCCAAGTCAAGTCAAACTGCCTTTGAGTCCCAAGTCAAGTCAAACTGCCTTCGAGTCCCAAGTCAAGTCAAACTGCCTTCGAGTCCCAAGTCAAGTCAAACTGCCTTCGAGTCCCAAGTCAAGCGAAGTTGCCTTCGAGTCCCAAGTGAAGTCAAACTGCCTTCGAGTCCCAAGTCAAGTCAAACTGCCTTCGAGTCCCAAGTCAAGTCAAACTGCCTTTGAGTCCCAAGTCAAGTCAAACTGCCTTTGAGTCCCAAGTCAAGTCAAACTGCCTTCGAGTCCCAAGTCAAGTCAAACTGCCTTTGAGTCCCAAGTCAAGTCAAACTGCCTTCGAGTCCCAAGTCAAGTCAAACTGCCTTTGAGTCCCAAGTCAAGTCAAACTGCCTTCGAGTCCCAAGTCAAGCGAAGTTGCCTTCGAGTCCCAAGTGAAGTCAAACTGCCTTCGAGTCCCAAGTCAAGTCAAACTGCCTTCGAGTCCCAAGTCAAGTGAAGTTGCCTTCGAGTCCCAAGTCAAGTCAAACTGCCTTTGAGTCCCAAGTCAAGTCAAACTGCCTTTGAGTCCCAAGTCAAGTGAAGTTGCCTTCGAGTCCCAAGTCAAGTCAAACTGCCTTTGAGTCCCAAGTCAAGTCAAACTGCCTTTGAGTCCCAAGTCAAGTCAAACTGCCTTCAGTGTTTTAGCCAGGAATTGAGAAAGTGGGAGTGCAAATTGAAAAAGTGGGAGTGCAACTTTGTAAAGTAAAAAAAAATGTGTCCGAAGCAGCGCGAAGTCACTGCCGGAGTCCAGCGCCCGCTTAAGGGTCCTGGAAGCTCTGGCTATTGTAGATGACAGGGTTCTCCCCAAGTTGATTGAAAATGTGTGGGCCCAATTCTGTAACGACTCGATAACCTGGGGCCCACTTAAGGGCCCCGGGAAAATTTGTGACTTTACAACAAGTTTTCTAGTGCATTTAGTCTGGGGTCTTGAACTAAGCTACATGTAAACAATTTTGTTTTAAACAAAAACTTTAAAAGACTAGGACTAATACATGTAATAAAGCATTGGTGAGTGCAGATTTGATGGAAAAACTCGAAAATTTTGAGTGAAATTTTTTAATATTTTGTGTGGAAACACTTCCTAAAAAAATTTCAGTCTGCCTCATGTTTTGCACACAAGGTTTAAACCATGATCAACTACATGAACGTACATGTACTAAATTCCTTTCCATACCGCACATTATCCATGGGAGTTGACGATATTTTCCATAAAAATGTAGATCAAGCTGGTTGCTGCGATGCACGAAAAAAACGATCACAAAAATTACGACCGACAACCCAGCTATGTCATGTATGTGCAGGGGATTTCTCATGCAGGGGATTTCTCATGCAGGGGATTTCCCTTTCAGAGTAAGAGGCCAACTCGTGTTGTAAAACGCATGCTGATTGGCTGATAAAAATAGTATGACCTGTTGGTAGTAAATTCTGGCCAATGATGTTCAAGTTAACAAAACAGTGATCAGCATGAGTTGGACTGGTTACCGCCCCACTAAAGCCAAGAATCTTATGGTCCGGAAACCAGACTAGGCACGTTCTGGCGCCAGGAGGACCAGCTGGGCCGTCTGTACCGTATCGAGAGCTGTTTTTGGTCGGCCGTACCGTACGTGCAAATCAGAATGAATTATTGTTTGCCATGAATTCTCTGTGGTTCTTTTTTCACTAGAGAAAATTTATGTATGGTAAATTTATTAACTACTAAAGATAGTTTCAATTAATCAGCTTTACGATGGTACCAATTTTACATGTACAACTTTTCCATCCTCGATATCGAAACACTTAATGCTTCTTGTGAGAGAATTATCCGCGCGTGGTTGACATCCCTCAGAGTTTACGCACGGCTTTGACCAAGTCGTGCTGAAAAATTTTGCCCGTGATTTCATCACAACCGGCCGTGCTAACACGGCTTGCACGGCTCGCTAGCTAACACGCTGACTGCCTTCGAGTCCCAAGTCAAGTGAAGCTGCCTTCGAGTCTCAAGTCAAGTCAAACTGCCTTCGAGTCCCAAGTCAAGTCAAGTCAAGCTGCCTTTGAGTCTCAAGTCAAGTCAAACTGCCTGTGAGTCCCAAAATCAAATTTCCAAAAAATCTGGACACGCAAAAGTTAATACATGTATCTATGAAACACATGGGACCATGTGATTTGACCATGGGATTTGGCCATACCATGGCCATACCATGGCCATGATATGGTTGGGTACCGGACCCAATACTTACATTATTCAATAAGCATTCTAGTCTGGTATCGGTATCGCTCACTCTCCACACTCTGAGGTAGTCACCACTCGTTGCAACCAAGTCTTGGAAAACGCCTTTCTGTTGATAAAATTGGTAAACAAAAGTATTTTATTGAGCAAAATACTATCAATGGGAAGGAAATTTGCAATCTCCAATTTGAATGTGGAAGCAAAAAAGGTTGGTGTAATTACTGCACTGCTTTATGGAACGGATAAATTAGTTTACAAAACATCGGTGGTTTTTTGACGATATCCTTGAAAATATACGGATTGAGAGCACGAAATTTCAGAATGGTGATGAGAAAAATGACACATGATATGGTGTCGAAATCTCAACACCCATGGGAAAAATGGGGGCGTCAAAAATGTGATGAGATTTTTTTCCCCCGTGTAAAATGGTACCTTTGTGGGAGAAATTGCCAACTGAAGGTGCTTTAAAAAAAAAAAATTTGCAAATGATTTTTCCAATTTATTCAACACAAAAACCATGCATGGATTTTTCAGGTTTTCTGAAGTATTACTGCATCTATGTGGCTGAAATTTCTACAAGGCAGTTTATCAACATTATTCTTTAGTTATGTAATGATGCTGTTCCTGGAATTCGTACGAATGTTTTATCTGTAAATGTTTAAGTTATATTCTTATTAAAACGTGACCGCGAAATGGCTCCAGCACTGGTCATACATTGTATCTTTAGGAGGTCTTAGAACTCGGGTTCGAATTTTGGTCGCGGCAAAAGAGTTATCTTGCCACGAAAGTCATGATTTGTGGATTTTTGTTTTTGTATGTTCTAAGATTTCATCAAAGTAAGGGAAGACACACAAATCTAACCGCCGGTACTGACGGCGGTACCCGCATTTTTTTTAGCCGTACCGCCTGCACGAAGGGAGGAAGATTGTGGTTTCTCGATCGGCACGGGTTGGCCTTTTATCAAGCCACTCGCTTGGATTTACTGTGTTCACGCGCATTACTTTTCGCAGGCTTTTTGTGCCGCTGTACAGAGAACGTATTGGAACAACTATGCAAGGCTAGCTGTACCTTCATGCAAGAACATGCTGCGATGTGTAGCGATAGCGAAGCGGCCTCGCCGCGACTACTACCAGGATCCTACTGGGACCGGGCCGGCTGTGGACCATATAAAGAGCTGCTTTATGACCGGCCTTGTGATTCAGAAGAATTATCAAATTATTTTTTTGGGCGAGACATTTCTGCTGCAAATTTGAAGCGTCGTGTTCATATCAGAGCTTAAGTGTCGCGATCTGAGGGGCACGTCGGCCAATGTGGCCGTAAGGTACATGTTTTATTAAAGGGCATCACGGCAATTCACTGGGGCAACGCAGCAATGGCCGCTGGTGGCAGCTGTAAAGATCCAGGCCTGCTATAATGCCCTGAATAATTATAATTGAATTAATTGAAATATGCCATTGTTTTTTTAGTTTCGAGTCTTCTGGTTTTTTGTTTTACTCACGCTATCTGGAATCCACATAATCTTGGTCGTTGGGTACGGATGATCAAATGTGCTCCGTGCTTCAAACTCGGACGTTTCCTCATTCAGCGAGACGATTTGTACCTGCAAAGGAAGGATACGAAATGTTATGAATTGGAAATTACGGGATTTTAAATAACAGGTGTTTTAATACATGGCATGAATTCTGTTTAAAGCTACATTCGATACAAATGTGGACAAATGTCCATGAGTTTGGCATGTTTGGGAAATCTAGATGCAGTGAAAAGCAAGTAAGGGTCTAACTATAGAATACAGGGCCCACGCGGCAGCACCTTTTCAAAGACGAACGGAGACGATGTGATCGAAGAGACGGCGCCCTTTGGTTTGCGAAAGTATCACTTTGCCGTGACTTCGTCATAAACAAATCTCTACGAAGTACAAAGTGACCGAGGAGAGAACTTCGAAGACGTGGGACAGGAGACGGAAGAGGAGCGCCCTCTTGTGGTCAAAAGCACAACTTTGCCATGAATTTGTTAATTAAAAGCGCCCTCTGGACACCGAATTAAGTTGAAAAGTACATGTAGAACGCCCTCTGTTTGCAGACTTTATTTACCTTTTTTTGAAACATCCCTCTCGTGCCGCAATTATTCTGAGTAAGCGTAAGAGGGTCTCCGGAGGAGCGGAGACGCGGTGACGCGGAGACGGTTGTGAATGTGGGGGGTGGTGTGAGGACCGAATTACGTTGAAACGTAGAACGCCCTCTGTTTCCAGACTCTGGACAAGTCTGTGACTCCGTCTCCGGAGACGTGGAGATTGAAGTATAGTGGGCATTTCCGAGCGCCTGCTTTTTCATAGATTGGTTCCCGATCCCTAAAGATTGGTTTGCATATTGCGATTCTCATGTGTGGAATATGTGGACGGGAACAAGTCTAGCTTTTTTACAGTGGATTGTAAAGAGGGCGCAATGATATATGAATGTGGAAGTCCGTGACTCCGTCTCCCTGTCTCCAGAGACGTGGAGATTGAAGTATAAATTAGTGGGCCCTGCATTCTAGTTTAGCCGGGGGAAAAACCTAATGAACAACTTCTCAATTTTACCCCAAGTTGAGGAGTTGGACTGGGACCGAGTTGGTTTGGGACCGAGTTGACTGTCCGTACAATGATCCTTACCTTGTTGTTGTATTCTTCAACGAAACTTCCGACCGCAAGACGAAACCTTTTGTCGGGTCTCACGGACCAGTTCATACTATACAGCGTCCACGGGGCTTCGTACTTGTAAATCTCTTTCCGCTTCGGCGGTACAGAAGCCATTTTTTAGTTTTGTTTCGCCAAACAGGCAAATATTAGAGGTAATTTACGGCACTTGTTTACAAACAATAAACGATTTTTCGCAGGAAAATGGCGATTTCTCCCCGAAGCTGGTTCCCAGCCGAAGCTCCATAAGAAATGTAATAGAATCATTGGGAACCATGTTACGATGGTCTGTAAGTGACATGTATAATGTACGGTGCCTTCTGAATGCCATTTTACTTATTTAGACACAGGGGCCAATTTTATGGCGCTGCTTAAGCGCTAGCTGAAAACGTGTGCTTACTGTAGCAGACAAGTTGAGCTAACTTTAAGGCTAATAACTTTATGCACAGTTTTTGCTGAATATAAAGGATTACTTGACTGTTCATTTTTTTTGCCCCGTGAATTAAAAAAAAGGCAATTTGAAAGAAAATTTCTTCACATAAACTCACAGAAAGAGGGCGCTGTTTGGGGCATGTCACTTTAGGAACACACAAAATAACCACAGCTCCCTCAATTATTGGCCCCCAATTGTAATAAACGATTGAAAAGGTGCCAATAATGCGTTCCAAATCTCACTATGAAGACGAGGATTGAAACGCATATGAATATTTAGTCTGGTAACTTTACAATCAGTATTTCGAACTCTACAGAACTGATTCAGGACGCCGGCCCGTTCCAAACCTCGAATTGAAGACGAGGCTTAAGACGCATTTACAGTCCGGTACCTTTCGAAGCAGCAGTTCACATTCTATAGAACTGATTCAGAAGACCCGATTGGACATTTATAAAGGTTTAGGCCCGCTTCAAACGTCGCGCTTATGCCGTGTCGAATTAAATTAAACTTGGTTTTTGTATTCGACACGGCACAAGCACGCACGACGTTTGAAGCCATTTGGCTCGGCAAAATGAGTTCGACACCACATAATATTTTAGCTTGACAGGGTCTGTCGTGCTAACTCTATTTAGTGCGGCACAAGCACGGCTTGGCTTCAAACGTCGTGCTTCTGCCGTGTCGAATTTAATTCCAGTTCGAAGTTGGTCCACAATTTTGTTCAAAACCAGGAATGCGCATGCTCGCAGCGCGTATGTGAGTAAAGAAATAACCAACAAACAAGTGCATCAAAATAATAAAATTGCGACGTACAATGGACAGAATGGAAAACGCACGTGTACAACGTCCATAATACTCATCCCCTATCTTGGATGTAGCTCGACTGGAAGTTTGCAATTAAGTTCGACGTTTGAAGCCACTGCCGTGCTTACACCGTACCAACGTCGTGACAAGTTAAATTTAATTTGACACGGCATAAGCGCGACGTTTGAAGCGGGCCGTGTCGAGATAAATTCGACGTTGGCACGATTTTAGCACGGCAGTGGCTTCAAACGTCGAATTTATTTGCAAACTCCCAGTCGAGCTTAAATACATCCAACATGGCGGATGAGTATTATGCACGTCATGGACGTTGTACTCGTGCGTTTTCCATTCTGTCCATTTTGTACGTCGCCATTTTATTATTTTGATGCACTTGTTTGTTGGTTACTTCTTTACTCACATACGCGCTGCGAGCATGCGCATTCCTAGTTGTGAACAAACTTCGACCCAACTTCGAATGGAATTAAATTCGACACGGCAGAGGCACAACGTTTGAAGCCAAGCCGTGCTTGGGCCGCACTCAGTAAGCACGGCAGACCCTGTCGAGCTAAAATCTTCTGCCGTGTCGAACTCATTTTGCCGAGCCAAATGGCTTCAAACGTCGTGCTTGTGCCGTGTCGAATTTAAAAAATCAAGTTAAATTTAATTCGACACGGCATAAGCGCGACGTTTGAAGTGGGCCTAAGTGACATTTAAATTAACAAATCAAAGGATGAAACTGCTGCAGACAAAGGGACAAACTCAAATTTGTTTTTATTTCAGAAACAAGTGACATTTGAAAAACAAAGAACAATGCAGCTTTTCAAACAGCAACAGTAGCCCATTGATCCATGTTTGACTCAAACTTGTCATAGGATCGTTGCAAATTACATACATGTACTAAACAAACTCAGTAAACTGATGCAGTTCATGGTATTAAGAAGCCACTAAAAATGACAACTTGTAAACAAGTTTATCGGGATAATTCCTCCGTTGTCCTGAAATTACATCACAGCTTTGCTCATGAATATGAACATTCTCATTAGCATAAAAATAGAAAACTTGCAATTACATCCAAACGCAACTATAAAATTCTCTAAAATTGATCAAAGTGTGTTCAACACATCCTTATACGTGTATTATTTCATGTAATAAAAATCCTATTTTATGCGTTCTTTAAAGGCACAGGCTCGTCAGCGATGCGCGCGCGCCAATTTCGTGTCACGAAATACGCAGCTCCATGCCATTGCTACACGGAGCAGCGTATTTCGTGGCACGAATTTGGCGCGCGCATTGCTGACGAGGCTGTGCCTTTAACGCACGAATAGGCCTTTTGGTTTCAAGTCGAACCGGTCCTCGTGCCGACGGAGTCGCCCGACCTCTCCCCTCTTTTTCACCCACCATTTATTTCTTCCTTTCTTATTACGTTTGGTGGATTTAGCGACAGATGTTTATAGAAATATTGTATGATAAAAATGAAACGAGTTAATTAGAGGACAGGCGGAAGAGCCTGAAAACAAGTCTGTGGTAGGTTTTGTAATATATGTATATACACAAAACATAATAGACAACAAAAACAAAGTAAGCCTTCAGAAACAGTTAACAAGTAATTGAAAGAGGAACAACGGCAATACCGTGTTTCGCGAGACCACCAGTCTTGGCTTCACCGCGGTTCGAATCCCGGTGGAGCCAAGTTGTTTTTCACTGCATCAAGATTTCCCAAAAATCATGGAAATTTGTGCACATTTGTATTGAAAAAGAAATGAGCGGACATGACGTTAATATTGCTGCATTGTGACATTAATTATATGCATTGTAAAAACACCCGAGTCGAATTTAATTAGAAAACAGTCAACATATTGCGCTCAGCTGACCCTATAAAGGCATATAGTTACTTACTAACAATGAATCTGACTCCGCCTGGTAGTTGTTTTAACTACTAGATATCTATTTGACATTACATTGATTCCAGTCATCCTGATTAGAAAATCTAGTCATATTGACTAATTTTCAGCTGACCGTTATGATAGTTATTTTTGACTAATTTCTTGTTATAATATGCACTATTTACAGAAAATATAGCTTGAGTTTATTTATAAAAGTGGTTTTAAGCAAATTTACACATTTAGACATTAAGCTTAATCAGCTAAACGTATTAATTAACTAATTTGAACAGCCGGACTAGACCGTGTAAGACGGAAATCAAGGTCAATTTATTTTGTTACTTTTCCCACAAGTAACAAAATGTAATCTGATGAATTCGTAAAGGTGAACCCCAAATCGAATGCAAATCCCTATTCTGCACATGAGCCCAAAATGGTATCGAAATAACGATCACTACACATGCTTTAGCTCCTACACAAGGTACCCCGAAGTCGTTGAGTCCCGCGGAGTCATGCGTGTTCTCGAGGTCAACATACACGGTCTAGTTACCACATTGCCGTGGCACATACATGTATAATACACACAAATATTACACATCATAGCCCCAATACATAATTTGCAGTGACCCGATATTTTACTTCGAGAGTCGACAAGAAAAATCCGACTAAAAGTTTTGAAAGAATTTATACTAACAAACACCACATGCTTTCCCCAGTGTAAAATGGTATATTTGTGAGCGAAATTGACAGGTTAATGTGCTGTTAAAACTATTGTCTACAGACAATTTGTTTACCATTCATTCAACACAAAGTATGCATGGAATTTGTTTTCAGATTTTCTGCAGTATTACTGCATCTACGTGGCTGAAATTTCTATACAAGGCAGTTTATATTTTATCACACATCCTTTAGTCAACAATTTTTAACTTTTCGTGTTGAAAGTTATATCTGAAGGTGGAACATAACACATACAATATGAACACACTACATAGAATGTACCAAAATATACAAAGACAGGCGTACATGTATATACAGTGTTTTAATCTGTCAAGCGTTAAATTGACATAGAATTCTCGAGTTTTCATTCAGGTATACATTGCTCGTGTTTGTGTTGAGAGTATTTCGGCACACTCAATGCAAGATATCAGGGAATTCGACAGATGACGCAATGCTTGTGTCCCTGAGCAGGACACTTTGTTGCAAACTCCTCTCATTCAGGTTACATTGCTCGTGTTTGTGTCGAGAGTTTCGGCACACTCAATGCAGGATATCAGGGAATTCGACAGATGACGCAATGCTTGTGTCCCTGAGCAGGACACTTTGTTGCAAACTCCTCTCATTCAGGTTACATTGCTCGTGTTGTGTCGAGAGTTTCGGCACACTCGATGCAAGATATCAGGGAATTCGACAGATGACGCAATGCTTGTGTCCCTAAGCAGGACACTTTGTTGCAAACTCCTCTCATTCAGGTTACATTGCTCGTGTTTGTGTCGAGAGTTTAGGCACACTCAATGCAAGATATCAGGGAATTCGACAGATGATGCAATGCTTGTGTCCCTGAGCAGGACACTTTGTTGCAAACTCCTCTCATTCAGGTTACATTGCTCGTGTTTGTGTCGAGAGTTTCGGCACACTCAATGCAAGATATCAGGGAATTCGACAGATGACGCAATGCTTGTGTCCCTGAGCAGGACACTTTGTTGCAAACTCCTTTCATTCAGGTTACATTGCTCGTGTTTGTATCGAGAGTTTCGGCACACTCGATGCAAGATATCAGGGAATTCGACAGATGACGCAATGCTTGTGTCCCTGAGCAGGACACTTTGTTACAAACTCCTCTCATTCAGGTTACATTGCTCGTGTTTGTGTCGAGAGTTTCGGCACACTCAATGCAAGATATCAGGGAATTCGACAGATGACGCAATGCTTGTGTCCCTGAGCAGGACACTTTGTTGCAAACTCCTCTCATTCAGGTTACACTGCTCGTGTTTGTGTCGAGAGTTTCGGCACACTCAATGCAAGATATCAGGGAATTCGACAGATGACGCATTCCTTGTGTCCCTGAGCAGGATCTCTCAGTTACAGACTCTTCTGATACCAAGAAAGTTGGCAGACCGACCTGTGAGAGCAGAGAACGGTTTGTGTTTGCTAGGCCTGGGATCAAATCAATTGTTCAGAGCTGTGTACTGCAGTGAGTTGAACTGTTTAAGGGACATACTGGGAGTATAACGACCAGGGGTAATGACGGATTATTTTGTCGCGGGAAGAGAGATTTCTCGTCTATTATTAGAGAATCTCTAAATAAAAATGTGCTTTGCATTCCACGAAACAACTTGTTTTCTGTGTACGGCGACCAAATCATGATTAATGGCATCATAATTTGTTTGTATGCCAGTGGTTGAAAAACAAAATTAAAAGTGTGGTTTACAAACATACGACGTCATCGTTATGCAAGTGTCTGAAAATGACTTAATTGTTTCTATTTTCTGCTTTCAAATAATTTGTTCTCGGTTTACAACCATACCTACAGGCCACAGCGATTTTTGTTTCAGTTAATTTTATTTGCCTGTACACTATTATGCTAGGGTGGAACTCGTGCGTGCTTGGGTGGGACTCGACCTTCTATCATGGCCTTTTTTCAAATCTCGACTTGGGCTCAGGCTCCGGCTCCGGCTCCATGTAAACCACATGGAGCCGGAGCTGGAGCCCGAGCCCAAGTCGATATTTGGAAAAAGGCCCACGTTGTCAAGATTTCTAAAAATCACATTTTGCACTAAGCATGGCGACGCACATTGGATGGCTACGTGTCATTGAAAACAAACCCAAACAGTTACGTGGTTCCAGACCACAGTTGGAGCATACCCCAACGTTTAGGCGCATACTGGTAGGTGATCGTATAGCTTTAATATGGCGATACCATGTGGATTGTTTTGAATGCCGTACCACAACAATTCACTTGTTTTCCATCCTAGTTTTTAGCCTAGATGTAGTCATTGAAACTCTACACTTCTATTCCCATGGTAAAACTTCCACTGGTGATTTGTCAGTTCTATCAATTATCAAGCTAGTTCTATGGCAAGGCAGGATTTCAGTTTGGAATAGGGAACCACGCTGTGTGCATGAGTAGTGGTATATACGCTTTTATAGACCTATCAATTGAACCCCCCCCCCCCCCCCCCCCCCAACCCCCCACTGCCCCACCCCTTAAGGGGACTTGGTCCCTTTTTTCATGCTTTATGGTGGGGGACTTTGACACACAAATTGTATACGCATATACATGTAGGAGCAAACGCGCATGTTTTGCTTTGCACCCCTGGGTGGGGTTTTGCCGCGTAAATTTTGCCCCGGGGTGGGGATTTTGTCGTTGGAAAGGTGTCAATCCCCACTTCTAAGGTGGGGTAGCCCTGGGGAGGGGTGGGGGGAAGCAAATAATAGGTACATTAGCAGTGCATGTCCCTGCTTCTCAGATCTTCGCCTGTCAATGTGCGACCATCGGGCAGTATCAACATCTGAAGGTGCTTCATTTTCTTTAAATGAGGCCAGATTTCATCTGTGATATGGATCCCCTCATTCATTAACAGATCCAATTCGGTGAGGTTGGGCATACTACTCAATGGCACGGCCATGGCTTTCAAATCGTCACCCGTCAATGTGCAGAACGACAGGGTCAACTTCTGAAGGTGTTTCATTTCCTTTAATTGAGACCAGTGTGCACCCTCGCCACCAAGATCATTATTGTTGGACAAATCCAATTCGATGAGGTTGGGCATACTACTCAATGGCACGGCCATGGCTTTCAAATCGTCACCCGTCAATGAGCAGCTATACAGGGTCAACTTCTGAAGGTGTTTCATTTCCTTTAATTGAGACCAGGGTGCACCCTTGGTACCAAGATCCTTATTGCTGGACAGATCCAATTCGGAGAGGTTGGGCATACTACTCAATGGCACGGCCATGGCTTTCAAATCGTCACCCGTCAATGAGCAGTCTACCAGGGTCAACTTCTGAAGGTGTTTCATTTCCTTTAATTGAGACCAGGGTGCACCCTTGGTACCAAGATCCTCATTGCTGGTCAGATCCAATACGGTGAGGTTGGGCATACTACTCAATGGCACGGCCATGGCTTTCAAATCGTCACCCGTCAATGAGCAGTCCCACAGAGTCAACGTCTGAAGGTGTTTCATTTCCTTTAATTGAGACCAGGGTGCACCCTTGCCGCCAAGACCCCCATTGAAGGACAGATCCAATTCGGTGAGGTTGGGCATACTACTCAATGGCACAGCCATGGCTTTCAAATCGTCACCCGTCAATGAGCAGCCACACAACTTCAACGTCTGAAGGTGTTTCGTTTCCTTTAATTGAGACCAGGGTGCACCCTTGCCGCCAAGACCCCCATTGAAGGACAGATCCAATTCGGTGAGGTTGGGCATACTACTCAATGGCACGGCCATGGCTTTCAAATCGTCACCCGTCAATGAGCAGCTAGACAGGGTCAACGTGTGAAGGCGTTTCATTTCCTTTAATTGAGACCAGGGTGCACCTATGCCACCAAGATCATTATTGCCGGACAGATCCAATTTGGTGAGGTTGGGCATACCACTCAATGGCACGGCCATGGCTTTCAAATCGTCATCCGTCAATGAGCAGCTACGCGGGGTCAACGTGTGAAGGCGTTTCATTTCCTTTAATTGAGACCAGGATGCACCTATGCCACCAAGATCATTATTGCCGGACAGATCCAATTCGGTGAAGTTGGGCATACTACTCAATGGCTTGGCCATGGCTTTCAAATCGTCACCCGTCAATGAGCAGCTAGACAGGGTCAACGTCTGAAGGTGTTTCATTTCCTTTAATTGAGACCAGGGTGCACCTATGCCACCAAGATCATTATTGCCGGACAGATCCAATTTGGTGAGGTTGGGCATACTACTCAATGGCACGGCCATGGCTTTCAAATCGTCACCCGTCAATGAGCAGCTAGACAGGGTCAACGTGTGAAGGCGTTTCATTTCCTTTAATTGAGACCAGGATGCACCTTTGCCACCAAGACCATCATTGCCGGACAGATCCAATCCAATGAGGTTGGGCATACCACGCATTAGGTGGTCCACCTCTACCCAGGTCAATGATGAGGCAGAAAGGTTGAAGCATAGGAACCATTCTACCCTGCGTACCATGTCATTGTCCTGGTCAACCGCAATCTTGAAAAGGTACAGAAACGATTGCATCTCCTCTGTACCATATCTATCCAGTTTCAAATTCGGTTGAAAAACAACGTTTAAAAACGCTTTCGAGGGCAGTGCGTCTGCTTGACTCTCATAGAAGCACGCCAGACCCAATCTCCTTTTCTTGTCTACGTCCATTGGTTTCTCTACCAACAACTGTAAAACTGCATCTGTGCAATCGAAGTTGTCGCCGCAACAGAAACGGAGTAGGTACTCCAGACTTTCTAAACCGCAGTTTGCAAAAGTCCCTCGGAATTTGTGAGGGTCATTTTGAAACAGATTTTGGCAATATTTAGCAGCGCAGTATTCTTGAAATGTCTTGTGAATAAACTGAATGCTATTGTGAACATCTAAACCCTTCCGAACCTTTTGGCGAGTGAGGATACCAGCTTTTATAGCAATATCAAGATCGTCTTTGTCAAACTCCGTTTCTTTGAATGAAAGTCTCTGCTCTGGGGAAATGAGGCCACTAAGAGCAACCTTACCGAGCTTGATGATAGTGTCTGCTACTTCTAACATGCTAAGGCCTTTTCTTCCGAATATGTATTCTATTCCCGTTGAGTACAGACGTGACATTGTTTCAGGCAGCGCACTTGATGCATTCCACAACAGGCACATCAACAACAGAAGCATGGGACTCGTTGCCAATTCATGAAGAAGACTCGACGACTCGATCCTATCCCAAAGCCCACGCCCATTGTTATCTTCTTTCTCGTAATACCTTTCTACATATCGCTGTACGTTTTCTGGTGCAAATCCTGTGACGTTAACTAGCGCGAAAGGTTTCACAATCAACGTTGAACTTGTCAATCTAGCCCTATGAGAAGGACGGGTTGTTACAATCACAAAACACTCTCTGCCAACCTTCCTGTTGAGAAGTTTTAAGACAGTACCGAAGGTTTTGTTTGCATTGATATTAGTTGTCATGAATTCATCAAAACCATCCATGAGTACAAGCACCTTATCTGGGTTGTACAGAATGAACGTTTTCAGGTGAGATTGATCTACACCTCCGTCCTCGGGTAAGAGCTGGTCAAATATTGCGTCCACTAAGTCTGAATCTTGACGCAGTGCATTAAACTTCAACACAAACACGAGCTTGAATTGCTTCAGTACCTCATTATTGCCTTTTGCCCAGTCATAGGCAATTTTGTCAAGCAAGGTCGTCTTCCCCAGTCCAGCCTGTCCCTCACAAATCACTCGTTTAACGAGATGACCATCTTTTGTTTTGATGCCAAACATATCCCCATAAGACTCTACTTCACCTTGTATGGCATCATCTTTACCCTTTACCAAGTGAAGATCGGTGTACATATCCCTAATGGGTCTCTTGTCTTCATCATCCCATGGGTGCATCTGCACATAGCCTCCAGCGTCGGTGTACCACTTTTTCAATTCTTCTTCACATCTTTCAGCAGCCTCCTTGGTCGCACTGCTGGAAAGGGACTCTCCTGTTTAACGTAAAGAAGAACTATGGTATTAAAGATAATTTGTCCAAGCACCAATGGGAAAAGAAGGATCAATTTATACGCGAGCATTAAAAGGAGCCGTGAGAAATTACATAAGTTCTTGCCTTTTCCATGGCCCTAGGGACCTCAAAACGGCCATGGATGTAAAGTTTACTTTATATTAACAGAACAAAGTGCATAGTGCATAACGACAGGTAATCTGCATATTGTTAAAGCGGCACCCATAAGAATAATGATCTACAAAGTTCGGATGTCAAATGCAAAGTAATTTTGTGCAGATCGTAATTCATGCTTCTGTGGTCAACATTGGACAACAAAGCCACAGTGCCTAAAGATATACCCTCTGTGCGTTTTGGGTGTGGCACTTCGACAAATTGATATTTTTTTGTGGAAATAGAAAAGTTATTCACTTTCAAATGAGACATCAACGAAAAACAACGACCAACGTTTAGTTATCGAACAATTACTGTCAATATTTCGAATTATTGGCGATCCAAAATAATTTAAGGCATAATAGATTTGCCCAAGTCTGACCTGTGTTTGGGTCTGCAGCGCCCAGCGCGCCCTCCATACCAGTGGCCTGTATAATCTTGTTTCTTATGTCTCAGAAAGTCTTCCGGGACAGAAGAAGAGAATTGACAGGTCACTAGTCCAGAGGGGGCGTTGCACTTCGCGGATCACTGACTAAATACCAAGTCAGACTTGGGCAAGTCTATATAGACAAGGCACAAAAGCGGCCGTACAAAACGGCATTTTTCACAGGGTTACCGTTATGTTTTTTTTGCAAAAATTTGTTCAGAGAATAAACTTTAATTTGCTGAGAACCACACACTGTATATTTTTAAAACATTTATTGAATATATGCAGCGTCGATATAACGGCCATGACAGTAGCATGCAATCGTTTTGAACAGCACCCTCAAGTGGTGAACGTGTTCATCACTTGAGTAGCATAGCAAGGTACGGGTGGATCGTTGCGAGCGCGTGCGTTGCCCATTGGAAATCGTCCCCCCCTCCCCCGCCCTTCAAGTCGTTCTTAAGTCGTTTTTAAAGAAAAAACATAAGACTTTAAACTGGAATTGTGCAAAATTGCTGCAGTTTCCAGCCTTAGTTGTTTCATGGTTTGCAACAGGCAACATGTAAAACAAACCTAAACCCGCCGCATACGTGAGGTCGTTTGCTGAGCAAACGGTCATTCGTGGCTGTTTGCTCAGCACTTGGCTCACGTGTGCGGTGAAATTTTGCTGCATTTTTTGCCTCGTGAGGCTGTGAGACAAAAATCTTTGTTTGATTTCTTTTGCCTCGCGTGGCCAAAATCTCACCGTGTGCGGGGGTGCTGAGCCAAGTGCTGAGCTAAAATGAATGTACATGTAGCTGGCCATTTAAAACCGTCCCCTATCCACGTGATATGAATACAGCGCGAACGCGGGCACCGCCAAGGTCCCCACACTTTTGCTAAAGTGTGGTGACCTTGGCGGGGTTCGCGTGGTTTTAATTGGCCAGCTACATTCATTGTAGCTCAGCACTTGGCTCAGCACCCCCGGCCCCGCACACGGTGAAATTTTGGCCACGCGAGGCAAATTAAATCAAACATGTTAGATTTTTGTCTCACGAGGCAAAAAACGCAGCAAAATTTCACCGCACACGTGAGCCATGGGTTACAACAGTTTTAGCAAATTGGAGAAAATTGTGGAAGCTTTTGTGCACAGTTGAATGAGATTTTCCTGTGTTTTCCTAATGTGACATCACCACTTTGCTCGTGCATACATGTATGTAAATTTTCATTAGTATAAAAATTAAAAAAAACTTGATTTTAACCCCCAAACAACTTCCAAGTACGGTTTTTACAATTGTAAATTAATGGACTAGTTCCACAGTACAGATTTCATTGATAAAAACACTATTTCAGGGCTCCATGAGATAGGCGGAGCTAATACGTTGACACTTTTAGACTAACTCCCGAAACCTGTTTGACCAGGTCTCAGTGGCTAGTTGACACTTTTAGACTAACTCCCGAAACCTGTTTGACCAGGTCTCCGTGGCTAGTTGACACTTTTAGACTAACTCGCGAAACCTGTTTGACCAGGTCTCAGTGGCAAGTTGACACTTTTAGACTAACTCCCGAAACCTGTTTGACAAGGTCTCCGTGGCTAGTTGACACTTTTAGACTAACTCGCGAAACCTGTTTGACCAGGTCTCAGTGGCTAGTTGACACTTTTAGACTAACTCGCGAAACCTGTTTGACCAGGTCTCAGTGGCTAGTTGACACTTTTAGACTAACTCGCGAAACCTGTTTGACCAGGTCTCAGTGGCTAGTTGACACTTTTAGACTAACTCGCGAAACCTGTTTGACCAGGTCTCACTACGGTGGCTAGTTGACACTTTTAGACTAACTCGCGAAACCTGTTTGACCAGGTCTCAGTGGCTAGTTGACACTTTTAGACTAACTCGCGAAACCTGTTTGACCAGGTCTCAGTGGCTAGTTGACACTTTTAGACTAACTCGCGAAACCTGTTTGACCAGGTCTCAGTGGCTAGTTGACACTTTTAGACTAACTCGCGAAACCTGTTTGACCAGGTCTCAGTGGCTAGTTGACACTTTTAGACTAACTCGCGAAACCTGTTTGACCAGGTCTCACTACGGTGGCTAGTTGACACTTTTAGACTAACTCGCGAAACCTGTTTGACCAGGTCTCCGTGGCTAGTTGACACTTTTAGACTAACTCGCGAAACCTGTTTGACCAGGTCTCAGTGGCTAGTTGACACAGTTGGACTAACTCGCGAAACCTGTTTGACCAGGTCTCAGTGGCTAGTTGACACTTTTAGACTAACTCGCGAAACCCGTTTGACCAGGTCTCAGTGGCTAGTTGACACAGTTGGACTAACTCGCGAAACCTGTTTGACCAGGTCTCAGTGGCTAGTTGACACTTTTAGACTAACTCACGAAACCTGTTTGACCAGGTCTCGGTGGCTAGTTGACACTTTTAGACTAACTTACGAAACCTGTTTGACCAGGTCTCAACGTGTTAGCTAGCGAGCCGTGCAAGCCGTGTTAGCACGGCCGGTTGTGATGAAATCACGGGCAAAATTTTTCAGCACGACTTGGTCAAAGCCGTGCGTAAACTCTGAGGGATGTCAACCACGCGCGGATAATTCTCTCACAAGAAGCATTAAGTGTTTCGATATCGAGGATGGAAAAGTTGTACATGTAAAATTGGTACCATCGTAAAGCTGATTAATTGAAACTATCTTTAGTAGTTAATAAATTTACCATACATAAATTTTCTCTAGTGAAAAAAGAACCACAGATAATTCATGGCAAACAATAATTCATTCTGATTTGCACGTACGGTACGGCCGACCAAAAACAGCTCTCGATACGGTACAGACGGCCCAGCTGGTCCTCCTGGCGCCAGAACGTGCCTAGTCTGGTTTCCGGACCATAAGATTCTTGGCTTTAGTGGGGCGGTAACCAGTCCAACTCATGCTGATCACTGTTTTGTTAACTTGAACATCATTGGCCAGAATTTACTACCAACAGGTCATACTATTTTTATCAGCCAATCAGCATGCGTTTTACAACACGAGTTGGCCTCTTACTCTGAAAGGGAAATCCCCTGCATGAGAAATCCCCTGCATGAGAAATCCCCTGCACATACATGACATAGCTGGGTTGTCGGTCGTAATTTTTGTGATCGTTTTTTTCGTGCATCGCAGCAACCAGCTTGATCTACATTTTTATGGAAAATATCGTCAACTCCCATGGATAATGTGCGGTATGGAAAGGAATTTAGTACATGTACGTTCATGTAGTTGATCATGGCTTCAAACCTTGTGTGCAAAACATGAGGCAGACTGAAATTTTTTTAGGAAGTGTTTCCACACAAAATATTAAAAAATTTCACTCAAAATTTTCGAGTTTTTCCATCAAATCTGCACTCACCAATGCTTTATTACATGTATTAGTCCTAGTCTTTTAAAGTTTTTGTTTAAAACAAAATTGTTTACATGTAGCTTAGTTCAAGACCCCAGACTAAATGCACTAGAAAACTTGTTGTAAAGTCACAAATTTTCCCGGGGCCCTTAAGTGGGCCCCGGACACCACGCCGTGGCTTCGCAGGTTATCGAGTCGTTACAGAATTGGGCCCCCACACATTTTCAATCAACTTGGGGAGAACCCTGTCATCTACAATAGCCAGAGCTTCCAGGACCCTTAAGCGGGCGCTGGACTCCGGCAGTGACTTCGCGCTGCTTCGGACACATTTTTTTTTTACTTTACAAAGTTGCACTCCCACTTTTTCAATTTGCACTCCCACTTTCTCAATTCCTGGCTAAAACACTGCCAGGTCTCCGTGGCTAGTTGACACTTTTAGACTAACTCGCGAAACCTGTTTGACCAGGTCTCAGTGGCTAGTTGACACTTTTAGACTAACTCCCGAAACCTGTTTGACCATGTCTCAGTAAATAGTTGACACTTTTGGACTAACTCGCGAAACCTATTTGACCAGGGCCCTATTTCATAAAACTATTTAGGAACATTCCTAAATAATTGTTCCCAAGTCACTTAGGAACAATTAATTAGGAAGATTCCTAACTTAGGCATTATTAATTATCCTAAGTTAGGAACAATTCTAAGTTAGGAACAATGCATAAACTATACAGACTACACATTGTATGACTGAGTTTGAACACTCTTTCTCTCCGTCTAGCGCGCCTATTTTCCCTGTCAAGTAGGCATAGAGCCATAAACATAGCCATAATTGACATGTACACAGTTGACAAGCAAGCAAACTGAAGCAGTGTTTAATTTTCCCGCCAAATTTTCATGTGATACCTAACTTTAGGTCTGATTATGATCAGTCCTAAAGTTAGGAACAATTTGGATTTAGGAATGATAAATGTTCCTAAATCCTAATTAGGAATAGTCCTAAAGTTTTATGCAATAGGGCCCAGGGCCCTATTTCATAAAACTATTTAGGAACATTCCTAATTAATTGTTCCTAAGTCACTTAGGAACAATTAATTGGGAAGATTCCTAACTTAGGCATTATTAATTATCCTAAGTTAGGAACAATTCTAAGTTAGGAACAATGCATAAACTATACAGACTACACATTGTATGACCGAGTTTGAACACTCTTTCTCTCCGTCTAGCGCGCCTATTTTCCCTGTCAAGTAGGCCTAGAGCCATAAACATAGCAAAATTGACATGTACACAGTTGACAATAGCAAGCAAACTGAAGCAGTGTTTATTTTTCCCGCCAAATTGTCATGTGATACCTAACTTTAGGTCTGATTATGATCAGTCCTAAAGTTAGGAACAATTTCAACCAAGATAGGAACGATTTTTTACCTAAATTGCTTTATGAAATAGAACTTTAGGAATGTTCCTAAAGTTAGGAAAAATTTGAATTTAGGAATGATAAATGTTCCTAAATCCTACTTAGGAATATTCCTAAAGTTTTATGCAATAGGGCCCAGGTCTCATATCAGTGGCTATATAGTTGGCACTTTTGGACCAAACAACTTCCAAGTAGGGTTTTTACGATTGTAAATTAATGGACTAGTTCCACAGTACGGATTTCATTGATAAAAACACCATTTCAGGGGTCCCTTTAAGCATGGAATGCACGGGATACGTCATACTCAAGTTACTGATATTTGATCAGCTCATCGAATACTATGTATTCCTGCTAGAATGGTGCTTGTGCGCGAAACTCTAATTAAAAGTCATTTTGGGGGACTTTGAGCGGTTTCCCCTCCCAAACGCACGGGATGAGACACTTAAGAATGGCCGTTCTGAAGGTTAGACACCGACACCTAGCCACCGACACCATCAAAACTCTAACTAAATCGTTGTGGGCCGTCAGACTACGGTACATGTAAAGCAGTGCAGTGATTACACCAACCTTTTTGCTTTTACATGTACATGTATCCCAATTGGAGATTGCAAATTTAATGTTTTCTTCCCATGGATGGTATTTAGGAGAGGTGTTTTATGTAATTCTTAGGTTAGAACTAAATCCACTTTTTGGAAAAAAATCTGGACAAGCTCATTTAAAATGTTGATAACTTTAAGACATTCAACATAGTGATATAGGTTCTTTGTTTACCCGATGTTTGTTTTCCAGCATCTTGGAGCGCTGCTCGATGTGATTCTCTCTGTGCACTCTCCAACATGTCTACAGTGGGTTGGCCCGATTGATGCGATTTTTGGGCACCATCTTTAACAAAACAGAAAAGTATCAAGTGGTAATATGTAATCGTATTGAACAATAACTGAATGAAAATAACAGCTGATATATGGAAAAATCATCTATAATAAGACAACGTATGGTGGGGAAAAGCCTTAAAAAGGGAACAATTTGTGAAATTCACAAAATTAATCACAAAGGTATTCGTTTTGGGTTTTTGTTCCTGCATGTAACAGCTGAAAAACGACACTACATTTACATGTACCTTTGGACTGAGGCATATTGATGGTGCATCCAGTTGGGTTATTCAGGGTAATATTCCCTGAACCTGCTATTTGCTGGTCAAAAGTCAACTGCTGGTGCAGCGCAAGTCGGATGGGTGTAAACGGAACGATTTCTGAAATTTAAGCAAATTGCCAGAAAACAATTAAGTCAATCAAAAAATTATTAGATAAAAATAGACAAAAACCAGATAACATCTTATCTTCATTGTGGCGTCTTCCTCCAACCAGGGGTCAATTTCATAAAGCTGTTTAGCAGAAAAATTTGCTTAATCCAAAATGTGTTTGCATTATAAAAATGGGTTTTAGTCAAAATCTTATTTGATGTGTACATGTATTACAATTGACTGGTTATTCTGGCATTATTGCTAAAAAACACAAGTTGACATATCATTTTGACTATCAACCCATTTTTATAAAGCAAGCAAATTTTAGATTAAGCAAATTTTTCTGCTAAACAGCTTTATGAAATTGGTCCCTTAATTATTGCTGGTCCTGGGGTCGATTTCACTAACGTTTACGATCCTTCGTAACTGAAGATGCGATAGGTTACCGCTCCGTAACTCGTGTTGCATCTAAAGCCGGCCGGACGTACACCTTGCGTTTCATCCGTGATCCGATCACGACAGCGCATGTTGTGCAGTCGCATCACAAGGTGTACGGGTTTTGCGATGCGTTCCGATGGCGATGTGGTCACGATTTTGTGTACGCGTCCGTCGCAACGCAATCGCATAATTTCGAGCATGCTCGAAATTTGGTGTGTCTGTGCAATCGCAACAGACACACCAAATTGGCCGGCTTAAGAACGATTTCAAGAAACTTGCGATGAATGTACCGATGCATACATGTATATGCTATGGCAACGCACCGTAAGCTACAATGAGTCATCGTAGCGTACTTTTTTACCAACGATGGTCGTGGTTTTTTTTCCATTTTTGGAAGACGAAACGAACTCTGGCTGCCCCAAAAAACTGGTTGACACTCTTGATAGATTATATGCTAAGCGATTTAAACAAGAGAACAATTTTAAATTTTGTACACAGTATGTGACTTTAGCAGGTGACAAAGTGTCGTTTCAAAACTGTTCAGTCGATGTTTTTGCTGCATGCAAAAACACGGAAGCTACGATGCAGTTGGCCATCCATTGTCTACGTCAGCCACAACTTCGTGTACTTGTACCCGTGGAATACAAACTTGAATGATGCTACCGTGTTCTACACGCGTCCTATACGCAAACAAAAACCGCCCACGTGCTTGGTGACTGCACAAAATGCACAAAAGGTACGCGTCCCGCAAGCTGCGCGCCAAATTTAACGCGCGCGCTTGCACTACGCAGAACTGACACGGAGACTTTTTGAACTCGTGTAGCCGACGACCGTTTTATTATAAACATAATTCAGCACAGCAAACAGCCTCAGAGTAAATATGCAAATATCACTAATCGATAATTGAACGATCATACATGTGTAGCACTAATCATAGCCACGATCCATCGCAAGCCTTATTATGGACCTTAACGTACGAAGAGTTTGGTGAAATCGACCCATGGTCTGATTTAGACCTTTACAGAGTCTAAGCATGTTGTCTGGTCTCGGTTGCCTGATCACCTTACATCCCGAGGTGGTTCCTTATTATGGACCTTAACGTACGAAGAGTTTGGTGAAATCGACCCATGGTCTGATTTAGACCTTTACAGAGTCTAAGCATGTTGTCTGGTCTCGGTTGCCTGATCACCTTACATCCCGAGGTGGTTCCTTATTATGGACCTTAACGTACGAAGAGTTTGGTGAAATCGACCCATGGTCTGATTTAGACCTTTACAGAGTCTAAGCATGTTGTCTGGTCTCGGTTGCCTAATCACCTTACATCCCGAGGCGGTTCCTTAATATGGACCTTAACGTACAAAGAGTTTGGTGAAATCGACCCATGGTCTGATTTAGACCTTTACAGAGTCCAAGCATGTTGTCTGGTCTTGGTTGTCTGATCACCTTACATCCCGAGGTGGTTCCTTATTATGGACCTTAACGTACGAAGAGTTTGGTGAAATCGACCCATGGTCTGATTTAGACCTTTACAGAGTCCAAGCATGTTGTCTGGTCTCGGTTGCCTGATCACCTTACATACCGAGGTGGTTCCTTATTATGGACCTTAACGTACGAAGAGTTTGGTGAAATCGACCCATGGTCTGATTTAGACCCTTACAGAGTCCAAGCATGTTGTCCGGTCTTGGTTGTCTGACCACCTTACATACCGAGGTGGTTCCTTATTATGGACCTTAACGTACGAAGAGTTTGGTGAAATCGACCCATGGTCTGATTTAGACCTTTACAGAGTCCAAGCATGTTGTCTGGTCTCGGTTGCCTGATCACCTTACATCCCGAGGTGGTTCCTTATTATGGACCTTAACGTACGAAGAGTTTGGTGAAATCGAACAATGGTCTGATTTAGACCTTTACAGAGTCCAAGCATGTTGTCTGGTCTCGGTTGCCTGATCACCTTACATACCGAGGTGGTTCCTTATTATGGAC
Source organism: Henricia sp. BOLD:AAB3569 (assembly GCA_037783545.1). Lineage (NCBI taxonomy): Eukaryota > Metazoa > Echinodermata > Asteroidea > Spinulosida > Echinasteridae > Henricia > Henricia sp. BOLD:AAB3569. Next base: position 140,504 of record JBBELK010001010.1, on the reverse strand, counting down.
CTTAACGTACGAAGAGTTTGGTGAAATCGACCCATGGTCTGATTTAGACCCTTACAGAGTCCAAGCATGTTGTCCGGTCTTGGTTGTCTGACCACCTTACATACCGAGGTGGTTCCTTATTATGGACCTTAACGTACGAAGAGTTTGGTGAAATCGACCCATGGTCTGATTTAGACCTTTACAGAGTCCAAGCATGTTGTCTGGTCTCGGTTGCCTGATCACCTTACATCCCGAGGTGGTTCCTTATTATGGACCTTAACGTACGAAGAGTTTGGTGAAATCGAACAATGGTCTGATTTAGACCTTTACAGAGTCCAAGCATGTTGTCTGGTCTCGGGTGTCTGATCACCTTACATACCGAGGTGGTTCCTTTTCTGGTTGTCTGAACTCTTTATGACCAGGGGCCAATTTCATGGCGCTGCCAGGCACAACAATCTGCTTAGCACAGGATTTGTTTGCTTTATTTTGCCAAAATCGTAAGTGATGTGTATTGAAAGATATTCTCCTACTCTTGCGAAGAACACAAGTTGGTGAATATTTTCAGCTTGTAATCCATTTTATAAGGCAAATAAATCCTGTGCTAAGCAAATTGTTGTGCTCAGCAGCGCCATGAAATTGGCCCGAGAGCTTGCTTTTTGTCCAATCCTGGTTGTCTGATCTCCTAGAGCTCCTTACGGCCAGCGCTTGTTCATTACCTATTGTTTGTTTTTGGTTGACTGATCTCACTACAACCACAGTGTAATGCCGTTAATGATTCCCTTCATCATCACCTGTTTGTTCCTGGTTGTCTGGTCTCCTTACACCCAAAGCTTGTCCCTCGCTCTTCTCATCCTGGTTGTCTGGTCTCCCTATGGCCAAAGCTTGTTCCTCGCTCGTCTCATCCTGGTTGTCTGGTCTCCCTATGGCCAAAGCTTGTTCCTCGCTCGTCTCATCCTGGTTGTCTGGTCTCCCTGTGGCCAAAGCTTGTTCCTCGCTTGTCTCATCCTGGTTGTCTGGTCTCCCTATGGCCAAAGCTTGTTCCTCGCTCGTCTCATCCTGGTTGTCTGGTCTCCCTATGGCCAAAGCTTGTTCCTCGCTTGTCTCATCCTGGTTGTCTGGTCTCCATGTGGCCAAAGCTTGTTCCTCACTCGTCTCATCCTGACTTTCTGATGTCCTTACAGCCAGAGGTTCGTTTTCTGTTTTCTGTTTTTTGCTATCTCCATCTTGTTGCTGGTTTTTCCGTTTGCCACGGTTTGTATTTCCATAAGGTTCATCCATGATAAGACCTGTAAGTATAATCAATCAGAAATACGCTTTCTAAACTCTCAATCTTTCCCACAGATTATTAAAAGTCGATTCAAAATTTTTTTAACCATTTATGTTTTAATTTGAAATCACAGTCGGGTGCCACGGTAAATCCACGAATTACAAACTAACTTTGAAGTATTTCATGCAAGTTTTGATTTGTTAACGTCAACTACATGTATGGGCCTTTTCACAGTACATTGTGTACATGTACACGTACAACCTCGGTTGAACTCGACCCGGGACGAACCCCGAGACCGCCCAGGGTTGAAATGCATAATCGCATGATCTAGCGTTCAATCAATCGTTTCTGTCGTTCAAAAATGGGTCATTAAAAGTCTTTTTCCAGTCAAAATACCGATTCCGTGCTTTGAGATAGTTTACACGGAGGTTCCAATGTGAGTAAAAATTATGCTACAGCTATTAGCACTACGAAATATAGTCGGAAAGCCAACTTTAGTCATGTCAGTTGATTTCGAATTCTGTAATGGAATCTAAACAGCACGACATCGATTCATATCACTACTTACACTGTACGACCAAGACGTTAACTTACTCTCTGATTGTAACCGGGATCTCAACTGGGATCCTGGTTCCTTACCAGGATCCCAACTGGGATCCTGGTTCCTCACCGGGATCCCAACTGGGATCCTGGTTCCTTACCGGGATCCCAACTGTAGTCGCAAAAAAGAGGCTCTAGTATTTACCCCTTAAATTGCATTGAATTGAAACTTTTCCCTTAAACTTAGGTGAAAATTTAATCCCTTATTGTCCAGTGCAGTCAGAAAAATCCCTTTTAAACAAAATTACATTATGTACAGTACATGTATGTTTATGCACCTATCAATTGTATGACGCACCTTCGGACCCCTGGGAAAGGTGTGTCAATGTCTACAGCAGCGTCATCTTTTTGGCTAACATGACGCACCCTCGGTCACTTTTTGTGACGGACCATTCTTGTCAAATGACGCTCCAAACTACCAAATCTTGACGCACCATCATTGGACATTGACTGACCTATGACTGACATACACGGCGAATGAATATCGAATCGGGCGCGACCGGCCGACCACAGCTAGTGGTGATGCGGTTTATTAGCTCCCCGCTCAATCGAGGAAGCGCGAAAATGTTGGCTACGGTCCAAAGGAAATGACATTTGCTAGTAGCTGGTACTTGGCTTTTTTCTAAGACGCATATCTCGGCTACGATACCGCTTGCTCAATTTATGCGGTAAATACTGTTTTAGAATTAAAAACTTTTCAACTTTTTTAATAGATACTGAAAATAAAGAACATTTTCTGATGATATTTATTTAAAAAAAAAAAAATTTGAAATATTTAAATTGGAACACAGCAAGATGTTTGTTTGACGGTGAGATTTCTGGTCCAAAAAGGGTAGTTTGAGTTGCGAAACAGACTTGTGAAATCAACATACAGTTGGAGATTGTTGTCTGTTTTTGTGCAAAATTTCAGTGTAAAACACATGCCCTTTGTTTGTTTGTTTGTTTTAGCACACAAAAATGATTATCAGTTACTCTTTGTGAGCGTCGTCGAGTGCGTGGTTTTCATTCCAGGCGTAATATGTGCTCTTACACATAGTGCGCGCCCTCACATGTGCTATACTCCTGTTGCATTGAGGCTTTCTTGACAAAGCTTTAGTTAAGCAGATAACGAGACAGCGTATTGAACTACATGTAAGACTAATCAGACTTGAAGTTGAAGATATCTTCGTTGGTTTGGCGCAACATGTCACTGTGGGGGCGCTTCATACTGCATCGCATTTTTTTAGCTCTCTGCTAATCAGTTTACACGCCTGATTTCGCGGGAAAACAGCCGATTTCTAAGACGCATATCTCGGCTACCGCTTGCTCAATTTATGCGATAAATGCCGTTTAAAATTAACAGAAAATAATCTGTAATGTGAGATGAAATTTTCAATCAAAATCGAACTTTGAATTTTGTTTCCAAGTCCCTAGGTAAGCCAGGTCACATACACTCCTTTAACATTTAAGTGTTTGCACGGTACAGGTCAAGATTATAAGCAATTTATTATTGGTTGCACACCAAACATGCTTCGTGACAAGGAGGGCGCTTAATTGCATCACATCACAATTTTGTAAGTTGCCGTCTATTCATTTTCATCGATTCTGCACGTAAATTAGACGCATTTTAACAAGTATAAAACATCAACCGCTTGATGTATTTTTGATATCTGTTGCAACTTGTCTGTTGTGTGAAAATGGTTTTTCCCACGGACACTTCCGTCGCAAATGTTGCATTTCTGAGATAAATAAATTATAAAATTACTGCATAAAGTAATGCACAAAATAACGTGCGAGCGGTATGTGCGTAAGCTCGACAACAGAGGGCGCTGTGCACGCGCGTGAATGGTTATCTTGTGCACTAACTGAAGGCAATTTTTGAAGAAGAAAACGTGATTTTTCTACAGAAAAGCAACATTTGCGACAAAAGTGCAAGTGGGAAGTATATCTTAAAATTACATTATGTGTTGATTCCAGGAGGTAATTTCTTAAAAATCTTTGTTCAATGTATACGAAAAAAATACCTTATTTTTCCCCATGTAAAGTGCATATGAACATATTCATATGGAATATGCGCTAGGCCTATTATTACTTAGGCCAATGAAATTAGATCACTAGTTTCTCGTCAGCGCCCGCATGTGATTTTGACCCCGCATCAAAAATTTTCATTATTCATTATTTTGCAAAAAAACGGAGGAAATCCGACTCAAACTACTCCCAAGCGAAGTTTCTGTTTCAGTTGCGCGGTCAGTGTTGTGCAACTAGCTTCGCAAAATGTATCACAGAATGCAGTGTTTATATACCAACCGTACAGCATATCATCGCTACCCCTGCACCCAGTGGGTACCTGCGAAAACCGTTCGTTGCAGGTCGAGTTCGGGCGGTCTGTTCTTTAAAGGTACACACCTGCCTACTGTTTACATGATTTAGTGATGTAGGAGCATTGACAATACTTTTTTGATGGTCGTTGCAAAAAAAATTTCATCAAAATATCCCGTAATTTACTAAAGAAGTGCAAAAATAACAAAACGGTCAAAAGACGGGTTATACGCTTTACCAGCCGTTTCAACTACGCGAGAGCCTCACGACTTTGTCACAAACGATTCGCTCTTTTCCTGCTCAGGATATCTCAAATTTTCTGCTCACGATTTCACTGGACAGCCCGGACGACCGAATAGGAATTTCCGTTTTTTTGTTGAGGAGTTGGCATCATGTTTTTTTCTTCACGAACGTACGTGCACCGAAGCAACACGCCTACGTACATGTACGTGTGTGTGCACTTTGCCGTGCATGCTGCGCGGGGCAAATTTCTACACTCAACGGTAGCCTGCCGTAGCACGCGCTCGCTCCCGTTCTCCGGACTCTCGAAACAAACAATTATGTTCGAATTTTCATACTTATGTTTAACTTTGTTTCATACCTGTATAAATAGTCTCTCTTTTGTCAATTACTTATAAATATTGGGGGGAAATCAGCAGTAACAAACTTGTATACGGCTGGAAATACAACTAACTCACAAGACCACGTGACTTTTCGGAACCGTAATTTGGTTCCGAAAAGTCACGTGACCTTGGATTTTTCAAAAGTGCTCAAAAACGGCCAAATTTGACGGCGTCTTTTCAGGATATATCTAATTTACTCTCGAATGCGCTTCAGAATAATGTATGGGTCTATTTCGAGCCCAAAATAGCCCAACAAAGAAGGTGTGTTCCTTTAACACGGGTAACTCGTTCTCGACGGATCTATGATGTGTGATCCTGTTCCAAGTGCAGTGTTCTCGGGTCGTGTTCCCGCCGTTCGGGCGCGAGAACACTGTTTGCGTGTCAATAACAGATCGACCGCCCGAATTCGACATACGGTATTTGTGACCTCGTTTCCAGATCGCGTTATCTGCAAGGCCTTTGTACATGAAACGCGGGTTGTATATTTTTGCCGTGGTCACGAGGTTGGACCGATCGATTCCATTTGTTCTGGCGCGCATTCGCATGCAGATTTGTGTCTTTTGCAGTTTTGTGTGGATTTTTCCCGCTATAGAATATGTTTTCCCTGGCGGTTTATGATGAAGACAGGTGTGTGGTTAAATAGAAAATTGTGGACATCGGGGATGTGAGCGATTCATATGTTTTTATTCAACTTTTCGACAAACTGAAGCCGGTTTGGTCGATGGTATTGACGAAGCAACGGAGTGGTTTCGCAATCGGAACTGTGCATTGGTTGACACTATACACAAACAGTGACAGCAGCGTCCACGGATTTTGGAACACGCGCATCTAGAGAAGGTTTTTATGGGTAGGAACTGTACCGATCTTATGGAATGCACACCATCTCTGGGGGCCGTAAAGGCCTGCCATATTAAAACGTATTGCTCTCTCAAAACTCCTTTGTCATTTCCCATGACTTTTGCCATCTCAAGTTCTTCCTTCAAACACAAGCTACATGTATAACTCCATGGAACTGATACTGGCACTAACTTTCTGGGCGACAGTACTTTTGGAGCCTAAATCAGTTTCAAAATAGCAGTTAGTATATGTATAACGGGATGCATTTTTCATTGATAAGAAATAATTAATAATGAATAATGAAAAAAAAACCTCATCAAAATTTGAAAAGTGGTTGACGAGAAACTAGTAATCTAATTTCATTGGCCTTAGTTCAATTATTATTATTAATTATTATGATTTTATAGTCATTTATCATAGGCCTTCAAGTTCAGGGTCAGCAAACAGGGTGCAATGTTTTCCGTTTTGTATAGTCCAATTTGGCTTGGGTGTTTTTGCAAAAGAAAGGTCAGCCTACCTTTGGTGCGGTAATGCTTGATCCGACTCGCAGTTCAGATGCCGTTGTTTCCAGTTCTGACGCTTCGCTGGTCGGGAGCCTATGGACTCGGATCGGTATTTTTTTCATATACATTGAACACGGATTTGGGTAAATTTATATATTGGAATCGATAGCTTATTCAATTCTAAGATATACTTCCCACTGACACTTCCGTCGCAAATGTTGCATTTCTGAGATAAATAAATAATAAAATTACTGCATAAAGTAATGCACAAAATGACGCTGCGAGCGGTCTGTGCGTAAGCGCGACAACAGAGGGCGCCGCGCGCGCGCGTGAATGGTTATCTTGTGCACTAACTGAAGGCAATTTTTGAAGAAGAAAACCTGATTTTTCTACAGAAAAGCAACATTTGCGACAAAAGTGCAAGTGGGAAGTATATCTTAAAATTACATTATGTGTTGATTCCAGGAGGTAATTTCCTTAAAATCTTTGTTCAATGTATACGAAAAAAATACCCTCGGATCTTATGTTGTTTGGTTGTTTGTGTTATCAGCAGGATTCAGCGGCGTCGCCAAGACTACCGGTAGAGGCCGGGTGGTTGTGGGCCTGGGGCGTGCACGTCCTCCCCCGAAAAAGTATCGTGCCCCCCGGCCGTGTGCTCGAGGTTTGTACAACTACCCCTTTCCCACTACAAAATCTCAGGGTCAACTCGGGGGTAACGGCAATCCTTAACCCCGAGATACCCCAGTGCAGCGAAATATCGCGCGAGCGTTCCCACTATTATTTTGCTGGCCCGGGTTAAGGATGGCAATCTCGGGGTTAACGGCCAAACTCCGGGGTAAGCATTGTAGTGGGAAACCAAGCAGGGTTAAGTGTTCCCCAAGCAATCTCGGGGTTAAGACGCATGAATCATTGCGCAATACGGTGTCCAAAGGTTAAACTCGTGGCGCGAAAATGCGTTTTAAGTGCGCTATAAATCCTGCTGGCGTATTGCCTCAAGCAACATCTGCCTTCTTCCCCTTTTGAGAACGTTGGCGTTGACGTTTCCTTCGCAATATTTGTAAAATTACCATCAGGACCGCGACCGATATTGCTTCCGTGTCTGGCGCCATTTTGAGTGATGTACTAGCAGTACTTTGCCCCAAACCACTTTGCCCTCGGCTGGACCACTTCTCCCAATCATGGAGGTAGGAATACATCGCCCAAATGCTACTTTACCCAAGGGGCACTCTGCGAACATAACCTACATACGTGCCCGCTCACGGCTGACAGACATGCAGCTACTTAGTTTTTATGCCGTTTGATAAAATAATTTTTAGAAGAAGATTTAGGACTGGCTGAGAAAACACCGTCTTAATACACCCCCATTTTAATGGTATAGGCCTACACGTGATGCGTCTTGCTTGCCACGTGGTCATGGATGTTTGTACGAAATGTTATTTGCACGAGTGGTGTGTGGCCGAAGTGGTTTGGGGGCGAAGTGACTGTAAAGGGCAGTACGGTGAAACGAACGCATGTGTCGAATGGTGGGATCATATTTACCGATGTCTTGTGGCGCGAAAAAGGACCCGTTGCTTGGCGACAAGCCAGTACAAAACAATTGCGGGACCAACTCGCGCACTCCGTCATTTCCAGTCCGCGTGTAGTGGGAAACCGCATAACCCGTGGCAAGCTCGCCCAGGGTTTGCCGAAACTCCGGGTTAACGAAACAAAGGGGAACAGAACTTGGGGTTAATGTAGACTGGTTCCCGTCCACATATTCCACACAGGAGAATATAAGGACAGGTAAAGGGCGCTTCATCTTGATCTGTAATTGGTCGTCTTTGCGCGTGCGCATTGTGTTTTTTTATATTTAAAAATTGGCCAAGCCGTTTGCTTTAGGCAATGTACTTTATTTACATAATTGGATATGTTCGACACGCACGGCCAAGTTACAAATGTCACTGCAAAATCTGCGCACTTACTAAAAAAATAAAAATAATAATAACCACGTGACGGGCAGAATTCTGCCCGTCATGGCTGCCCTTTACCGATCCCTATATTTTCGCAATAAGCGAACCAAACTATAGGGATCGGGAACCAATCTAGGGGTTAATGAACCCCGGGGTAAGAAAAGCTTAACCCGGGGCGGAAAATCTCCGGGTTAAGCAGTTTGTAGTGGGAAAAGGGAAATATCCAAATATTACTACTTTAAAACTTAGACTCGGTGTGGACTACAAAATGTAATGCTAGCTGCTTTGATATTTCGTAATTTTTGTAAGAAAATAAGTTGTAAATGAAACAAAAATTGCGGCAAGACATTTTTAATATCTCCACACATTTTTAAATAATTTTGTAATGTAATACTTATATACATAGGGCCGGCAAGGAAACAGGTATATTTCCTTGCTCTGTGATGAGTCTGTTTAAAGCTTTATGCACCTGTAGCTTTATGCACCTGCAGGGCTGCTGAGTCATAATTTGCTTAATTAATTGGTTATTAGTGTGTGGACCAAAAGCTTTTATCAAATAAACAAAAGTATGGAGTCAAAGCCGCGATTTCAACTGGTTAATATATTCAATTAATCTATGATGGAGTCATATATTCTTTCGTGAGTGTTGTAACTAAATTATTTTATCAAACTTTCTACAACACATTTTACAAGTGGTACATTCATAATCATAATAATTTACATAGCCTAGGACTTTAATACAATTTTGTGTTTTTTCTCACCCCACCAGGAAGACAGACCGAGAGAATACAAACAGATAATGAAACATGATAAAAACAAAGAAACAGAAGGCTCCATAATAAAATGAAATCAACGGCAATATATAGCGGACCTGAGCCCATTCCGACCTTCTTCAGTCAACTTCACTGCTGGTTTTGGTAAAAGATGTTCCAGAAAAAGCGTGCAGTTTATGTGTATGACTGAATCATCTCCAAAACTCAAATTATCTTTCAATTATGTCCTTATATAATGTACTGAATCACAGTTTTAGAAAGCACTTCTTCTGGAAGCTTAATTTCAAGATTCTGGGCACAACTGGGACACCGTAGTGTGACATGTGACTAGTCTGCCAATTTACATGCGTAACTTTAGCAAGTCTACTTTTGCATGCGTTTGCAAAAACAAAGCTGGCGTCGTACGGCGACGTTGCTCTTTCTTGAAATTTTACTCACAGGTAGGGTGCTTTATTGTGGCCAAAACAGTGATAAAGGCTTATGTGCGTGAAATATCATGACTCGAGGATACCGCAATAAACTTTGTCAATGCCCACAGACATCTACTGATTCAGCAAAATGTATTTACAGCCCTGTTCCCTCTTATTTTGTGTCATAAATCTGTGTTTTTCTTCGTACTCACGTCGCGATTCCAAACTGTCCGCCATGTTTTACTGCTCACGGTTACTAGGTGACGTCACTACACCGAGTTTACACCACAGACCCGCTCACGAGCTCGGGCAGCTGTTGTATAGTGGCTGCCATCGGGGCAGACTCGTGTAACACGTGATGGCTAAACGAACGCTCCGGTGTAAGTTGGTAACATATGTTCCAATAGATTGGTTCCCGATCCTATCGCTTATTGTGAAATGCCTTCTAACGAAAGTATACTGTGTAGGGTCGGGAACCAATCTATGGAGTTGGTACACCCGACCTTGGACATGCATTATGCGTGACAAAACCCGAAAGGTTCTATTTCGACCAAAACAACACATAGAAACAAATTGGTTAAATTTCCTCACGAAAACGCCGACTTTTCCCCATCATAAAAATAAATCTTTCAGCACCGGTCATTATGAGGTTCTAAAACACAGGTTCAAATCTTGGTAACAAAAGTCACAGATGCGGTTTCAGGTTTTCATCTGTTTTAAAATTTAAATAGACTAAGGCCCGCTTCAAACGTCGCGCTTATGCCGTGTCGAATTAAATTCAACTTGGCACGACGTTGGCACGGCAGTGGCTTCAAACGTCGAACTTAATTGCAAACTCACAGTCGAGCTTAAATACATCCAACATGGCGGATGAGTATTGTGCACGTCATGAACGTTGTGCACGTGCGTTTTCCATTCTGTCCATTGTACGTCGCCATTTTATTATTTTGATGCACTTGTTTGTTGGTTATTTCTTTACTCACATACGCGCTGCGAGCATGCGCATTCCTAGTTGGGAACAAAATCGCGGATCAACTTCGAACTGGAATTAAATTCGACACGGCAGAAGCACGACGTTTGAAGCCAAGCCGTGCTTGTGCCGCACTAAATTGAGTTAGCACGGCAGACCCTGTCGAGCTAAAATCTTCTGCCGTGTCGAACTCATTTTGCCGAGCCAAATGGCTTCAAACGTCGTGCTTGTGCCGTGTCGAATTAAAAAAAATCAAGTTAAATTTAATTCGACATGGCATAAGCGCGACGTTTGAAGCGGGCCTTAACTTTCGCTGATAATCTGACACACGTTTCATATACTGGCGCACTAGAGTCGCGCCGAACTAAAATACACCAGAAATTTGAATTAAGTTCGAGGTATGAAACAATTTGGAGCGACTTGGTTCACCAGAAGTCAAAAGATCGACTTTTCCAGTCGGTCAGAACGTTTGAAGAGCGACTTGGTTTCAGATGTAGATCTTTAGTGTGGGCACGGCTCGCATTAAGAAATCAAATTTTAATCGGAGCGACTCGAGTCGCTCTTACTACAATTAGTTCGGCGCGACTCCGGAGCGACTCGGTGTAAAACGGGTGTGAAACATCCATTGCTAAAGTGCAAACAATCAGTTCACTAGTTGTAGTATAGACCCAGTAACCTTCGCAACACACGAAAGATGACGTTTCCACTTAGGTACTCCGAGTATTTCGCGTTTACGTCAGAGTTTGAAAAAATAAAACGCTTTTTCTCTTAAAAAAAAAAAATTCATTGAGTTATAGCACAAAATAACCACAGCTCCCTCAATTATTGGCCCCCAATTGTAATGGACGATTGGAAAGGTGCCAATAATGCGTTCCAAATCTCACTATGAAGACGATGATTGAAACGCTGTCTGATAACTTTACAATCAGTGGTTCGGACTCCACAGAACTGATTCAGGACGCCGGCCCGTTCCAAACCTCGAATTGAAGACGAGGCTTGAGACGCATAAACAGTCCGGTACCTTTCGAAGCAGCCGTTTACATTCTATAGAACTGATTCATTTATAAAGGTTTAGGCCCGCTTCAAACGTCGCGCTCATGCCGTGTCGAATTAAATTAAACTTGATTTTGTTTTTGTGTTATTCGACACGGCATGCACAAGCACGACGTTTGAGGCCATTTGGCTCGGCAAAATGAGTACGACACGGCAGAAGATTTGTATTAGCTTGACAGGGTCTGCCGTGCTAACTCAATTTAGTGCGGCACAAGCACGGCTTGGCTTCAAACGTCGTGCTTCTGCCATGTCGAATTGAATTCCAGTTCGAAGTTGGTCCACAATTTTGTTCACAACTGGGAATGCGCATGCTCGCAGCGCGTATGTGAGTAAAGAAATAACCAACAAACAAATGCATTAAAATAATAAAATGGCGACGTACAATGGACAGAATGGAAAACGCACGTGTACAACGATCATGACGTCCACAATACTCATCCCCCATCTTGGATGTAGTTAAGCTCGACTGGGAGTTTGCAATTAAGTTCGACGTTTGAAGCCACTGCCGTGCTTACACCGTACCAACGTCGTGCCAAGTTAAAACATTAATTCGACACGGCATAAGCGCGACGTTTGAAGCGGGCCTAAGTGACATTAAAATTAACAATCAGCTGGTTTTATACACAAATCAAAGGATGAAACTGCTGCAGACAAAGGGACAAACTCAAATTTGTTTTTATTTCAGAAACAAGTCACATTTGAAAAACAAAGAACAATGCATTTCAAACAGCAACAGTAGCCCATTGATCCATGTTTGACTCAAACTCGTTAGGATCGTTGCAAATTACATACATGTACTAAACAAACTCAGTAAACTGATGCAGTTCATGGTATTAAGAAGCCACTAAAAATGACAACTTTTGTAGACAAGTTTATCGGGATAATTCCTCCGTTGTCCTGAAATGACATCACAGCTTTGCTCATGAATATGAAAATTTCATTAGCATAAAAATAGAAAACTTGCAATTACACCAAAATGCAACTCTCAAATTCTCTAAAATTGATCAAAGTGTGTTCAACAATCCTTTACTACATGTGTATTATTTCATGTAAAAACAAATCCTATTTCATGCGTCCGTTAAAGGCACAGCCTCGTCAGCGATGCGCGCGCGCCAATTTCGTGTCACGAAATACGCAGCTCCATGCCTTTGCTACACGGAGCTGCGTATTTCGTGGCACGAATTTGGCACGCGCATTGCTGACGAGCCTGTGCCTTTAACGCACGAATAGGCCTTTTGGTTTTAAGTCAAACCGGTCCTCGTGCTGATTTGCGTCCCCGACGGAGTCGCCCGACCTCTCCCCTCTTTTCATCCAAAATTTATTTCTTCTTTTCTTATTACGTTTGGTGGATTTAGCGACAGATGTTTATAGAAATATTGTATGATAAAAATGAAACGAGTTAATTAGAGGACAGGCGGAAGAGCCTGAAAACAAGTCTATGGTAGGTTTTGTAATATATGTATATACACAAAACATAATAGACAACGAAAACAAAGTAATCCTTCAGAAACAGTTAACAAGTAATTGAAAGAGGAACAACAGCAATACCGTGTTTCGCGAGACCACCAGTCTTGGCTCCACCGCGGTTCGAATCCCGGTGGAGCCAAGTTGTTTTTCACTCCATCCAGATTTCTCAAAAATCATGGAAATTTGTGCACATTTGTATTGAAAAAGAAATGAGCGGACATGACGTTAATATTGCTGCATTGTGACATGAATTATATGCATTGTAAAAACACCGGAGTCGAATTTAATTACAAAACAGTCAACATATTGCGCCCAGCTGACCCTAAGGCATATAAACTCCTCAACGAACGTTCGGAAAGTCAAGTTTGACTGACGATTTCTCTCTTGTTACTAAATTATTTCCCTTGAATTTGGTATCATTGGAAAGCCCCGTTATTCCTCTTTACAGTGATGTGTCATTTGTTATGATTAATCAATTGGGGGATGTGCAGTATAGCGGAATACAGGGGTGGGTGGAAAGTGAAATGTGCGAAAATTCACTGCTGTTGTCATGCAGTGCATTCCCCTTTTGCTTGGAGGATGGGAATGTGTCAATGCATTTTTTGACAATAGCAGTGAAGTTTCGCACATTTCACTTTCCACTCACCCCTGTATTCCGCTATACTGCACATCCCCCAATTGATTAATCATAACAAATGACACATCACTGTAAAGAGGAATAACAGGGCTTTCCAATGATACCAAATTAGGAACAAGAGAGAAATCAAACTTGACTTTCCGAACTTTCGTTGAGGAGTTTAGTTACTTACTAACAATAAATCTGACTCCGCCTGGTAGTTGTTTTAACTACTAGATATCTATTTGACATTACAATGATTCCAGTCATCCGGATTAGAAAATCTAGTCATACTGACTAATTTTCAGCTTAACGTTTTTTTTCTAGTTATTTTTGATTAATTTCTTTTTATAATATGCACTATTTACAGAAAATATAGCTTGAGTTTATTTCTAAAAGTGGTTTTAAGCAAATTTACACAGACATTAAGCTTAATCAGCTTGTAACCGTTTTAATTAACTAATTTGAACAGCCGGACTAGACCGTGTAAGACGGAAATCAAGGTCAATTTATTTTGTTACTTTTCCCACAACTGAAGAATTTGTAAAGGTGAACCCCAAATCGTATGCAAATCCCTATTCTGCACATGAGCCCAAATTGGTACAGAAATAACGAACACTACACATGCTTTAGCTCCTACACAAGGTACCCGGAAGTTGTTGAGAATAAGCCAGTTCGGAGTCTCGACTGCGCATGCGTCTCCCGACTTTGGTTTGAGATAAACAAAGCGGTAGGCATTGTGTTTATCTCAAATGACCTGTGTTTATCTCAAATGACCTTGACACAATCCCATAGACGTTCATTGCGCGCGCGAGATTCCGAACTGGCTTATTGCGGAGTCATGCGTGTTCTCGAGGTCAACATACACGGTCTAGTTACCACATTGCCGTGGCACATTAATGTAAATACACAAATATTACACATTAAAGGCGGCAATGTATCATTTGCAATGACCCCAAAAAGTAATCGACGAGTTTACAGGGGGAAAAGTTCTGAAAGTAAAGATTGAATTAATAGCATTTACCCAATTAGTCCGGTTCACTATGTCAATTTTTTTCAGTTCGTTCACTTTTTTTGGAGATTAGGTAAACTATACATTTTTGAAAACTCCATGGACCAACCAATCATAAAACACATGTTTCCATTTTCCCGAAGGCCTGTAAGGCGGCCATCTTGGATTGTCCAAAATTGCCACCTGAAAGTTGAGATTTCGCTCTATTTTAACTGCCAGGTCACCAAGAATCACATTTTTTTGCAACCAAGCTTACAGTTTTGCGATTATGTTAATAGCAAAAGGGTACAAATTGTCAAAGGCAAAGGTATTGGCAAGGCATATGGGATTAAGTGTCTTGCCCAGGGACACAAACATAGTGGGTCTTGAAACCTCAACCTGTAATTGCAAGTCTTGCTTCATACCCACTAGACCACACTACAAACAATCCATTGTTGGTTACATTGTTATATTAATTACATTACAAAGCATAAATATATATTTAAATACAAATTTTGACAGATGTCCATGAGTTTGGGCAATCTGGATGCAGTGAAAAGCAACTTGTGTCCACCGGGATTTGAACCGCGGACCTTCTGCTCAACGTCCAGACGCCCTACCAATTGCGCTATGAAGCCAACTGGTGGTTTCAAATCACGGCAGTGCAGTGATTGTGATTGGCTACCACGTGAGCTTAGCAAGCCCTACAGAGGGATAAACCCTTCAATGAGATAACCACGTACCCCTCCCTGAGATCACCTAGTACCTAAGATATGCCCCAAACCGAAATTGGTCAAAGCTGGGCAAGTCCTCAAAATGATTACTCAGAGCCAGTCTAACACAAGAAACAAATCACCGATGAAGCTTCTCAATGCACTGTGTTATTGCATCCTGCATAGCCGCACCCTGGTCCTAGAAACTGGTCTTGGCAAAGCTGTGGTGGAAAACACTAAGCAGTTTCAAGGCTTCTATATGTACATGTACCCCCATTCCGCTGCTGGCAACACTGATTTCGCGGAAGACACTGCTGATGGAAAGGGTACGACAATTGTAGCTGTATGCGTACCAGAAAGCTGATGCTGCGGGAGAAACAATTGCTCCAATGCTGACCATTGGGGATGCAAAAAGTCTTTCAGTCACACCATACCACAAACAAGTGAAAGGACAAATACATTTCCGGTCAACAAGCAGGGTATCCCTGGAAAGTGTCAGCTGAAACACCTGGTATGGCTTATTGCTTTTGTAACATCTAGACTAAAGAGGGACCAGGATTCCAGCAAAATCCCGATGTCCACAAGCCAGCCTGTAACTCAGGTGGGAGCCTATTACCTCTGCTTCCGGAGGTGGCACATACGTGGTCGACTCTGGTTGCTGGTGACCGTGATCATGCAAACAAGTCGGCGCGGTGGTGCCGAGGCGCCGTTCGATCACTGGACCTCGGCTCAACCTGAAGCAGTCGGTCCGGCTTGGCGCCTGGAACATCCTTTCCCTTCAGGAGGACGCCCGTGTGATCCTGCCTTTATCGGCGGAGCTCGCCCGGCTCGACATAACCGTCGCTGCCTTGTCTGAGGTGAGGACGCCACGCTCGGGTGAGATTGGAGGTGCAGCCGACAGGGCGTGGCAGTGGCGATTGCTGACCGGCTTGCTCCGTTGGTAAGGGAGGTCACGCCAGTCTCAGAGCGTATGATGCGACTGAGGCTTGCCCATATTTTGGACGTAGTCTCATTTGTTGCAGTGTATGCTCCGACCAGGGATAGTGACCGCTCCACGAAGGAGGCATTCTATGCCCAACTCCACACGGTGGTGGATGCGGTACCCAAGGGGGATACGCTAGTCCTTCTCGGTGACTTCAATGCTACCGCTGGACAGATACGAGCCATGTATCGGTCCTCACGGCTCTGGACCATGTTGCTTGACTTTGCAGTAAGTCGCGGGTTGAGGATATCTGGATCGTGGTTCGAGAGACCGGATTGGCGGCGCTGGACTTGGTATTCCAACAACGGCGTCACCAGGAAGGAGATCGACCATGTACTTGTTGATGGCGCTGGAGGCTGATCGAGACCTGTCGGGTTTACACGAGTGCCCAGTTCTTCAGCACTGACCACAGGGACCAGCACGTGGCTCAGGCCTATGCCTGGCAGGCTGGGGGGGGGGGGGGGGGCGCTCGGGGGTATGGCTGCTGATATGCATCCGGATATGATATGGTCGGCCTTCAGAGCCCACGTCTTAATCTTGAAGGCTGCCGGTGAGTGCATTCCGGAGAACCCGAAAAGGCAAGACCGCGTGATCTCCAGGGAAACTGCAATGCCGGGCAGCTTAGGGAACTGCGGCGCGAAGCGCTTCGGGCGATGCGTGGGGACCGGGAGGCCAGAGTCTGTGACCTCTGCGAGATGGTTGAGGGCCACCTAAGCACAAGTGACTCCCAGCCGGCCTACAGGGCAATCTGGAAACTGCGCTCTTCGGGTGCCCCTGTGAGAAGCCTGACGATTCGTGCGGCTGACGGCGAGATTCTGACCGAGGAGCGCGCCGTAAGGAAACGTTGGGCCGGGTACTTTGAGAAGCTATATAGTGCTGACCCGCCTGACTGCAAATTCTCTGCGGAAGGCATCGAGCCCCTGACTGCCGAACCGACAGTGATCTGCGACATTAAGGACGGCAAGGCACCAGGTGTGTGCGGCATCTACACGGAGATGCTCAAGGCGGGCGGCGAGGCATCTCTCCTGTGGTTGCACAAATTTTGTTCAGTCTGGAAATCGGGTGTCGTCCCATCCGACTGGAGGAAGGGCATTATTGTCCAAATCTGGAACAGGAAGGGTGGCATTCTGGAGTGTAACAACTACAGGGGAGTAACCCTCCTCTCAGTTCCAGGCAAGGTCATTGCGCGCGTGCTTCCAATCGGGTGCGCCAGCAAGCTGCTTGGCCAACAGCGCCCTGAGCAGTCCGGGTTTACTCTGAAGAGGTCCACTGTAGACCGCATTTTGGCCCTCCGAATCTTCAAGCGCTTTCGTAAGTTCAATCGTACATGTAGGCTGATGGCAGCCTATACATCGACATCAAAAAGGCGTTCGACTCAGTCAGTAAGGATACCCTTTGGGATCCCTCCTCGGTTGGTGCATCTCATCGCCTCCCTGTACTCCGGAACAGAGAGTGATGTGAAGTGCGGCAGTGGCATCTCTGATTTCTTTCCAGTTAATACTAGAGTGAGGCAGGCATGCGTACTGGCCCTGTCAGTTTTCAACACTTGCATGGACTGGATTATGGGACGGATGGTGGGAGGAACCGACGATGGAGTGTCGTTCGGGGATGTTCAGAACACCGATCTGGACTTCGCCGATGACGCCGTGATCTTTGCCGAGACGATGACAATTCTAAGTCCTTATGGTCCAGATCAGAGTGTGGGGACAGGCTGCCAGCGCTCAGAAGGAGTTCCTTGATCCACTACAGAATGACTTTTACAACTGATATGGCACTGAGACTCCTCATGTACTCATCAAGATTAAGATCATAACCTCAGCTTCTTGTTAACCTACATAGGTTTCGACTGTAGTGCTTAAATCCATAGCCACAAGATAATCCATGATACCCAGGTGCAATTTGTGTGCATAATTGGTCATGGTGACAGACTTCACAGAATCCATGTAGGCCTAAAGCCGAGGGATGCCCTTAGGCAACCAAGCCAAGCCAGAAACACCGGGGAGAATCTCCTTCTCTGTGCGAATGAATGCTCTGGGACACTTAAAAGTGCTTACATCCCATCCGAAGGACGGAGCAGTCAGGGTTAATCAACTTGATCAGGGCCAAAGTGCCACGAGTGATTTCGAAGCTACAATTTGAATGTGTTATTTCCACCTCCAGTTTAAGAATTGATAACCTAAACCGCTCGGCCACGGCACTTCCTGCAGTTTAATTCTAACAAAATCTAAGATGGCGGCCCACACCAGTGTATTTGACAGTCTGGTACCATTTTGTAATCAGCATGACTTGATTCCTTGTACATGTACCAAAAAATATAGGTTTAGCCACAAAAATTATAATTCTGTATCATTTAAGTGCTGAAATCCCACCTGAAAGACGCTATTTTTAAAAATCCAAGATGGCTGCCATACAGGCTTTCGGGCAAATGGAAACATATGTTTTCTGGTTTGTTATTTGTTGCAGTTTTCAAAAATGTATAGTTTATCTAATCTCCAAAAAAAGTGAGCGAAATTACACAATGAACCTGACTAAATGAAAGGTTTCCGCTCAAAATGATATAATTTTACCAGAAAATAGTCCGTAAAGATGAAATTATTTAGATCGTTTGCAAACGATTTAGTACTTATTTTTGGTTCGCATCTACGCGGTCCAAAATGCATGAGCGCTGTGTACTGCGTGTGCGTGTTCCAACGCGATGCATTTTTATGGATCGCGCGCACACGCACGCTACAGCCGGTACAAGTTTGCCTACTCCTTCGAACTTTGTTTACACGAGACAAATTTGTCTATTTCTTTAAAATAAAGGAAAGAAAATGTTTCTGCTCTTTTTATTTATAGTGTCTGGTAAAACATACAACCACACAACTACTGGGCATATCTCTGGCTTTTTGCACTCAACAAATTCATTAAAAACACCATCTAACAGAGACGGTTTTCAATCCAGAGACAGTTTCCCAAACCTATGGAGCCGACAATCGTGGTTACCTCTCTTTTTCAGGATTGCGTCACGGGGTCACGCGCATATCATAATTACCTAATGACGTTTCAGAAATCGCGAAAATTTCATTTTCGAAAACTGCACTTTTGCTTGCGATTTACCCACTTAGAACGGACAATTTGAAATAAACATCGGTATAAGTCGGCTGGAGGGATATGTGGACTATCGAAAAAGGTGCAAATGTTATATTTTTCTTCAAGAGGGATACTAGCTCTTTAAGTATCTGTACAAACTGTTTTTAAGTGCACTCAATCATCAATGATTAAAATGTTTTGGCATAAAAATAGTTTCTTAATATTGTGCGACTTTTGACGTAGAAATTCCAGAGTCTGGCAATGGACCCAATGCATTGTGGTTTGTTTTACCTGTGGCTCAACAAACTGTCTGGTTCCCAATAAGACTCTCATGCAACCTCACACATGTAAACAGACCATGGCGTCATGCCTTATGTCTATCAAGTACACACTGAAAAAGTAAGCAATTAATCAATACTTTTAATGCTTCGTTTATAGTGACTATGTTTAAAATGCTAAATTCAACATGTTAATCTTTAAAAATTCTAACTACATGTACAACCGATGTTGAGTTTATAGTTATAAAATTGACACATTTTGTAAAACTCGAGTGGTTTCTATGACCAGACCATTTTTAAAAAAGTATGATTTCGACGCTTTTGTTTCCAACAGATCGCATCCATTCTTGTCGTTTTAAGATTTGACGCAATTCTTTGCTTTTCTTTGAATTTGTTCAAAGTCATCAACCAGCTTGTGGCTGGTAAGATGCCACACAGGGAATCCAGGAAAGAGTGTGTGTGGAAATGGCCCCTTTAATGTCTTAGGAGACACACAGTTGGGTACTATTCATGACCAGACCTGGGACAGGCTTGGCCTTCTGGGGCCACCTCCGACACCCGATCCTCCATCCCTTCTTTTATAATCTGAGCTGCCCGACCATAATGTACTGAAAGAAGGCCCGCAACTAGAAATTTTACCGACTGCTCATTGTCCTTACCGTTTGCTCGACACACTTCAAAAAACATTTCTAGAAAGTCATACGCCCCGAAATCCTGTTTGAATTTACCCATTTTACCGATGGTGTCGGTAAGTTGTTTCCATCTGGGACGTTTATCGGCGTCATCCTCATCAAGATGGTTGCAGAGTTTCATAACGACTTTTTCAGGCAAACCACAAAATTGCTGTGGTCTAGGATTGCCGTCACGGTGCTGTTTTCTGAACTGCATCAGACGGAATTGCTCCTGTGTGACAGAAAGTCATCAATAAATGATTCGACTTTTGTGACAAATGCATTTTAAAGGATAAACCAATTTTGATACAAAAACAATAAGGAACATTAAGGAATTATAAATTAAGACCGCATAAACTGTATATTGAACTTGTGGAAGATTCTTACTTTGCAGAAGTCGCAAAGATTCGATGAACAAGCTGACTCGGCATTCTGAAAGCAAACGACACATCAAGAAAAATGCTGATTTTCTTCCAAATTTTCCAAAAATACAGTCTTTGCAGACTGATGCGTACTAACGCTCAGGGCTGTGAGCCACATTTCCTTGGGTCCGTTTTTCATTCGTCTGTATCGTTTGTCTGCTTCGCTCATCATCCCTCTGTATCGGTCTATGGAGCGAATCAGACGCAAACTGCTGATTGGGAAGGTGACATACTGCTTGCAAAGATAAGGATCTATTACTAAGAAGCAAGGCTGTAAAGTCCCCGTCACACTTATTCGGCATTAGCAGGAATCAAGCAGAACCAGCCGGAATAAAAAAAATAATTCAAAATTCGTGCCACATTCGGGCGGGAATTTCAAACTAACCAACATTCTTACAGCTTTGTAAGAATGCTGTTCGAATACTTAGAATGCGCTTCGAACCCGCCTCGAATGATTCTTGCACATTCCGGGTGTATTAGCTTTCGAATGCAGTTCAAATGTAGTTGGAACACAGTAGGAATACTTAGAATGATGTTAGAATGCAGTAAGAATATTAATAATGCACTTCGAATGCCGTACGAGTGCGGTTCGATTGCTGCCCGAATACCACCCGAAGTCTGGTTGGAAGGTGCCTCGAATGCTGTACGAATTCACCTCAAATGCAGTCAGAACGCTCCCGGAATAGCCCCCGAATGTGTTTCGAACGTCTAATAATTCAAAGAGAATGCAGCTGGAATACTTATAATGTACTTGGCGAATGTGCTAAGAATGTAACACGAATGTCCCGAGTGTACCAAGAATGCCACCGGAATGGTACCCGATTAGGGTATCAAACGCTGCCGAATCTAGTATTTTCATCAGTCTCAGCCCAGACACCATAGAGTATGTACCCCCTGGACCATGTTGCTTTGCTCCAGATTTCTGTCCTCCAGCAAGACCTGCTTGAAAGAGATGTGGAGGAGGCTATAAGAAAAAACATTAGGAGGAGAAAACCCAGAAGGTATTACGTCCGGACTCATTCAAGGGTCAATCGGGACGTTCCGACTGCATTCGAGATGTATTCGAGGATTTTGAGCGGCAATCAAAATATTCAGAAGGCATTCGAAGTGCATTCCAGCTGAACTATTTTAATATCGAAATAGATTCCAGCAGCAATCAAGATGCACTCGAGGTGCATTCCGGCTCATTCGAGGCACATTCGGAACATTCTGGCAGGATTGCCATGGCTTGCCATTTCGATTTTTCCCACGAACGCGATCAGAAGGTTTCAAATTCTGTTGGAATGCCGTAAGAATATTTAGAATGCAGTCAGAATGCAGTTAGAATACACTTCGAATGTCGTTTGATATTTCTCCTCTTCGAATGCACCTCGAATGTTTTGAGCATGAGCAAAACATTTGGGCCGGCCACAAGAATGAGCCCAAATGTTTGGAATGCACTCAGAATGCTGTCAGAATTTATAGAATGCACTTCGAATATCCCGGAATATACGAATAATTTTCATTCCGACGGCATTCCGCCTCTAGTGTGACTAGGGTATTAAGGTTTGACTGCGCTTACCCCAACGTACGTACAGCGGCATGCCAGCTCCTCACACTTCCGACGGCATTCCGCCTCTAGTGTGACTAGGGTACGGGTATTAAGGTTTGACTGCGCTTACCCCAACGTACGTACAGCGGCATGCCAGCTCCTCACACTTCCGACGGCATTCCGCCTCTAGTGTGACTAGGGTACGGGTATTAAGGTTTGACTGCGCTTACCCCAACGTACGTACAGCGGCATGCCAGCTCCTCACACTTCCGACGGCATTCCGCCTCTAGTGTGACTAGGGTATTAAGGTTTAACTGCGCTTACCCCAACGTACGTACAGCGGCATGCCAGCTCCTCACACTTCCGACGGCATTCCGCCTCTAGTGTGACTAGGGTACGGGTATTAAGGTTTGACTGCGCTTACCCCAACGTACGTACAGCGGCATGCCAGCTCCTCACACTTCCGACGGCATTCCGCCTCTAGTGTGACTAGGGTATTAAGGTTTAACTGCGCTTACCCCAACGTACGTACAGCGGCATGCCAGCTCCTCACACTTCCGACGGCATTCCGCCTCTAGTGTGACTAGGGTACGGGTATTAAGGTTTGACTGCGCTTACCCCAACGTACGTACAGCGGCATGCCAGCTCCTCACACTTCCGACGGCATTCCGCCTCTAGTGTGACTAGGGTACGGGTATTAAGGTTTGACTGCGCTTACCCCAACGTACGTACAGCGGCATGCCAGCTCCTCACACTTCCGACGTCCCCTGGGTCCATTCTGCATGCAAGATGTTTTTAGAGAAGGAGCTTTCTATAAAGGGGTCCAAAAGTGTGACACGTGTTATGTTTCATACAAGAATAATTGTTTATGAACTGTACTTTATGTACTCACTCTTTGAGATGGAAAGTTTAAAGATCGTGTCCCGAATTTACAAAAAAACCAAGATGTCAGATGTAACAGGGGACACCAAAAATGTACCCCTAATTTATAGAAAGACCCAGAAGTGAATTTTTAAATTAAGTGTGTACAAGACTTCAAGAATGATTCAATGTATCATTGAGTGCCCATTAGGCAGCGCAGCTGGGGCTGTATACTTCCCAGAGAGCTGAGATGGTCTAGACGATGTGAAATGTGTTTACATTTGGGGCGCCCTCTGTTTATTTGAGACAAAAGTGGACAGGCAAAAAGCCCATTAGTTTACATCTAGGCAAGTCCATGTTTTTTTCTACGTATCTTTGGTTTCAAAGCAAATACTTCTAAAATTGTCATTAAACTAGCTCACATGTGTCATAAGCTACATGATTTAGCCAAATAAAGACAGCTTGTGTTTTACAAGTCAATATTATGTATAGATTTTATGAAGTATCATAGACCAAGCTGTATTAATTAGTTTGCCTGCCGTTAAACAACAGAGGGCGTGCTAGATGTAAACAAGTGCTGCACGGCTCCACCCCGTATATATGGAGTGATGTAATAGAGCCCTATGATCAGGGGTAGTAATAATGTTTTGTATATTGTCCTGTTTCGTTTTTGTTGCATAAATGTGTACTGACCAGTTGTGGGCGGATGGAAAACCGGACTTTGTTCCAGGAGCGTGTGTACTCATCTGCCGAATCCTGGTAACTCAACACATTGCAGGAGAGATCTGGGTCACTTGCACTGGATGATGCTGCCTGCTGCTGCTGTGTCAGCTCAAAGGCCACCCAGTTTGATGGAATATGACGAATTTTCTCATTGGCGATTTTCTACAGTTATCAGAAATGGAGGTTACTTACTATGCCATTTTCACTAGTTATCTGAGGATTACGAATACAGGTTTCCTCCCCCACCCCTTCCCAGGATAAACCACAAATGCATTTTCAAATAAAAAAGCTATGGTAACAATTGAAGTGCAAAATTACACATTTCTGCCGGATAGTGCCCTAAATACAGGATACTTCGCATCACAACACTTACCTCCTGACGCGATCCGCATGTAGTCCAGCCTTCAATTAAGTCAGTCACTTCGACAACCAAGTGTCCTTGATTCCAGAAAAATACAAGACTGTTGAAGACGTCCAACATTTTTGAAGACATCTCCTTTTCTTGTCCTTTCACATTCTTTCGTAAAGAAACACAAAAGATTAATGAATTTGTTCTCCACACATTGTCATGTGAGCACCAAAGATTAGACTGACAACAAGAATCTTTATCTTACAGACACTTTATTTTCTTATTTTGAAGACTCATCCAAGCTATTATAAATAGTTTACCGTGCACAATTAAGAGGAGTGTGTGGACCATATTGCCCATTGTTAAAACCGATTCTTTTACTGGTTACAAGCCAAGTGACTTTTACAAATGAAATAATTAATGTGGGATTTTACCATTTGTGTTTCCTCGTCACCGTAGTTCCAACCGTGAACACGAAATCTATATCGTCCAGATGTTGAGTCGAGGTCAGGCCCAAAGGCAGCCAAGGTCAGGAGTTTAGCACTTCCATCAGACAGTAGTTGGCTTACAGTAAACAGGGTGAAATGGTCAACCAGAAAAATGACTCTATCATCCGTTACAAGCATAGCTTTGCCGTCAAATTCCTCCCATCCACCCTCTGTGGGGTCGTCATGGCGCATGCGTGGATTTATCTGGTCATCTTTTCCGCTAGCACTGTGTGGGAATGACAGAATTACGCTCTTTTCAAACTTCAAGCCCTGAGGCCCGCACTGAACTACGGGCGCAAGCGGCACCTCTGGTGGTGTCATTTTCTCGAGTGGTGGTGATGTGGGATCAACGTAGATATACACAATCTGGGGATCCCGGCCTTGGGGTAATGCGCCTTGTGGAATGGTAAGGTGGACGCCATACTCCTCAAGATCCAGATTCCCTCCTCTATGGTCAAAGTAACCAAGAGCGATATACGGCAGATGAAGGCGTGTTTCCCATCGGTCCCTCTTACCCTTGTTAACTGTATACTTGTTGAATTCATCCAACACCAACCGTAGATGAGTCTTTGGGCAGGAATGTGGTCCTCTCACCTGAAATGACAGGTTTGAGATACTGCAAATTAAAATTGTAATCTGCAAGCTGTAACGGGTGAATTTGCACCAAAATTTAATTTAATTTGTATTCTACATTTGAAACCACAACAAAGGGCAACAATCTTCGATAACAACGTAATGATGTACTTGATTGCTATATAAACATGCAATGATCATCCTGTTGCTGCTGATATTTACTTAATGAAAAGACTAAGGATATAAAAACAATAGGGCCCTATTAATGTTTAAAAAAAGTCATGCATGTATACATTCCTGCATATCTAAATAAAACAAAACAAATGAAATTTTTTTTTGAAGTCTTCTTAATTTCAGAAAACAAGAAAAAAGTTAAACTTTCAGAATTTCTCTTCAAATCTTGAAGGAAATCCCGACCAAACAATTATTTCCGTACTGTGGGCAGTGGACTCACATCGTCTTGTGCAGTATGCAATATTTTGGTCATAGATTTGTCAGATTTCATGACAACGGAATCATCTTGAGTTTTACTGGCTTCTCTATCCTTGTCTTCATCTGTACGAAGAAGAAAATCCTGGATTAATAGGTTACTGGTGAAAAGAAAACACGAAAGGCACTACATTTTAAGGAAACTACAATTACCAACTCTTAAATTGTCTGATTTTTCCACACAAAGTACGTAGCAAATGCATAGTGAGTGATCCAGCCCGTTCATTTTTGAGCCAGTTTTCTAAATATAATACAATTTCCATTTTATCTACAATCTCATGAGTGTATACTTGTTTTTATATACACCCTGTATATGCACTGTAAAAACACCCGAGTCGAATTTAATTAGAAAACAGTCAAAATATTGCGCCCAGCTGACCCGAAAGGCCTATATAAAGTTACTGATAAAATGATAGAAATACTTACTATAACAATGAATCCGACTCCGCCAAGTTATCGGTGGTATGTCCCTACTCAGATCTTCGTCAGTCAATGTGCGACCATCCAGTCTCAACTTCTGAAGGTGCTTCATTTTCTTTAAATGAGGCCAGGTTTCTTTTGTGACACGGATATCATTACCGCCGTGCAGGTCCAATTCGACAAGGTTGGGCATACAACTCAATGTCACGGCCATGGCCTCCAAACTGTCACCCGTCAATGAGCAGTACTGCAGGACCAACTTCTTAAAGTGTTTCATCTCCTTTAATTGAGACCAGGGTACACCCATGCCACCAAGATCCTTATTGTGGGACAGATCCAATTCGGTGAGGTTGGGCATACTACTCAATGGCACGGCCATGGCTTTCAAATCGTCACCCGTCAATGAGCAGCCTACCAGGGTCAACGTCTGAAGGTGTTTAATTTCCTTTAATTGAGACCAGGGTGCACCCATGCCACCAAGATCCTTATTGTGGGACAGATCCAATTCGGTGAGGTTGGGCATACTACTCAATGGCACGGCCATGGCTTTCAAATCGTCACCCGTCAATGAGCAGCTCCACAGGATCAACTTCTGAAGGTGTTTCATTTCCTTTAATTGAGACCAGGGTGCACCCTTACCACCAAGATCCCTATTGAAGAACAGATTCAATGTGATGAGGTTGGGCATACCACGCATTAGCTGATCCACCTCTACCCAGGTCCATGAAGAGGCATAAAGGTTGAAGCATCGGAACCCTTCTACCCTGCGTACCATGTCATTGTCCTGGTCCACCGCAATCTTCAAAAGGTACAGGAACGATTGCATCCCCTCTATACCATAATTCTTCAGGTCCAAATTCTTTTGAAAAACAACATTTAAAAACGCTTCCGAGGGCAGTGCGTCTGCTTGACTCTCATAGAACCACGCCAGACCCAATTTCCTTTTCTCGTCTTCGTCCATTTGCTTCTCTACCAACAACTGTAAAACTGCATCTGTGCAATTGACGTTGTCACCGCAACAGAAACGAAGTAGGTACTCCAGACTTTCTAAATTGCAGTTTGCAAAAGTCCCTCGGAATTTGTAAGGGTCATTTTGAAACAGATTTTGGCAATATTTAGCAGCGCAGTATTCTTGAAATGTCTTGTGAATAAACTGAATGCTATTGTGAACATCATTAAAACCTTTCCGAACCCTTTGGCGAGTGAGGATACCGGCTGTAATAGCAATATCAAGATCGTTTTTGTCAAACTCCGTTTCTTTGAATGAAAGTCTCTGCTCTGGGGAAGTGAGGCCACTAAGAGCAACCTTACCTAACTTGATAATAATGTCTGCTACATGTACTTTTAACTTGTCAGGGCCTTTTCTTCCGAATATGTATTCTATTCCCGTGAAGTACAGACGCGACATTGTTTCAGGCAGCGCACTTGATTCATTCCACAACAGACACATCAACAACAGAAGCATGGGACTCGTTGCCAATTCATGAAGAAGACTCGACGACTTGATCCTATCCCAAAGCCCACGTCCTTTGCTCTCTTCGTTTTCGTAATACCTTTCTACATATCGCTGTACGTTTTTTCGTGTAAATCCCGTGACGTTAACTAGCGCGAAAGGTTTCACAATCAACGTTGTACTTGTCAATGTAGCATAATGAGAAGGGCGGGTTGTTACAATCACAAAACACTCTCGGTTAACCTTCCTGTTGAGAAGTTTTAAGACGGTACCAAAGGTTTCGTTTGCATTGATATTAGTTGTAATGAATTCATCAAAACCATCCATGAGTACAAGCACCTTATCTGGGTTGTCTCGAATGAACGTGTTCAGGTGAGATTGATCTACACCTGCGTCCTCGGGTAAGAGCTGGTCAAATATTGCGGCCACTAAGTCTGAATCTTGACGCAGTGCGCTAAATTTCAACACAAACACGAGCTTGAATTGCTTCAGTACCTCATTATTGCCTTTTGCCCAGTCGTAGGCAATTTTGTCAAGCAAGGTTGTCTTCCCCAGTCCAGCCTGTCCCTCACAAATTACTCGTTTAACGAGATGACCATCTTTTCTTTTAATGCCGAACATATCCCTATAAGACTCTACTTCACCTTGTATGCCATCATCTTTACCCTTCACCAAGTGAAGCTCGGTGTACATATCCCCAATGGGCCTCTTGTCTTCATCCTCCCATGGGTGCATCTGCACATAGCCTCCAGCGTCGGTGTACCACTTTTTCAATTCTTCTTCACATCTATCAGCAGCCTCCTCGGTCTCACGGCTGGAAAGGGACTCTCCTGTTGAACGTCAAGAAGAACTATGGTTTCAAAGATCATTTGTCCAAGCACCAATGCGGCAATAAAGAGCAATTGATAATTAAGCATTAAAAGGTGCATTATACCCAAGAAACAAAATACTTTGAGCTCAACAAGTGCAACTTGTAAATTATTTAGGGATTAAAAGTAGGTTTCGTCAGTCTTAGCATACGTTTAAAACAGGCTAGGGTCTTGGGCACTGATAATAGACCTTATCGCCAATCGTGTTTCACCAACAGAGGGCGCCCTTTGCAATGTACTATGGGATTGAATATGGGGCAAATTTGACCCATATTCAATCCCAAAGTGCATTGCAAAGGGCGCCCTCTGTTGGTAAAACACGATTGGCGATACGGTCTATGGCCCGAGCAGCTAGGAGAGGGCCACTATCAACGCCCAGGACTCCAGCCGGTTTTAAACGGATTTTTAAAGACTGGCCAAACCTACTTTCAATCCCATTCATAAGTACCTTTTTGTGTAAAACTAACCAAAACACCTTGTTGTTTTGCCATGTTTTGCATGAATTAATTTTCTACCACGTTCGTATGAACTGCTAGCCGTGCGTCGAGTTGTTTTTGTTCAAGCACGCGCACACGACTGGGTAGGTCACAGTGCACGCAATTTGCTTTGGTTTGTGTGCGTGACGTGTGCGTGTTCCATACGCGCTGACCAGGGCGCGGGCGCGGCCGAGAGCCACGCTTAAAAGTGTTTGGAAGGGGAGTTCACACTGAAGAACGCGGACGGAAAAACGGAATTTGATTAAAAACACGGAATCCGATTAAGAACACGGAATCCGGAAAATAAAATTGAATTAAAAAAAATACTCAAAATAAAACGGAAATCACATGTTTTCTTCCAAAACTGTCTAAATTCAATCATTGGGAACTCTTCCCAGCAGAATATAAATCAATCTGATTGCAAGAAATACCTGTACCTGTTCAAATGATTACCAAAAACGTTTTTCTGCAGCTGTAGCCTACTGGGAATGTTGGCCGCTAGTGCTTGGTGCATTTTACCATTTTACATTATGATCATGGTGTTGGTCACTACTCCGTTGCACGTGTTCAATGTTGCAACTCGTGAGAGCGGGTACCAGTGATGTTTGTGCCACAGACACGAGCGATTTATCTGTTCCTTGCTCTATGATCAGAGACACAGCGACAGTGTTTACGAAAAAATACAATTTCGATCACAGGCTTTGAACTTTGTTCAACTCGTTTGTTTACAGCTACATGTAGTTCCTTATTCATACATGTACCTACAGATACATAAATATGCATCCATGTAGGAAACAACACAGTCTACCCATCTTCCAAAACTCGCAATCTTGGGGTTATCTTCGACACCAGCATGTCCTTCAATGATCATGTTTCTCACATATCGAGGTCCATAAGATACCAACTTCGCAACCTAAGCTTTGTCCGCAAGTACCTGACCCGAGATGCAACTGAACAACTAGTCCACGCCCTTATCTCTTCTCGTCTTGATTTCTGCAATTCCCTCTTTCTCAGCCTTTCCCAACAACATCTGTCTAAACTTCAACGCCTTCAGAACTCTGCAGCTAGACTGGTAACCCTCACCAAGAAAGCATGTCACATAACACCTGTTCTTCAGTCTCTTCACTGGTTACCTGTTGAAAAGCGAATCACGTTCAAAGTTCTGTTGTTGGTCTACTACGCAGTCCATGGCTTCTCACCAACCTACTTGCAGAACTCTATTCAGGCATATCTACCATCTCACAGACTACGGTCGTCACACTCTTTGCTCCTTCAGGTTCCCCGATCACGGCACTCTTGGGGTGACCACAGCTTTTCCCACGCAGGCCCATCTCTCTGGAACAATCTACCTCTTCTTCTCCGCCAAGCTTCATCCGCTAGTTCTTTCAAACAACTACTCAAAACTCACCTGTTTACTTTGTAATTCTGTTTTCTTTGAACTGATTACCCTGCATTTTTACCTAAGTTAAGTTGTTGTTGTTGTTGTAGTAGGATAAATGGCACGTATGGCAATCAGTGTGCCCTTTGTGCCATGAACTGTTTATTGCGATGCATGACGTCAGTGTCACTAGTTCCAAGTGCTATCCAACTGAATAAATTATGCATTTGAAATAGACTCGGAAACGACGGAACGTGTGGAAAGTAACAAAAATCACTAATCATGAACAAATGAAAATATGCATATGATTAGAGGTGGGAGGTACGCCGGCGATTTTTCAGACAAGTGCCACAAAGGGTCCCGCAAGGCCGGCCGTTTCCCAAGTGAGGGCGCAAGGCCCCCACCCGGTACTCATTTCAGGTCCGCATTCCTCCGGGTGACGAGGGGCGGCACTGTGCCCGTCCAATCGCCAGCGTTAACTGTCCTCCACATAATCCCCCACACATGCGCAATATCATAAATATCACAGAGGCCATATATGAATAAGAATTAATCTAAAAACTTAAATCTTAATATTACAGTTTTTAACATAATTAAGGACTTCCTGACTATGTTGTTTCTGCCCAAGAAGTTTAGTCAATGTCATCTGAGAGTCCGTTAGGTTTAAGGCACGTTTGAGAGATTGTCTTTGATTGTCAAATTGTTTGCAACTAAGCAGAAAGTGTTCAACATTATCACTCACACCACAGTCTTCGCAGATACCATTCAGATGTTTTCCTAAATAATGGAGAAATGTCTTGAGGCCTTTTCCAACGCCAAGGCGAAGTCTATGAAGAATAACTTCTTGAGGGCGCTTTTTCCCCCATGTTGTAAACGAAAAGGAAGGGTTGAGTTGACAGTGTTTGTTAGGATCGAGTTTAGGGGTAGATTTTTCCCACTCGTCAAGGAGTTGTTTTTTAAGTTGGTGTTTGATTTCGGTATCTGCGAAAGGGATGTAGTGATCAATGTTGTGTTTGTGGGTGGTCCACTTAGCAACATTGTCTACTTTTTCATTTCCTGCGATTCCACAATGGCTAGGAATCCACTCGAAATAAACAGTATTACCTTGATGCGTGATGTTAATCAGAGTATGACGAATATCACAAGCAATTTTATTTTCTGGAGGGGATTTTGTTATGGCTTGAATAGCACTTAAGCAATCACTAAAGATGCAAGTACGCATAGGCTTGACATCTTCGACCCATTCAAGGGCTAAAAGAATGGCAAACAGTTCGGCTGAGAAAATTGATATTCCATCATTAAGTCTGACACCTTTGGAGATTTTTAAAAGTGGTATATGAATTCCACAACCCACTGTGTCTAGAGCGGGATTTAAGGAACCATCAGTGTAAATGTGAAGGAAATGGTTCCAGGACGTGTTGATTACTTCAGTGCTAATACTGCCCTTATCACGAATGTCGCTTAAATGGGCCACCCGGGATAGGATTTCTGATGATACAAGGGGTTTATAAAAGTGCCAAAAAGGAAAGGTGTTCCATAGTGGGAAGGTGTTTATGGAAGGTTGAGAGACTCTAGCCTCGAATGGGGTTTTGTGATGAGAATCAGACCATTTCTTAGCAAAATAATGTTTTTGCCAGTTGTCTTTTTCTAGACATTTGTTAGGATGATTTTCATGTCTCTGAAGTTTAAGGAAGTATAAATTGTTCAAAAACTGACGGCGTAAGGCTAGAGGAGGGTCACCACATTCGAGTCTGAGTTTAAATAAGGGGAACCTTGGATGGCCCCGGTACATATTTTAAGTGCCTGAAATTGAATACTATCGAGTTTGCTTTTAATTGTTGCAGAAGCAGAGTCGAATGCTTCACATCCATATTCTAGATGTGGTTTGATAAGGGCTGAATAGAATTGGAAGAGGGTTTTGCAGTTGGCGCCCCATGTGTTTCCACTTATACAACGCAGGATGTTCATTTTCTTTTTACATTTAACAAGAACGTTATCAATGTGTTCTTTCCATGTCAATTTGTCATCAAAGATCACTCCCAAAAATTTCACCGATTTTAGAACCTGTATGACATTGTCTTTGAGACGTAAAGAAATGTTCGGCTTATTTTTGTTGGTAAAGAGAACAGCATTCGTTTTTGGAGCAGATAACTTAAATCCCCATTTCTCGCACCAAGTATTAATATTGTTCAAGCTCCTTTGGATTTTCTTTTCAAGAAAGGGGATATTTCTGTTTGATTTCCATATGGCAATGTCATCTGCGTATTGAGACACATGTATATCGGTCAAATTATGAGAGAGATCATTGACGGCCACATTAAACAATAGGGGGGCTAATTACACTCCCCTGGGGAACACCATTTTCAAGTATTCTAGGTTTCGAGAGGGCGTTGTTTATTTTAACTTGAAATTTTCTTTCACTAAGAAAATTGTTAATCCATCTTGTCATTCTACCATGTATACCCATACTTTGAAGTTTTATGATAATACCTTTGCGCCACAGCATATCATAGGCCTTTTCGATATCTAGAAAGACAGCAAGTGTGCTTTCTTTGTTAGCTTTAGCTTTGTTAATAGAAGTTTCAAGGTTGATGATGTTGTCTTTTGTACTTTTTCCCTTTCGGAAACCACTCTGTTTAGATGAGATAAGATTATTTGTTTCTAGGTACCATGTTAAGCGTGAGTTAACCATACGCTCCATTAGCTTACAGAGGGTTGATGTGAGGGAGATAGGCCTATAAGATACTGGGTTAGTAGCATTTTTCCCAGGTTTAAGGATGGGGATGAGTATAGCATCCTTCCATGGTTTGGGGCATTGGGAATTATGCCATATCATGTTAAAAATGATTAAAAGGAAATCACGAATTTTAGTCGGAATGTGTTTAATCACAAAATTGCTGATACCGTCTTTCCCTGGGGTAGTACATTTAGAGGTATCAATAGCACTGTTCAATTCCTCCAGAGTAAACGGTTCATTAATGACACTATCGTTATAATCAGTCAGAGTAAGGTCATTTTCTCTTTCTAGTTTATTGTTAATAAAGGTAGGACTATAATTCTCATTGCTGCTAACTTTAGCAAAGTTATCTGCAAGAGCCTCAACCTTGTCTTCATCAGTAATTGCATCGTTATCACCATACCGTATGACTGGGATACTTTTGCGACAATGTGTTTTCTCGATGCTTTTGATTTTGTTCCATATTACTTTAGTGTTCGTTTTGGGATTAAGATTATTGCAAAAGGTTTCCCAATCTTTACGTTTAGCATTTCTTATTGTTTTCCTGGCAATAGCGCAAGCTTTCTTGTAGGCTATGAAATCAGCCGGGAGGCGAGTTTTCCTAGCTTGTTTCAGAGCATTCTTTTTGTCATCAATGACTTTTTTACAGTCATCATCCCACCAGGATGTTGGAGGTTTGGGGTAGTTCGGATTGGTTTTAGGGATTGAGCTAGTCATTGCTGTATCGAGTTGTTCCATGAAGTTATTATAAACAATATCAATATCACCAGAGGTATTTGGTTCAGTGGTGTATTGACTGCAAACGTCTTGGAATTTTATCCAGTCAGCTTTTTTGAGTGACCAGTTAGGAGCAGAATGGGTTGCATTTCGATGAGTGGGATGATTAACTTCAATAGCAATTGGACAGTGGTCGCTTCCCCATGTGTCATCGAGCACTGTCCAATTGCATTTTGCAGCTATGCCAGGAGAAACAAAGGTGAGATCAATGCAAGAGAGTGAATTGTGAGATGTATTAACCCGAGTGCCTTCACCAGAATTTATGCAGATAAAGTTATGCTGGGAAAAGGTGTCTTCAATAATATGGCCGTTATTATCAAGTTTGGAGCTGCCCCAGATGGGATTGTGACCATTAAAGTCACCGCATATAATACATTGTTTTTCTTCGATATTCTCAAAGATTTGATTAAAAGAATTGGTTTTTAAAAAGGCACAGGGGTTATATACATTTACTATATTAAGTTTATTTTTATTAGCATCATAAATTTCCCCAATCTGATATTCAATAATATCATTGTCTGAGCTTAAAATATATTTAAAAGCAAGTCCATGTTTGACAAGGAATGCGCAACCACCTCCGCTTTTTTTAGATGTGTTTTTTCTGTCATTGCGGTATATGTCGTAACCTGGTAAAGTATATATTTTGTCTTTT
The DNA here is from genome assembly GCA_037783545.1 of Henricia sp. BOLD:AAB3569. Taxonomy (NCBI): domain Eukaryota; kingdom Metazoa; phylum Echinodermata; class Asteroidea; order Spinulosida; family Echinasteridae; genus Henricia; species Henricia sp. BOLD:AAB3569. The sequence continues at coordinate 106,254 of JBBELK010001010.1, read as the reverse complement.
TTGAACCATGTTTCTTGGATACAGACAATATCAGGTTTTGGTGTCCAAGTGTTAATTGCACCTTTAAATTCTTTATTATGTGCATTAAGTGATTGCGCATTCCATTGTAGGATTAGTAGACTTGCCATAATGAAAGTAATCATGTTTTATTTGGTTTAGACTTGGCGGATTGACTGCTACTTTGTTTGGTTGTATTGGGTGGGGGCATTTTAGTTTGGGGTGTTTTCTGGCTCGGTTGGTCGTTTTTCCTTGTGGTAACTGGAGACTGAGATGATTCTCTTCGTTTGCTTGGCTTAGTTTCTTTGTGCTTCGCTGCCTCTTCTGAATGGCCCAGGTGGTCAATGAGTGATTTGATGGCAGTGACTCTTTCGTCTTTCTTCTTAATGGTGTCCCAGATTTGGAGCGCACCTGTCAGGGCTTCAATGAGGTATTGTTCATTGAACAGACACTGGTGTGTGCGTTCTGTTTGTGTACTAGTCGTTGTTCGATCTGTCTGCGTTGTTGCATCCTGAAGTTTAGGTCGTGGTTTGGTGGGTGTTGTTTGGGGCGGAGCTTGGGGCTGAATCTTTGTTTTGATGGTCGAGTTGTTGGGTGGCAAAGTCATTACTGGGGTGTTCCATCGGCTTGTTATAGGATTTGGTCGTGGCGTTAATTGGGTCAGTGCGTCCGGTTGAATGGAGATGTCTGTTCTGATGGCCTTGGCAGCGTCCGCGTAGGAAATGTTGTAGGTGATTCTCAAACCCTGGATTTTCTTTTCTTGCTTAAAGGTGTTGCATCCTCCATATGCAGATGAATGGTTCTCCCCGCAACGGCAGCACTTGACCTTTTCTTTTTGGTGGCATTGGTCGAAAGTGTGTGCCTCTCCACATCGCACACAGCGAGTTGAACTTCGGCAGTTTGTCGCAGTATGACCAAGTCTTTGGCAGTTGTAGCATCGAATCACCGGGGGGATGTAGGGTTTCACTGTGAAATATTGATATCCTATTTGTAGTTTTTCGGGAAGGGTTGGGGTATTGAAGGTTAGACATACAGAGAGGCTTGGTTCCAGTTGACCGTCTATTCTGCGCATCAGGCGTTTTACATCTATCACTCCGTCCTGGTCACATGCTATAAGGAGGTCATCTTCGGTAATGTCGCTAGGTATGCCGGTAATGACGCCCTTACTCTGTATCTCAGATTTAGCATACTCAGTCGTCACCGCCCACTGGTCAAGTTGTGATATACCCTTTAATTTCTGTGCTTGGGCTGGTGTATAACATCGAACCGTTATGCCGCCTTTATTGTTCTTAGCTACATTCTTAATCATGCCACCGCCTATATTATTAAGAGCTTTAGCAATTTTGATTGGACTTACTTTGGCAAGGTTGATGTCGGGCGAGTTTATGATAATTAGCGTTGGCTGGTTAGGATTACTTTGGGTTAGGTTACGGCGTTTAGGTTTACTCTGGTCGTTATCGGAGTCTGTGTATATTTCACTATAGGATTGACTTGATTTAGGTCGTTTCCTATTTTTATTTTGTGATTGGGAGCTATTCTGGGCTTGGCTGATCAGGACGTCAATAGTTGAACGGGGTTTTTGATCGTCATATTTGGGTAGTTGGGTTTCCATTGGCGTAGATTGGGATAGTTGATCCCATAAAGTGTCAGGATCGGCGCTGTCATCGGCCATTTCTGACCGATTTCAGGCCTAATTGGGAAAAAAATAATAATGCAAAAATGGTAATATATGGCCTCCTGATTCTATGATATTGCTTACCAAAGTATGCTAGAAAGGTTGATCGAAGATCAGAGGATTTGAAGACTTGAAAAACACAGAGTGATTGATGACGCAGATTTAAATTTTGGCGCGCTCAAAGGCACCCACAAACACGTCCGAACTGTTCCGAGTCTCAGCAAGAATCCTCTCCAAAGCTAAGTTAAGTTAGTCTTATATAGTGTCTTATATAGTCTTATAGTTATATTGTATTTTCTTTTGTATTTGTATAAATTTTGCTTGTACAGCGCCATGAGCGTCATGCCTGACGGACCTGAGCGCTCTATAAGAGGCCACTATTATTATTATTATTATAACAAAGTCGCAAATTCAGTTTGTATTTAAGCCGCATAGTGTTTTTTTCTCCAAATTCTTGAAATGCCCTAGAATTAAGAAAGCCCAAGCCCAATCCTGTAATCCTATAGATCGATCCATCGGCAGCTGCCAAACAGTCCGTGGTATCCTGCAATGTGTAACGCATGGCCTGAGAACCCGCTAAATTTTGTGTTGCCTTTAGATTGGTACTCGATCCAATCGCCTATTCATACTCCGATATTTATTTGTCATGTGGACAAAGTGTGTGGAATATGTGGATGGGAACCAGTCTATGCTGCATCATGCATGTGCAAGACGCGTGATCTGTGGCTGTGATCACTCCATGTGAGCTGTCATGCTGGAGAAATGTTGAAAAGGTGGAAGGCTTTGCCGTCCAGAAAACTGAAAAACGAAACTCTATCGCCAGATCTCCGAGTTCGTCGGTTTCCCTAAGTATACTTTATGTTTCAGATGGCATCCTATTCTGCAAATATTGTTCCCATAGCTTAGAATTTCGTCGCAAACACACCGTAGCCGATCATCTAGCCAGCAAAAAGTAGCAGACATGTGTTTTTTTTGTAGTTTTAAATAACACCGTTGTTTTCACGGAATTTTGCCAAAATTAACACCAGCAAAAAACGGAATTTGAAATTTAAAGAACGGAATCTGGCAAAAAAACAAAGCGGAAAATTCGGGAGTCTGATGAGGTCCCAGCCATATATCTCTCCAAAATAGAAAAATTTCACTGCTGCAGTAACTTGGGGCTTCTCTGATGCCTCATTGGCTGCGCGTTGGAAAGTTCAGCGCACCGCGTCAAAGTTTACCATATTTGAACTTTGACCCAGCCCAAAGCGTCTTGCGCGTCGTGACTGGCCACGCACAAGCGGCAAACCAGCTCCTGTATACAAACCTATGGAGCAGCCGCGCGCAAAGCCATTTTTCTACGATATAGTGCGGCCCTTATAAGACTGATTGGGCGTTTATCGCCAGTTTAAAACTGCTGTCAGCCAATAGGGATGCATAAACTGTCCGAAGGGGCATTCACACCATCGCGGAAATACGCGCGTGTGCCATTGGTTTGCACAGGAGCTGCAGTTTGCAGCTTGTGCGCTGCCAGTCGAGAAGCGCAAAACGTTTTTAGCTTGTCCAACGCGCAGCCAATGAGGTTGAGTTTTCTATTTTGGAAAGATCGGCGATTGGATTAGATGCCCTTTTGGATTGGATTAGATGCCCTTTTGGATTGGATTGGATGCCCTTTTTCACCCCACAATTGTTTCTTCAATTTGGCGTATGTTTCAGGTATTCCTGTTCGACAGAGATCCGTCACTTGCAGGTATCATGACCTCAAGAAAACAAACATTATTGCAGGACGGAACCCATGCATGATGCATAACGGAATTCCATAATGCTGGCGGGGGCCGGGGGAGGGGCGGGGGCCGGGGGAGGGAGGGGTGCGTATTGCCAAAGGAATGCACAAAGAACCTGTACGGCAAGACTTTGCTCAGTATTCGGAAAAAATGGCGGTGACCATACTGCGACTCATCGCTAAAATTGTCAGTCTTTGCGAAGTTCGTAATAGCTTTATTGTAGTAGGTAATACTGCTTGCGCTTTGCATTAAAATTTACGAGCTGCACTTGCACATGTGGAGCACAAGGTATTTTTTCTTTGGCTATAACGCCTCTTTAAATAAATTCCCCTTTCATAAATTTTTATTGTATAAAAATTTCTTTTCCAAATGAATAAAGTTTACTTTACAGAGAAAATGTGCATAGTGCATAACGACATCGGGCTATTGACTACTAAAGTGTGACGTCAGTTGCCATGGTAACTGGGTCTAAACATTCGCTGGTAATCTGAAACGTACATTGCTAAAGCGCAGGGAAACAGATCAATGGTTTTAGTGTAGACCCAGTAACCTTGGTAACACACACAGGGTGACGTTTTCACTGTAGTACTCTATACCTGCATATTGTTAAAAATGCTGAAAGTTGCCAAAGGGACACCCATAAGAATAATGATCTACAAAGTTCAGATGTCGAACAAAATGCAAAATCATGTGTGCAGATCGTAATCCCTGCTTCCGCACGTGGTCAACAAAGCCACAGTGCTTATGATGTTTATTGGATAAATCAACCCTGGAGTGAGGTACCATTTCATTTCATTTCATTTCTTTTATTTCGTCTCAAAAATCACAACAACACAACAATTTACAGTTAGCTTTCTAGTGATGACGGGGTTTCAGTCTCAAACAGGGGGAAGCGTTAGAGCAAAATCTTGATATCAGGTACGGGGATGGGTTGTGCTTTTTAGACTTATTTCAAGTCTGATATTGCGTATCACCAATTAAGGTACTTCTCATAAATTTGTGAAGTATGCGCGATCTCAGACTTGAAATAAGTCTAAAATGGTACAATCTGCCCCCGTACCTAGTATCAAGAATTATTTCGCAGTCCCCTGTCCCAAACAAGGTTAATTGTCCACCTTGGAGATCGTCAACAGCAAACTGGATAGCTCGGTTGGTTTTGTGAACACAGGTATGTTTGACCAGGGTATCTTGACATTCACATTTTCCGAATTTGCTCAATGATGTGTTGCACTGCATTAACTTTATGATCCAATGTTGTGCCGTACTCACAAATTATTTTCTTACCGAGTAGATGTACCAAGTCCATTCGTCCAGTTTCTTCCAGAGCATTGATGAGTCCTTGTCGTGCTTCTTCCTCACCGCCTTGTTTCCTACACCAGGCGACCAACATCCTACGGCACTGCTCCATCAAGTTGTTCCTGTTGTCGGCTTCGAATCTATCGATTTCAGCGGTGCTCAATCCCAAGTTAATGGCCAGTTGCTTCCAGTCAGGACTGCCCTCTTTAGAAATGCGAAGGAGCAGCCGTTCATCGATGTTAAGACGGTTCGGTGCGCCTGCGTTTAGTGCATCGACGTTTGGACGGTTCGGTGCATCGACGTTTAGAATGTTTGATGCACCTAGTACAACAAAGCATAATGCCAGTTCTTATATACCAGCTTAAAGGGCCCATGATTTGGGATTTGTATCAATGAAATACGGTACATGTAGGCCTATGTTATAAAACCACTCTACTCAGTTTGTCATAAACATCCTATTTGGAGCTTGTTTTGAGTTAAAACAAAGGTTTTTAGTTGTTATGCTAATGTAAATATGCATATTTATGATGAAGGTCATGATGTCACAAGAGGCAAACACAGGAAAACCACTCAACTGTGCACAAAAAATTCACCTTTTTTCTTAAACTTCTTAGAACTTTTGTAATCCATGCCTGTTTGATTTTGTTTTTCATGACAAAACTGGGGAAGAAAACTGCAGCAATTTGCCACAAGTCCAACTTGAAGTCTTGTTTTTTCTTAACTTTTCCCTTCTGTCTTCCTTACGTGATGCACTCCAAACAGCGCCCTCTGTCTGTGGTTATTGCAATGAAATCTTGAAAGTTGAAAAAGGCTACCTTTTATTGATTTTACATCCAAACGAACAATAGTATGTCTTGCTGAACAAGTAATCCATCATTATGAAGCCAAGATTAGGCCAAAAGTTGTTTTGTTTTATGCGCATGGTACCGTATTTGCATAATAGTTCGACATGTTCGATGACACGTAGAGTGTTCAACCACAGACCGTCTGTCATGTCTCTCAAGCGACTGTTTAAGCGCGAGCGCGAACACGTGACCGACATCCCATCAGCAATTGGAAAACTAATATAAGCGTCACGGATTATGATCAAGCGCAGTTTATCAAGTGTAACACAGTGCAAAATCTACACCACTTTTTCTGCTGTTAACCGACTAACACCGGTGTTCGTTTGACACAAATGTAACACCCAAAGAATTAAAAAACCTTGGTGCCAGAAATTTAACACCCCATTTTTTTGCAGTAAACGAGAAAACCTATAACAATGAAAAAACTTCACATCCTGTCCTTGAACCTAGGCCACCTGCTATACTAACTATCCCTTTGATTTTCCATCAGTTTGTATCATATTATGAACTAATTGTTCAGTATTTAAGTATTTTGCACCCTTTGGTACATTTAACGCCAATTGAGCTATAAAGCCAACTGGTGGTCTCGAATCACGGTATAGTGCACCCTGCACCCTCTGGGAGGGATGGTTTTCCAATTGAAGGGTTTGTATAGGACTTGCTATACTCGCATGATAGCCAACCCCAATCAGTGAGGAACAACTAAACCACTAATTTAATTTGTACATTGAAAAACTGCTTTAATATTTGATAGGCCCTATCGGTTTTAGTTGATATTTAGATGCCGATATGATCTATATCGGCAAAATGCTGATATTAACGGAGCTTATCGCCGAGTCAGTATTAGACTCTGATGTGTACTCACCAGTATGTTCCTGCTCTGATTTGCTTGTATCCTTTATAGATCCTGACTGGTGACTAGATTCTCCATCATACGGGTTTTGGTAGTCGTTCTTCTCCAATGTTTCCATAAGAACTTGCAATGTAGCTTGATCTCCCATCTTCTCTCGCCAAGTACAGAGCGCCCGATACCTCTGCTCCACTGGCTGCTGTGGATAACTCTCCTCAATGTCCCCAATTAGAACGTTGACTGGCTGCTGCCCAGAGTAGTTGGACATAAGGTCTCTGAAGACACACCTCCATTTCTGTGCATGCATGCAGTCGGCGAACCTCTTCAAGACAGCTGGGCTTAAACGCTGGTCTTCTGTTTCACCTGGTACGGGATAATATGTATACGGAAAGCACCATCAGATCGAAAGACAATTGATTTTGAAGGGTACTTTTAAAAATAACTAATATTCTAGACTATATTTGCCAGACTATATTCGCCCAAGCCCCGAGCTTCTGCTAGATTGAATGAAGATACAATGCTTTGTATTTGATTGACGCAAATTGTACATATAATCTGGATGTCTCAGCGAACAAAATGTGAATGCATATTAAATGAAATTTAATAACGTGCAAATAAATAAGAACCAATGAAATCGAATACATTTCTGATGAATTCGAGCGAATAAAATATAATATTCCTACGTTTCATCGAACCTGTCGAACTATTATGCAAATACAGTACCATGCGCACAAACATATTAAAGGGCCCATGACATGCTAAACAACTTTTGGCCTAATCTTGGCTTCATAATGACGGATACTTGTTCAGCAAAAAAACGAGAAAACCTATAACAATGAAAAAACGTTACATCCTGTCCTTGAACCTAGGCCACCTGCTACACTAACTATCCCTTTGATTTTCCATAGGGCTAATTGTTCAGTATTTAAAACCAAGTATTTTCCACCCTTTGGTACATTTAACGCCAATTATTGCGTACATGCCTGTTTTCGGACGGTTCGCCTTACCTCCTGCACTTGTACGCCTACGCCTGCGCCGAGAAAAGATACCTCCAAGCATCGTTGTCACTAAACAAGAGAAAAATCACGGGTACATTAACGGACGGTTGGACATACTTTATGTCCTCCCAGTCCAATTAAAATTTTATTTTAATGTTAAAAGGTACACTATCAAAAATGTATGTGATAAGTCATATACGGGTTTCTCACCAAACGGAATATAGATCCTTTGCAGGGGCGACCATGACGGGGTTTGGTCTATGTACCTAAAAGCTAAATATATTTACAAAAACTGCTTGGGTTGTTACTGGAGCACGACGCTTTGCACCCGGGCGTTATTTTCAATTTATAACATTCCTACTGGTGACAGCACGTCACATGACCAGTTTCAAACGGACGATAAAGATCAGCCCGTTAGTCCTAAACACTCAGGCCATTATCTCGAACCATTTTCACTCGATCGTCCAGGCCATTAGCCGGTTTCAAACGACCAAACCCACTTTAATCCCTAATTAACGTCACAATGTGAAATAGCAAAAGATCACGATTATTGTTTCTGCTACATACATACAGTAAGCACACGTTTTCAGCTAGCGCTTAATACCCCAGTCACACTAGAGGCGGAATGAGCCGGGGTGCCGTCGGGAAGAAACTTCTTCGTATATCCTGGGATATTCGAAGTGCATTCTAAAAACTCTGACTGCATTCTGAGTGCATTCCAAACATTTGGGCCCATTCTTGTGGTCGGCCCAAATGTTTTGCTCCTGCTCAAAACATTCGAGGTGCATTCGAAGAGGAGAAATATCGAACGGCATTCTTAGTGTATTCTAACTGCATTTTGACTGCATTCTAACTATTCTTACGGCATTCCAACATAATTCGAAACATTGTGATCGCGTTCGAGGGAAAAATCGAAATGGCAAGCCATGGCAATCCTGCCAAAATGTCCCCAATGTGCATCGATTGAGCCGGAATGCACCTCGAGTGCATCTCGATTGCTGCCGGAATCTATTTCGATATTAAAATAGTTCAGCTGGAATGCACTTAGAATGCCTTCTCTGAATATTTCGATTGACGCTCGAATACATCTCGAATGCAGTCGGAACGTCCCGATTGCCCCTTGAATGAGTCCGGACGTAATTCAGAACACCACCGAATCGCATAGCAACATGGTCCAGGGGGTCCATACTCTATGATGTCTGGGCTGAGACTGATGAAAATGCTAGATTCCGCAGCGTTTTATATACCCTATTGGGGACCATTCCGGTGGCATAATTGGTACACTCGGGACATTCGTGTTACATTATAAGCACATTCGAAGTACATTCTAAGTATTCGAGCTGCATTTTCTTTGAATTATTAGACGTTCGAAACATATATTCGGCGGCTATTCCGGAAGCGTTCTGACTGCATTTGAGGTGAATTCGTACAGCATTCGAGGCACCTTCCAACCAGACTTCGGGTGGTATTCGGGCAGCAATCGAACCGCACTCGTACGGCATTCGAAGTGTATTCTTAATATTCTTACTGCATTCTAACAGCATTCTATAGGTATTCCTACTGTGTTCCAACTACATTTGAACTGCATTCGAAAGCTAATACACCCGGAATGTGCAAGAATCATTCGAGGCGGGTTCGAAGCGCATTCTAAGTATTCGAACGGCATTCTTACAAAGCTGTAAGAATGTTGGTCAGTTTGAAATTCCCGCCCGAATGTGGCACGAATTTTGAAAATGTTTCATTCCGGCTGGTTCTGCTCGATTCCTGCTAATTCCGAATAAGTGTGACGGGGGCTTAAGCAGCGCCATGAAATTGGCCCCAGGCAGGAAGCGTTTACCAAGTTTCCCATCATTTCTAGTCCGAGTCATTGACTGTATGCATACATCCGATTTGATAACTGTCGACACATAAATACCTTTGAGTTTTCTTCACCGAATCTGAGTTGTTCATTTTGACGAAAATTGACGATGAGTACATATGTTTTAACATGTTCATTTAACATGTAGGATTTATGCAAATCTATCATGCAACTGCAGCCGATTTCACAAAACTTACGCAGTTGCGTAAGCCCACTTGCGCAACGTTTTATTGCGTAAGTTGCGCAACAATTTAGTTACGATAACACGCAAGCTATGGGGCTTGCGCCATTTTTAAAAAGTTGCGCAAGCTGCGCACTCTTTCATGAAATCGGCTGCAGGTCTATTCGGACACGGTAATATTCTGTAAATACTATCTTCATAATATAAGTCATCTATACTTACAGATAAAGAGACAGCAGCACATCGAGGCAAGGAGAGCCATACCAAGCGGACCTGGATGAGCCTCCGACGCTTGGAAATCAGGCTGAAATTGAATGTAAAACAACCAATATGTTTCCAACATGTTTCCAAGTTATCACTGATTAGCTGTCACGACAGTGGGATAATGCAATCAAATTTAAATTATGCTAATACGTACACACATAGTATGTCAGTGGCGTAACTATGGGGCGGGGGGGGGGGGGGGGGGGGAGGGGGGGAGGGGGGGGGGAAACAAAACACAATTTTAGGTAATAAATCCGTTAACAATTCATTTTACAGGACTCATATGGAACTTCACATCCAAGGATTCGTATAGAATACAAGAGTCATTCCTACGGCAACCCTACTATGAGATACGCAGACAAGTCACACCCGATCGAGTTCATGTACCAGGTACCCGCGGTATCCGATTGTTTCACAACGAGAATTATTTAACAAATCACTCATAGTTGTATATTTAGCGACATTGAACCGCTGATGACGGTTTATGCACATCACAGTTGATCTTACCAGGCTACTGCTAAGCAACGGGCTTCGGCGTGAACCACGTCTTCTTGATCAAAGATGCATTTTTGCCACTTTTTCGACACAACTACAGGTTGAGTAAAAAACAAACTATACACTTTTAAAAATTACTTGTGTCGTGTTTTGATGTATCAATATTTATTTGAGATGTTTTGACATGTATTTTGGATAAGTTCTCTTGTGTCTTTTGGTAGCAGTTTAATTAAATTATGTTCCATGCATGACCGCATATGAGGCAAATAAGGGCGTCAGGTGGAACACGACTTGCGCCAATTCAGTATGGCTAGGAAAAAGAAAAGGATTTGAACCAGTGCAGAGCTGCCATCCGTCCCGGATTTTGCAACAGGTTCTAAGGAAAATATATAATTAATTTTGTGAGTCCTGAAATGGAAACACCCTCCTGGGTGGTCAATAAACACCCTTGGGGATTTTTAGATGTGTTTGGAGTCACGGAATAGACATGTTTTCCCAGATGTCTTCCCCAAAACCCGGGAAGGTTGACTGCTCTGCCAGTGAGTTATTGGTGGTTGTCAAAGATCAACAGAGCGTCTTCGAACATACATGTTTGTACGTCAGTGAAACATCTTGTCGGCTATTCTTCGTCTTAAAACATTGCTCGTTATCAGCTCACACCCTTGCAAAGGGCCTTTGGTAAGCGAATTTCACCGCCCACAAAGTGCCATGGCCGTGTTCCAAAGCTTTCGCCAGCAATTTCCTATTGCAAAGATGTCCAACTCGTGCCACCATTAAATCAAATGTTCTTAAATACCAAGCCACAGGGACAAGCCAGGGACAAGCCACAACCTATAAACAAACCAAGTTTGTTTCGGGTTTTGTTTTGGTCTCTTTGTTTTCAATTTTATGTTGGCGCAAGTCGTGTTCCACCCGACACCCTTATTTGCCTCATGTGCGGGCATGCATGAAACATAATTTAATTAAACTGCTATAAGGCGCGCTGGGTACGAGCGAAGGTTTAAACCTTCCCTGGTCATCTGCAAAGACCATTGCTGAAGCATAGAGAACCAGTTCATGGTTGTAGTATAGACCCAGTAACATTGGCAAACATAGGATGGCGACGTTTTCACTTCGGTATAATTTTTGTGACCTACATTTTGCCCCAGGGTGGGGATTTTGTCACACGAAAAGTGACAATCTCCACGTCTTAGGTGGGCAACGGGGGAGGGGGGGGGGGGGGGGGGGGCCCAGTTTAATAGGTGTATTACAATGCGTCCTACGCGGCCCTTGACCACCCTCCCCCTTCTATACGTTTTGCAGAACCGTGAAAATGTTGACAACTTTTGACAGCCCCTACTGACTTATTCAGACAAAAGACAAAACACTTTTCATTTTTTATTTACGAGCAATCGTTTTTAAATTTACGTGTCTAGTTTGCTCGATTGTATACCTAAAATATGCTTAAAAATTAATTCATACAAATATTTATTTGTTGTCGTAGTTCGACATCATTTGTATGTTACTGACGTATATTAGCCCGTTTGAAAAGATGTCGTTATTGTTAAGTTTATGGCATCTTCGGAAACTATATGAGGCCTATTTATGCAATCAATACAGTATTAGTTATATCTTTACTTTAATTATTACTTCTTTTTTTTTTTATCTTTATCGACTTGAGATTGAAGTGCGAGGAAGATTCCCAAGGGTTTTTGTCACGATTTATACATGGAGTTCATTACATACCCAAGTTGGTGCTGAAAAAAACACTTCCCGTCAAAAGCAGGAGGCAAACAACTAGAATCATCTGGAAAATGTTGCATCCCGCCATAGCTAGTCAACATCGTCAGAATTTGGAGTCACAAACAGAAATGAGGACATCAAGACCCAGGAATCAAGACCTAGCTGGAAGCGGATTCCCGTGAGAGTGCGTGGATAGATTTATAAATAATACCGATTGCTCAATATCATCAAAATCATCTGGAAATGCCGGTTTTTTGTGTGTTGAATGCCATATACATATTGTAAACACTAGCTGCAAACAATTCTTTTTCAAAAGCACCTTCCTTTGGGATTGCGAAATCATGGGAAAGCCCCGTTAATATGCTGCACCGCACAAACACAATATGGTGGAATCCAGAATTTTGCTGTTATGTTAGTGGTGGACCTGGAGGGGGAGTTGAGGGGGTTGCAACCCCTCCTTTGAGACGGTGAACTAATTGTCAAGTGAATGTTTAATGAAATTGCATTGAAAATCTCTCCCCTAAAACCTTCAATAAAAAGCCTCTAAAACGTGCCTTAGATTGCAGGAGAAAGCACCTAAATTTTAAAATTGTCCGTACTCCTCTCCCTCCCCCATTGCAACAGAGCGTGTTTTCGGCATATAGCGCGCACACAATAGGGAGGTTTAGATGCTCGTAAAACGCGAATGTAAACGCGAAATGCTTTGAGCACTTGATCGATATAATTGTGTATTTTCATAATGTAGATGTAGTTTAATTAGCATTGCCCAAGGTAGACAGAATTATTCTGTCCCTACGGGATTTCCCGTAGGGACAGAAGGTACCCCTTTCATACAGCGGATTGTTGTCATTTTGCCTCGAAATTAGAATCACACCCAACTATTTCCAGCTAGTTGTTTCCTGTAGTGGTTTTAGATATTCTTGATCAGAAGACAAATAAACAGCACTACTTACATTGCCGTTTTTAAATCAAAAACGTCTATTCCCGACAATCTTCGACTAAGAAATTTGTTGTACTCCTTATCACGATAAAAACGATTGCAAACGTGTAGTTGTGCATTGACGGGCGCCCAAAGAGAACGTCAAACGAAACTGTACATTGTATGCCGCGCCGTATAAATGCGCGTGACATAAGAGCGCCACCCGTACTCTCATTGGGCCTCCGTAGAGGCACACCAACTGTACGTTCGCAAAAAAGACCACGTCGAACTTTGGCGCGACTCCACACTAGAATCGATTAGAATGGGTTGTCCTGGACACAATAAGAAATCGCAATGTACACGTATGTTTTCATACGAAAAATGGAATCGATCTGGAATAGAATTTAGATTCTTTTTTGGAATCGGAGTCGCGACTCCGAAAATGCTGGAGCGCCCCCAAGCGTTAAGCCTAGCCAACTTTATTTTAGCTGGTCACATCGTAACGACAGATTTCTCCGTCGAAGATTGTCGGAAATAGACGTTTTTTATTGAAAAACGGCAATGTAAGTAGTTCTTTTTTGTTTGTTTTCAAATCAAGAATATCTAAAACCAATGCAGGACACAACCAGCTGGAAATTTTTGGGTGTGATTCTAATTTCGAGGCAAAATGACAACAATCCACATGAAAGGAAAGCTCACTGGCCCAAGGTTGACACAAATTCAACCATACCTATTAAATGTAGCCTATTTACAAAAGTAAAATTGCCAATTCACCCATGAAACTGAAAGTTTTTGTCCAGCATTTGTGTGTACCCGTACCCCATGTGGGTACATCTGAACTTATTAAAGGCAGAGGCTCGTCAATGCGCGTGTGATGTCAAATTCGTGCCTCAAAATACGCAGCTCCATAGCTATAGGTGCGTTCAGACGATCGTTGTTAACTTAAAGTTAACTTAAAGGTCCCTTGAAATGCTCTATAACTTTATGCACAGTGTTTGCTGCATATGAAGGATTACTTGGCTTGTGTAGAAAGACAATTTAACTACAGAAAAAAAACTGTTTATGTTGATGCCCCATGAATACAAAGTGGAATTTTTCAACTTTGAAAACTTCTTCACATAAACTTACAGAAAGAGGGCGTTGTTTGGGGCATGTCACTTTAGAAAAAAAATAAGACTTCAAACTGGAATTGTAGAAAAATGCCTCTGTTTCCAGCCTTAGTTTTTTCATGGTTTGCAACAGGCAACATATAAAACAAACCTAAACCGTCATGGGTTACAAAAGTTTCAACAATTTGACGAAAATATTTGAAACTTTTGTGCATCACTTTGCTCTTGCATATGTACATTTTTTATTAACATAAAATTCAAAAACCTTGATTTTAACCCCCCAAACAACTTCCAAGTAGGGTTTTTATGATTGTAACATAATGAAATAGTTTCATAGCACATATATTTCATTGATAAAAACACCATTTAAGGGCCCTTTAAGTCGTTGGTAGTGGGCACTCGTGAGTAAGCTCGTAAGTAGTGACCGTGTGGACGCACTTACTTACAAGTTAACAACGACGATTTACCAACGAGAAATCTTATGAGTAGCGCGCTACTTACGAGCGTCGTTGTTTCAGCACCGTGTGGGCACGCGTCGTTGTTAGTGGGACTGTCGTTGTTAACTTTACTTTCGATGGTAGTGCCCGTCTGAACATGGCTTATGATAGCAAAGTCATAGAGCTACGTATTTGTGGCAAGATTTTGGCCTCACACGCGCATTGCCAAGCGAGCCTCTGCCTTTAACTCAGTAGCGGACCCAGCCTCATTAAAACAATGGATTTCAGGGGGTCCAACCCCCTGAATTATATTGTTTTCCTGTATTTTGATGAGGCTGGGTCCGCCTCTGTAACTTATTAACATTCGTCATTGTTTTCAAGTTATTTCAACCACGTATCCTCCGTGCGGTTCCGCCCTCTACAATATTTGCAAAAACAAAAGGGTCAGCCTACCTCTGGTGTGAATGTGTTGAGCAAAATACATTTCGTCACTTCTGTCGAAGGCGCGGCACCAATATCTGCACACACTGCGAATTCTGGTCTCTGCAGTGCATGCATTTGCTAAAGAAAACAGAACAATCTAAATTCCTTTCCATATAAGGCAAGAACGTTTTAGCAGTTTCGTGTAACATTTGCATAAATCCTAGAGTCCCGCCTTATTTACATAAATCCTATAGTCCCGCCTTCACGCTACAGCGCTCGCGTATGATATGAGTGAGTCATGTACTCGCCGGCATGAAATTTCGTCAAAATAATGAAATAGAATGCTGTTGCACTTGCGTAATACTGTAATAGCAGTGCTTATTTCTCGATAAGGGCCTAAGGACTCCCCCCCTGAACGCCCCTATGACTCGACACACTCTTCCCTTTTGTTAACGCACCAACACCGCACTGCCCCCTCCCCCACCATGCACCACCACCCCTCCCCCTTAAAATTGAAAGGAATTCCTTGGATGTTCGAGACACAATAGGAGAACAATGGTAGGGGCGGTACCCGCGCCCCATCGTGCTGCATTCGACCCGATTTGCCAGGTAGTCTGGTGCTTGGCTCACTCACACGGCAGCGCCATAGCGCGAAGGCGGGACTCTGGGATTTTTATGCAAATGTAACGCAAATTGTATTATGCATCACAATATCATAGAAGGTACACCACCCCCTTCCATTGTTCACCTATGATGTCTCAAACCTGAAAGGAATTTTTCTTAGGATGCTCCACACTAAATAACTGTCAATTGACAGCGGTGATAATCAGTCCAACCTCACATTCCAAACTCTAAATTCCCAACCCTAATAATTTCAAATAATCCAGGATTTCCCAGTTATTTTATTTCTTATTATATATCAAGCAAATTACCTAGAACGAAGATGGGTAATTCCCAACATTAGGGGTCTAAAATTGTTGGTTTACGTACGACACTCTCTGCTTCAAAAATCGCCACTAATCACAACAAATTCTCAGTAACGGACTGTAGCCTGTGATAATAGGGGGCAGCAGTCATCTTCTTCGGAATTAGTTTGCATTAACCTTGGTGCCATATCTACGCACCAATATTAAATTTAAGTGGCATTTGTACAAATAAAAATAATTATTTTCTACTGGGAAACTACTTTCAACCATTAAAAACACTTGAAAATCTTAAAAAGCATGTCACACTTTTGGACCCCTAATTTTTGGAATTACCCAGCTATCGACGAGCTCACTTCTCAATTCCAATTTAGACGAGTCACCAATGAATTTCATTTGCTGTGCAGTATATAACTAAACAAATGACAGCGTTCTTATAATCGCCCTGATTGCGTGAATTTCGTCTCGTACGGTAATCGGCATCCCCAGGATGGTTTATTCGCTTCTTGCATAGAACCGCCATATTGGCCTCACAGCGAGGCTGTGCATGCAAGAACAACGACCCCCCTCGCTTTCTACAACGTGGTGATCGATTGTAAGACATGAAGTTTGCATGAAGAACATTACATTTTATGGCGACGGTTGTTGTCTTTTCCCGCTAGTTGTGCGAGTATACATGTACACTAGTCCAATTGCGTGTATTTGCAGTTTTCTGGCTTCCCGACTGTTTGTATAAACTCTGCACGTGTCAGTTGTTCTGAATGCCTGTTAACTTTGTTTAAGATCCTTGAACTCTAGGGTGCGATGTCACATACTGGCTACAGCCTAATATCAGTTTACATCCATCGGTAGTTTTCTGCAGATAAGCGTGAATAAAAGCAATGAAAACCCTTCGGGAAAACCCGGGAAATTCCCTTCTATTGAAATGAAGATTTCGATTACAACGAACATTGTACAAACAAACAAACACAAACCCGAAACAGCATGGGGTCACGGTTTGTTATGGCCCGACAAGCCATTTATTTACCCGAGACTCCCGTAGAAACCTGCACGTGTCAACAAATCCTACTTTCTATGGTCTTGGATTTCGGACATTGTTAGGATTTCGTAAATTTGGGATTTCTTCCAAGCGCGGTCATTTTATCGATTAGTTGTGTATTTAATTCTGCTGTTATTATTTCGATGTTAGTATCGAATATCCTGCTTTTGCTTTCGATTCTGGACGTTCCTTGGCCATACAGGACGTCGATTTCCCACAGAAATAAAACCAATCCGATGTCATCGTGTCTTAATCTTAGATCCAATACACCCGAGACACGATGACGTCATCTTTCTTACATGTGCACATTTCTATGCAACATATATTAAAGCGGACATGTAAACAAACTTGACGTCATCATTCCGAGCTCTGTTGTTTTGTTATTCACCAATTTTACATTTTAGAGGTAGGATTACATTCTTGCCCCCTTCCATTGACGTGTAAAACGAAAGCAGTACAGACATCCTAAACTACCTTAACTACCTTAGACAGATCGCTTGGAAATACCTTGGCGTAACAAGACGCATTCAGTTCAACAATCCTTTATATTAGATATCGTCATGCAAGTCGCCTTGTGTTGCAATGCCGTAGACCTATAGCAGGCCTGTTTAATGACTTTTGTTTGTGAGGTTTTTGTTCCATAAAACAACTGGTATAAGACAATTCGAGAACGCTGAATCCCAGTTGCCTTACTGTACGTTTTGGCTGCAGACTCTCTTAAAGACGCAGTGGATTGACTCCTTAAAGGCTCCATAATCGAGTTAAATGGGGGATTAAACTGAGAACGAAACGTATTTTTGAACAACACCAAACGTATTAAGTAAAACAAATTACATTTGTCTACATTTGTATCGAATTTATTCACTCCGGCGGTCCCTGGGTCATAACCCCTAAAAATACAAATGTAATCACTTATTCATAAAAAAATAATCATACTTAAACCTTTTTAACTGTGAAGCTTCTAAGAGTTTGAATGCCATCATTTTTGGATATTAATGCATTTTAAGGTCAAAACCTGCCACTGAAATCGTAATCAAGAAACAACTTTGAAGTCATATTCGAGTATATTGACAATAATTAAAAGACCAAACCAAATTGACATCGAAATGTTGCATATTCATTATGCAATCTGGGTATCTTAGCATACATATTGATTATGCAATCTGGGCATCCTAGCATACATATTCATTATGCAATCTGGGTATCGTAGCATACATATTCATTATGCAATCTGGGTATCGTAGCATACATATTCATTATGCAATCTGGGTATCCTAGCATACATATTCATTATGCAATCTGGGCATCCTAGCATACATATTCATTATGCAATCTGGGTATCGTAGCATACATATTCATTATGCAATCTGGGTATCCTAGCATACATATTCATTATGCAATCTGGGCATCCTAGCATACATATTCATTATGCAATCTGGGTATCTTAGCATACATATTCATTATGCAATCTGGGTATCTTAGCATACATATTGATTATGCACTCTGGGCATCCTAGCATACATATTCATTATGCAATCTGGGTATCCTAGCATACATATTCATTATGCACTCTGGGCATCTTAGCATACATATTCATTATGCAATCTGGGTATCTTAGCATACATAGTCATTATGCACTCTGGGCATCCTAGCATACATATTCATTATGCAATCTGTGCATCTTAGCATACATATCCATTATGCAATCTGGGTATCCTAGCATACATATTCATTATGCACTCTGGGCATCTTAGCATACATATTCATTATGCAATCTGGGTATCTTAGCATACATATTCATTGTGCAATCTGGGTATCTTAGCATACATATTCATTATGCAATCTGGGCATCTTAGCATACATATTCATTATGCAATCTGGGCATCTTAGCATACATATTCATTATGCAATCTGGGCATCTTAGCATACATGTTCATTATGCAATCTGGGCATCCTAGCATGCATATTCATTATTTAATCTGGGTATCTTGCATACATGAACAGGTAAACGTTTTTATCCCCACGAACTCACAGCAAACTGTAAATGCCCACTTTACATGAAATTCGACGTCTATTTTGATCAGTCAAACATTTTCACAAACATCTGAAAATGCAGTCTGGCGATTTGTGAAAGAAAAGTCGTAGAAATTACATACGGAGTTAGCAGTTGAGGAGCTTGCGTACATAACACGGTATCAATTTCTAGGACAAGTAGGCCACGATTTAGCTAGCTGAAGAAAATCTGGAATTAGTTTGTTTATGCAATTCGCAACCAACCTTAAGTACAAAGTTGTATTAGATCGAGTGTGACGAATGGGGTCAACAGCGTTAGTATGCGGTATATGAATGCCATGAATCATCTGAAAGATACAGTCGACCCCGATAATAACAGCATTCTGTTTGTAACAAGGAGATTTTGTTCTTCATTGTTTTCATTCCTGATAATACAAGGTTCCTGTTATAACAAGGTAATCTGTAAGGTCCCAACGAGCTCCAAACATACAAGATGTTGGCGTTCCTTTATATTTACCAATAAAAATGCAATAGGTACATGTGAAACTCCGATGTGTCACACTTTAAGAACGAAATTACATTTTGAGTCAAACAGCGGTTTTGAGTGGTAAATATATTAGATAATTATAAAGTTGACTTAAAATGTGGTTTATTGAAGGTATAGGAATGAACTTTTGGCCAAACCAACCCATCACAGAGAAATTATGGAACAAAATAATTAAAATATGGATATTTGTCCGAGTTTCCAGCTTCCGAATGAACTACCGGCCAAACCAATCCATCAAAGAAAAATGAAACGAAAAGTGCAAAGTGCAAAGTGCAAAGTTTGAATATCGCAGAAGTTGACAACTTCGGCAATCTAACACAATTCTCCATATTTTATCGAAAGTTATTTCTCAAAGTAGAACCATCTCTGAATACATACAATATACACACAATACAGAGAATATACCAATTATACTTCAGTACAAAAACAGGCCTATATACAGTGTTTAATCTGTCAAGCGTTAAATTGACATATTTCCAAGATTTAACATTTAACAAGGTTACATTGCTCGTGTTTGTGTCGAGAGTTTCAGCACACTCAATGCAAGATATCAGGAAATTTGACAGATGACGCATTGCTTGTGTCCCTGAGCAGAACACTTTGTTGCAAACTCCTCTCATTCAGGTTACATTGCTCGTGTTTGTGTCGAGAGTTTCGGCACACTCAATGCAATATATCAGGGAATTCAACAGATGACGCAATGCTTGTGTCCCTGAGCAGGACACCTTGTTGAAACTCCTCTCATTCAGGTTACATTGCTCGTGTTTGTGTCGAGAGTTTTGGCACACTCAATGCAAGATATCAGGAAATTCGACAGATGACGCATTGCTTGTGTCCCTGAGCAGGACACTTTGTTGCAAACTCCTCTCATTCAGGTTACATTGCTCGTGTTTGTGTCGAGAGTTTCGGCACACTCAATGCAAGATATCAGGGAATTTGACGCATGGTGCAATGCTTGTGTCCCTGAGCAGGACACTTTGTTGCAAACTCCTTCTCTTAAACCACGAAAGTTGGCAGACCGACCTGTGAGAGCAGAGAACGGTTTGTGTTTGCTGGGCCTGGGATCAAATAAATTGCTCAGAGCTGTGTACTGCAGTCAGTTGAACTGTTTAAGGGACATACTGGGAGCATAACGACCAGGGGCGGTATTCAATTCAGTACTTAAGCCAAATATTTAAGAATTTTACTTAGTTTTTGGCTAAAGTAAAATACTTAGCCAAAATCGGTATTCAATTCGCAAGTGGCTAAGTTTTTTACTTTAGAAAAATACTTAGGACATTTGGTATTCAAATGATTCTTTTTGGGAAAGTATTTTACTTAAATTTGAGAAGGCATGAAAGCACACTTAAGCAATTTTTTACATACATCACACGCATACTGCAACCGGTTTAGATCGGTTTTGTTTTGGTGCGCGTGTTGTGCGTTTTGCGTGAGAAAAACGCTTATGAGAAGGCGCGGTTCATAGCGCATCCCATCCACGCTGTATTCGATTGGCTGCTTAGGGAGTTCTGCGCTCTGCGTTCATTTGTAACGTCATAATTTATCTAAGTATTTGACTTACTACAGTAAAATTCTTAGCAGGCTTTGAATACGAGATAGGTCATTTTCTTAGCCAAGCCAAATACTAAGTAAAGTTTTTACTTAATTTAAGTATTGAATTGAATACTGCCCCAGGGGTAATGACGGATTATTTTGTCTTGGGAAGAGAGATTTCTCCCGTCTATTATTATACAATCTGTGTTTTGCATTCCACGAAACAACTTGTTTTCTGTGTACGGCGACCAAATCATGATTAATGGCATCATAATTTGTTTGTATGCCAGTGGTTGAAAAAAAAAATTGGTTTACAAACATACGACGTCACCGATATGCAAGTGTGTACAAATGACTATTGTTTCTATTTTCTGCTTTCAAATAATTTGTTCTCGGTTTACAACTATACCCACAGGCCTCAGCGATTTTTGTTTCAGGGTAATTCCCAAAATTAGGGCTCCAAAACTGTTGGTGTCCCAGTTACGTACGACACTCTCTGCTTCAAAAATCACCACTAACGATCACAAATTCTCAGTAATGGACTGTGGCCTGTGATTATATATATATTTTCTTTAATATTTTGTTCTCTGATTCCTGAAAAATATTTGAAACAAAAGACCATAAAGGCTTATAGTTTGTTCCATGGTATTGAATAGGAGTTTGGTGTCCCGGGTTACGTAGGCCAATGAATATTGGCTGTAGAATGAGTTTGCATTAACCTTTGTGCCATATCTACACACAAATATTAAATTTGAGTGGCATTTGTTGAAATAAAAATAATTATTTTCTACTGGGAAACCACTTTCAATCACTAAAAACACTTTTGGACCCCTACTTTAGGGAATTACCCTACAGTGAATTTTATTTGCCTGTGCACTATTATGCTAGGGTGTAAACCACATGAAGTCGGAGCCGGAGCCCGAGCCCAAGTCGGAATTTGGAAAAAGGCCCATGTTGTCGAGGTTTCTAAAAATCACCTTTTGCACTGAGCATGGCGACGCACAGTGGATGGCTACGTCATTGAAAACAAACTCAAACAGTTACGTGGTTCCAGACCACAGTTGGAGCATACCCAACGTTTAGGCGCATACTGGTAGGTGATCGTATAGCTTTAATATGGCGATACCACGTGGACTGTTTTGAATGCCGTACCACAACAATTCACTTGTTTTCCATCCTAGTTTTTAGCCTAGATGTAGTCATTGAAACTCTACTCTTCTATTCCAATGGTAAAACTTCCACTGGTGATTTGTCAGTTCTATCAATTATCAAGCTAGTTCTATGGCAAGGCAAAATTTCAGTTTGGAATAGGGAACCACGCTGTGTGCACGAGTAGTGGTATATACGCTTTTATAGACCTATCAATTGTACCTCCCCCGCCCCACCGCCCCACCCCTTGGTCCCTTTGTTCATGCTTTATGGTGGGGGACTTTGACACACAAATCAGATTGTATACGCATATAGGAGCAAACGCGCATGTTTTGCTTTGCACCCCTGGGTGGGGTTTTGCCGCGTAAATTTTGCCCCGGGGTGGGGATTTTGTCGTTCGAAAATTGTCAATCCCCACCTCTAAGGTGGGGTAGCCCTGGGGAGGGGTGGGAGAAGCACCTTTGCCACCAATATCCCCATTGTAGGACAGATCCAATCCAATGAGGTTGGGCATACTACGCATTAGCTGGTCCACCTCTACCCAGGTCAATGAAGAGACATAAAAGTTCAAGCAACTGAACTCTTCAACCCTGCGTACCATGTCATTGTCCTGGTCAACCACAATCTTCGAAAATTGTCAATCCCCACCTCTAAGGTGGGGTAGCCCTGGGGAGGGGTGGGAGAAGCAAATAATAGGTCAATAAGCATTGCATGTTCCTGTTTCTCAGATCTTCGCCTGTCAATATGCGACCATCAGGCAGTGTCAACATCTGAAGGTGCTTCATTTTCTTTAAATGAGGCCAGATTTCATCTGTGATATGGATACCCTCATTCAAGAACAGATTCAATTCGGTGAGGTTGGGCATACTACTCAATGGCACGGCCATGGCTTTCAAATCGTCACCCGTCAATGAGCAGTCCCACAGGGTCAACGTCTGAAGGTGTTTCATTTCCTTTAATTGAGACCAGGGTGCACCCTTGCCGCCAAGACCCCTATTGCGAGACAGATCCAATTCGGTGAGGTTGGGCATACTACTCAATGGCACGGCCATGGCTTTCATATCGTCACCCGTCAATGAGCAGAACGACAGGGTCAACTTCTGAAGGCGTTTCATTTCCTTTAATTGAGACCAGGGTGCACCTTTGCCACCAAGATCCCCATTGTAGGACAGATCCAATCCAATGAGGTTGGGCATACTACGCATTAGCTGGTCCACCTCTACCCAGGTCAATGAAGAGACAGAAAAGTTCAAGCAACTGAACTCTTCAACCCTGCGTACCATGTCATTGTCCTGGTCCACCACAATCTTCAAAAGGTACAGGAACCATTGCATCTCCTCTATACCATAATCTATCAGGCGCAAATACGGTGGAAAAACAACGTTTAAAAACGCTTCCGAGGGCAGTGCGTCTGCTTGACTCTCATAGAAGCACGCCAGACCCAATTTCCCTGTGTGGTCTTTCTCCACCAACAACTGTAAAACTGCATCTGTGCAATTGAAGTTGTCGCCGCAACAACAGAAACGGAGTAGGTACTCCAGACTTTGTAAATTGCAGTTTGCAAAAGTCCCTCGGAATTTGTGAGGGTCATTACGAAATAGATTTTGCCAATATTTAGCAGCGCAGTATTCTTGAAATGTCTTGTGAATAAACTGAATGCTATTGTAAACATCCAAAACCTTCCGAACCCTTTGGCGAGTGACGATACCAGCTTTTATAGCAATATCAAGATTGTCTTTGTCAAACTCCGTTTCTTTGAATGAAAGTCTCTGCTCTGGGGAAATGAGGCCACTAAGAGCAACCTCACCTAGCTTGACAATGATAATGTCTCCTACTTCTAACATGTCAATGCCTTTTCTTCCGAATATGTATTTGATTCCATTTGAGTACAGACGCGACATTGTTTCAGGCAGCGCACTTGATGCATTCCACAACAGGCACATCAACAGCAGAAGCATGGGACTCGTTGCCAATTCACGAAGAAGCCTCGACGAATTGATCTTATCCAAAAGCCCACGTCCCTTGCTCTCTTCGTTTTCGTAATACCTTTCTACATATCGCTGTACGTTGTTTGGTGTAAATCCTGTGACATTAACTAGCGCGAAAGGTTTCACAATCAATGTTGAACTTGTCAATCTAGCCCTATGAGAAGGACGGGTTGTTACAATCACAAAACACTCTCTGCCAATTTTCCTGTTAAGAAGTTGTAAGACAGTACCAAGTTTTTCCTTTGGTTTGATATCAGTTATCATGAATTCATCAAAACCATCCATCAATACAAGAACCCTTTTGGGGTTTTCTCGAATAAAATGTTCCAAGTGAGATTTGTCTGCGGGCGTGTCGTTAGCTAGGAGCTGATCAAATATTGCGTCCACTAAGTCTGAATATTGATGCAGTGCGCTAAACTTCAACACAAACACGAGCTTGAATTGCTTCAGTACCTCATTATTGCCTGTTGCCCAGTCGTAGCCAATTTTGTCAAGCAAGGTTGTCTTCCCCAGTCCAGCCTGTCCCTCACAAATCACTCGTTTAACGAGTTGACCATCTTTTGTTTTAATGGCGAACATATCCTCATAAGACTCTACTTCACCTTGTATGCTATCATCTTCACCCTTCACCAAGTGAAGCTCGGTGTACATATCCATAATGGGTCTCTTGTCATCATCCTCCCATGGGTGCATCTGCACATAGCTGCCAGTGGTAGTGTACCACTTTTTCAATTCTTCTTCACATCTTTCAGCAGCCTCCTTGGTCGGACTGCTGGAAAGGGACTCTCCTGTTTAATGTAAAGAAGAACTACATTAAATATTATTTGTCCGAGCACCAATGGAGAAAGAAGGATCAATTTATACGTGAGCATTAAAAAGAGCCGTGAGAAATTATATAAATTCTTATTGCATAGCTTGCCTTTTCCATGGGCTTTGGGACCTCGAAACGGCCGTGGATGCAAGGTTTACTTTCAGAAAACGATGCATAGTGCATAACGACAGCTAATCTGCCTATTGTTAAACAAGCTGAAAGTTGCCAAAGCGGCACCCATAAGAATAATGATCCACAAAGTTCGGATGTCAAATGCAAAGTCATTTTGTGCAGATTGTAATTCATGCTTCCGTGGACAACAAAGCCACAGTGCCTAAAGATATACCCTCTGTGCGTTTTGGGTGTGGCACTTCGAAAAATATATATTTATTTAGAAATAGAAAAGTTAACAACAAAAAACATCGACCAACGTTTAGTTATCGAACAATTACTGTCAATATTTCGAATTATTGGCGATCCAAAATAACTCAAGGCATAGATTTGCCCAAGTCTGACCTGTGTTTGGGTCTGCAGCGCCCAGCGCACCCCCCGTATCGGTGGCCTGTATAATCTTGTTTCTTATGTCTCGGAAAGTCTTCTGAGGCAAAATAAAAGAGATTTGACAGGTCACTAGTCACGTCGCGATCACTGACCAAATACCAAGTCAGACTTGGGCAAGTCTATATAGACAAGGCACAAAAGCGGCCGTACAAAACGGCGTTTTTCACAGGGTTACCGATGTCTAAAGTTCAAAGTATGTGTTTTTTTTAAATTCGTTCAGAGAATAAACTATAATTTGCTGAGAACCACGGACTGTATATCTTTAAGACATTTATTGAATAATCCGACCCTGGAGTCAGGTACGATTTCATTTCATTTATTTTATTTCGTCTCAAGAATCACAACAACAAACGTGTACACAACAAGAGACGGGATTACCAAAATGCTACACCAGTTAGCTTTCTAGTGATGACGGGGGTTCAGTCTCAAAGAAGGTTAACTGTCCACCTTGGAGATCGGCAACAGCAAACTGGATAGCTCGGTTGGTTTTATGTAAAATACATGTTTGACCGGGGTATCTCGACATTCACGTTTTGTTGCACTGCATTAATTTTATAATCCAACGTTGTGCCGTACTATACTCACAAATTATTTTCTTACCGTTTGGCGCATCGACGTTCGGACGGTTCGTTGCATAGATGTTTGGTTCATTGACGTTCGGAGGGTTCTGCTCCCCTGTGTTTGGCTTATCGACGTTCCGACGCTTCGGTGGATCAGTGTTTGGTTCGTCGACGTTGTGACGCTTACGTTTACCTAGCACAACAAAATATGTTCCAATTTCTTTAAAACCCATATTTACCGGTTTACGTACGAATACATCCGCTCAGCAGACTTCAAAACGTATAGACTAGGCGACATTTCAAAAATGGCTGCTATTAAACAATTTTAAGGAAAAGTAAAAAGTAATCTTTAATTAAACAAGGTAACATGTCACTCCTGACTGTAATTAATGCTGAATCCAAAATGACTGTTAATAAGCCAGTTGCGTGATAGATTTGCATAAATCCTAGAGTCCTGCCTCTGCGCTATGGCGCTCGCATAATAAGAGAGTACTGCACCAGACTACCAGGCCGTTGGCAACGGTTGCCAAGTGGCAAGGGGGTGCACGCTAGAACATGTTAGCCGGCGCGAAAGTCTGTACGGTACCTGGAATACCTCGCACAGTACTCTATGCATTTTGAAGCTGGACCATCCGAAATTACATGTTGAAATTGCATGTTAAAACATGTACTCGCCATGAAGTTTCGTCAAAATAACGAGTTAGAACGTCTTGTTTGACTCGAAATAGACGTTAACTTTGAAAGCTGGATCGTTCCCAATCTGTGCATGATAAATTCAAAAAAAAGAGTAACGATTTCGGGTTATAAGACTGGTTTGAAGCTGCCGATTTAACGTCACGAACCCGAACGAAGGGAGACGTATACACTAGACACCAAACTTGACTTGAAATAGGGGAAATAAGATGACATGCAGATTGTAAATCTTGCCAATATGATAAAATTAATAGCGCCGTTGATTGTTTATCCATTTGACGGAACATCGTCAGAAATTGGCGAGTTTTACTGTTCCAAAACGCGCGTTCAACATAACAGCGAGCGACTCTCGTTTTGCGTACAAGACCGGCATACGATTTCAAATACACCTTCCGAATTTTTTGAAAAGAAAAGGTCATGCCTGTTTGTTTCCGCAAATGATCGACGTCTCGCAGCAACTTGGGTAAAATCAAAAGTAATTCAATTATGAATTAAAATGATTATCTAGCTACATACAAGTTACAACAGATTTTAGAAATACTTTGGCTGCAAAAACTTGACAGAGCGGTTGTTGTGTTATACGTTGTTGAGTTTGTCTATATCCGTGCGGAATACGGAATTCACCACTAAAAATTGAGATGGGAAAAAAGGGCAGGCTCTAATTTGTGGGCGACAAACAGCACCCGTAACACACTTCGATTAGAATAAAATTTTAAACAAAGACAAACAATTATATCTCCTAACAGTCCTCAGTTTCACAAATCTGTCTAGCAAACACGAACCGGGATACGATCGACCTTTTTATTTTGGTATATTTAGTAGGCATCGCATAATTTTCGCATTTCCATTTTTCCCGGTCCACACACGCAAAATTCATGTTTCCTATTAAACCAAATCACGTTTCCTAACCAAATTTAAACTTTATGGGGGCATAATATCATGTAATATTAGAAAGAATTAGTGGCGAGGGTGTACGGTATTTATATCTCCACTTAATTAAGTCGCGTACGTTGATGTATTTCTCGCGATTTTACTTGGGCTTCGGAATATGCCGGTCATGTACGCAAAACGAGAGTCGCTCGCTGTCGCGTTGAACGGCGATCTGAAACAGCAAAACTCGTCAATTTCTGACGAAGTTCCGTCGAATGGATATTAAACAATCAACGGCGATATTAATTTTTTATCATATTGTGGCAAGATTTACTAGCTGCATGTCATCTTATTTCCCCTATTTCAAGTCAAGTTTGCTGTAAAGTGTATACGTCTCCCTTCGTTCGGGTTCGACGTTCAATCGGCAACTTTGAACCGGTCTCATAACCCGAAATCGTTACTCTTTTCTTGAATTAATCATGCACAGATTGGGAACAATCCAGCTTTCAAAGTTAACGTTCATTTCGAGTCAAACAAGACGTTCTAACTCGTTATTTTGACGAAACTTCATGGCGAGTACATGTTTTAACATGCAATTTCAACATGTAATTTCGGATGGTCCAGCTTCAAAATGCATAGAGTACTGTGCGAGGTATTCCAGGTACCGTACAGACTTTCGCGCCGGCTAACATGTTCTAGCGTGCACCCCCTTGCCACTTGGCAACCGTTGCCAACGGCCTGGTAGTCTGGTGCAGTACTCTCTTATTATGCGAGCGCCATAGCGCAGAGGCAGGACTCTAGGATTTATGCAAATCTATCACGCAACTGGCTTATTACCAAGCTGTATTTTGAGAGTAAAGGCACTTTTGTGAGCAAAATCAATAAATAAATATAATTTTAACTAGTTCAAAAACACCAGATTTTGGTAATCTCAGTTAAACTGAGTATTCTCAGTTAAACATGGTAAACAAAGTTATGCCACTCATGCTTTTAATGAAAATCTGAGTTGCTACCTGACCAATGATTTTCAAAAGGCGTCAGGGAAGCGTCAGGTCAGGGCAGCGGCGTAGCTACAGGGGTGTGGGAGGCACGTGCGCCCCCAACTAATTTATCCGGTTCCAAAGTACATGTATATAGTGTGATTACACCAACCTTGTTTGCTTCCAGTGTCACATCCAAATTAGAGATTGCAAATTTCCTCTTTTCTTCCCATGGATAGAGTTTTGGGGAGGTAGGCCTACATGTATTTTATATGATTGTTATGTTAGAGTGAAATCCATTTTTTTATGAAAACAAATCTGGTCACGCTCCTTTAAGTAAGATTAGCATGTTACCACGTTTTACTTGAAAATACCTAGTTTTGTACAAAAACTATTGTTTTAAAACTATTCATAATTATTTACCCTTAAAATACAGCTTAGTATATATATACACAGCCATTGTTTTTATTCAACACCTCCAAATTAAGTAAGAGTAGCTATGTTACCATGTTCTATTTATGAATACCTTTTTAATATTAAAAAAACTAGTAACTAATAAACCAATTTTGTATGGTTTTACCATAATAGCGGCTTATACCCTAAAAATACAGCTGTAACAGCCACCCATGGGTTAAGCATGTTACCAACTTCTACTATAAATGCCTCTTCTCGCCTTAAAACGAGCTCTTTTTGAAATGTCGCCTCAAAAATCGTAGGTCAGGTAAAATCTACGGCTTCACATACGTAGAAATGACGCATGGTGTCGTCTGTGTTATACATGTAATGTTTACGCCGTTTTCGATACGGCTGGTTTTGTCTCCGCCTGCAGGTTATAAGTGCATCTCAGAAAAAAATAGTAACGTCAACGCCAGCTTGGTAGGCCTGAAATAAAACTTGAAATAAAAACTAGTCATCAAGTTTCAAGCCCCAGAGACATACATAACTGCAAGTGCAGTCTTTTGCTCCAGGGGAATAAATTGGAACCGGGTGGCCAAGGACCGTATCGAAAGCGAATTATGGCTGTGGGGGTTTTTTACAAAAGAAACTGTAGTACGATGTGGGTCTGTTTCATTTCAACTGGACAGCCGCACCATTTGGGGAGGCTTTCCAGCTGGCCCGAGACGATTTCAACTGTCATTTGGCCAACGGACCAGTGCTAATTCGAACGACATCCCAATTGGAGATTGCAAATTTCATGTTTTCTTCCCATGGATGGTATGGGAGGTGTTTTATGTAATTGTTAGGTTAGAACGAAATCCACTTTTTGGAAAAAAAATTTGGACAAGCTCATTTCAAATGTTGCTAACTTTAAGACATTCAACATAGTGATATAGGTTCTTTGTTTACCCGATGTTTGTTTTCCAGCATCTCGGAGCGCTGCTCGATGTGATTCTCTCTGTGCACTCTCCAACATGTCTACAGTGGGGTGGCCCGAATGATGCGATACTTGGGCATAATCTTCAACAAAACAGAAAAGTATAAAGTGGTAATAATTGTATTGAACAATTTTTATACATCTGAATGAAAATAACAGCTGATATATGGCAAAACCATCTACAGTAAGACAACGTATGGTGCGGAAAAAGCCTTAAAAAGGTAAACAAATTTGTGAAATTCACAAAATTAATCACAAAGGTATTCGTTTTGGGTTTTTGTTCTTGCATGTAACAGCTGAAAAACAACACTACATGTACCTTTGATCTGGACTATAGTGATGTTGCATCCAGTTGGGTTATTGATGGGAATGTTCCCTGAACCCGTTATTTGCTGGTCAAAAGTCAACTGCTGCAGTACAGGTGGAATAGGTGTAAACGGAACGATTCCTGAAATTTAAGCAAATTGCCAGAAAACAATTAAGTCAATCAACAAATTATTAGATAAAAATAGACAAAAACCAGATAACATCTTATCTTCATTGTGGCGTCTTCCTCCAACCAGGGGTCAATTTCATAAAGCTGTTTAGCAGAAAAATTTGCTTAATCCAAAATTTGTTTGCATTATAAAAATGGGTTTTAGTCAAAATCTTATTTAATGTGTATTACAATTGACTGGTTGTTCTGGCATTATTGCTAAAAAACACAAGTTGACATACAATTTTGACTATCAACCCATTTTTATAAAGCAAGCAAATTTTAAATTAAGCAAATTTTTCTGCTAAACAGCTTTATGAAATTGGCCCCTTAATTATTGCTGGTCCTGGGGTTGATTTCACTAACGTTTACGATCCTTCGTAACTCAAGATGCGATAGGTTACCGCTCCGTAACTCGTGTTGCATCTAAAGCCGGCCGGATGTACACCTTGCGTTTCATCCGTGATCCGATCACGACAGCGCATGTTGTGCAGTCGCATCACAAGGTGTACGGGTTTTGCGATGCGTTCCGATGGCGATGTGGTCACGATTTTGTGTACGCGTCCGTCGCAACGCAATCGCATAATTTCGAGCATGCTCGAAATTTGGTGTGTCTGTGCAATCGCAACGGACACACCAAATTGGCCGGCTTAAGAACGATTTCAAGAAACTTGCGATGAGTGTACCGGTGCATACATGTATATGCTATGGCAACGCACCGTAAGCTACAATGGGTCATCGTAGCGTACTTTTTTACCAACGATGCATGGTCGTGGTTTTTTTTCCATTTTTGGAAGACGAAACGAACTCTGGCTCCCCCAAAAAATGGTTGACACTCTTGATAGATTATATGCTAAGCGATTTAAACTAGAGAACAATTTTAAATTTTGTACACAGTATACGACTTTAGCAGGTGACAAAGTGTCGTTTCAAAACTGTTCAGTCGATGTTTTTGCTGCATGCAAAAACACGGAAGCTACGATGCAGTTGGCCATTCATTGTCTACGTCGGCCACAACTTCGTGTACTTGTACCCGTGGAATACAAACTTGAATGATGCTACCGTGTTCTACACGCGTCCTATACGCAAACAAAAACCGCCCACGTGCTTGGTGACTGCACAAAATGCACAAAAGGTACGCGTCCCGCAAGCTGCGCGCCAAATTTAACGCGCGCGCTTGCACTACGCAGAACTGACACGGAGACTTTTTGAACTCGTGTAGCCGACGACCGTTTTATTATAAACATAATTCAGCACAGCAAACAGCCTCAGAGTAAATATGCAAATATCACTAATCGATAATTGAACGATCATACATGTGTAGCACTAATCATAGCAGTGCACGATCCATCGCAAGCCTTATTATGGACCTTAACGTACGAAGAGTTTGGTGAAATCGACCCATGGTCTGATTTAGACCTTTACAGAGTCCAAGCATGTTCTCTGGTCTCGGTTGTCTGATCACCTTACATCCCGAGGTGGTTCCTTATTATGGACCTTAACGTACGAAGAGTTTGGTGAAATCGACCCATGGTCTGATTTAGACCTTTACAGAGTCCAAGCATGTTGTCTGGTCTCGGGTGTCTGATCACCTTACATCCCGAGGTGGTTCCTTATTATGCACCTTGGCGTACGAAGAGTTTGTTGAAATCGACCCATGGTCTGATTTAGACCCTTACAGAGTCCAAGCATGTTTGTCTGGTCTCGGTTGTCTGATCACCTTACATCCCGAGGTGGTTCCTTATTATGGACCTTAACGTACGAAGGGTTTGGTGAAATCGACCCATGGTCTGATTTAGACCCTTACAGAGTCCAAGTATGTTGTCTGGTCTCGGTTATCTGATCACCTTACATGCCGAGGTGGTTCCTTAATATGGACCTTAACGTACGAAGAGTTTGGTGAAATCGACCCATGGTCTGATTTAGACCTTTACAGAGTCCAAGCATGTTGTCTGGTCTCGGTTGTCTAACCAACTTACATCCCGAGGTGGTTCCTTATTATGGACCTTAACGTACGAAGAGTTTGGTGAAATCGACCCATGGTCTGATTTAGACCCTTACAGAGTCCAAGCATGTTGTCTGGTCTCGGTTGTCTGATCACCTTACATCCCGAGGTGGTTCCTTATTATGGACCTTAACGTACGAAGAGTTTGGTGAAATCGACCCATGGTCTGATTTAGACCCTTACAGAGTCCAAGCATGTTGTCTGGTCTTGGTTGTCTGATCACCTTACATGCCGAGGTGGTTCCTTATTATGGACCTTAACGTACGAAGAGTTTGGTGAAATCGACCCATGGTCTGATTTAGACCTTTACAGAGACCAAGCATGTTGTCTGGTCTCGGTTGTCTGATCACCTTACATACCGAGGCGGTTCCTTATTATGGACCTTAACGTACGAAGAGTTTGGTGAAATTGACCCATGGTCTGATTTAGACCCTTACAGAGTCCAAGCATGTTGTCTGGTCTCGGTTGTCTGATCACCTTACATGCCGAGGTGGTTCCTTTTCTGGTTGTCTGAACTCTTGATGAGCAGGGGCCAATTTCATGGCGCTGCTAATTAAGCACAAAAATTTGCTTAGCACAGGATTTGTTTGTTTTATTTTGCCAAAATCGTAAGTGATGTGTATTGAAAGGTATTGTAATCCATTTTATAGGCCTAGGGCAAATAAATCCTGTGCTATAAGCAAATTTGTGTGCTTAGCAGCGCCATGAAATTGGCCCCAGGGCTTGCTTTCTGTCCAATCCTGGTTGTCTGATCTCCTGGAGCTCTTTACGGCCAGCGCTGGTTCACTACCTATGTTTGGTTTTGGTTGACTGATCGCCTTGCAACCTCAGCTAGTATCTTTAATGATTCCTTTCCTCACCTGTTTGTTCCTGGCTGTCAGGTCTCTTTATGGCCAAAACTTGTGCCTCGCTTGTCTCATCCTGACTTTCTGATGTCCTTACAGCCAGAGGTTCGTTTTCTGTTTTCTGTATTTTGGTATCTCCATCTTGTTGCTGGTTTTTCCCTTTGTCATGGTTTGTATCCATGATAAGACCTGTAAGTATAATAAATCAGAAATACGCTTATAAACTCACAATCTTTCCCACAGATTATTAAAAGTCGACCCAAAACATTTGTAAGCAATGCATTAATGTTTTAATTTGAAAACACAGTCAGGTACCATGGGTAATAAATCCACGAAATACAAACTAACTTTGAAATCTTTCATGCCAGTTTTGATTTGTTAACAACGTCAACATATCAACGTACAACTGTGCTTTATTGGTAAACGAGGAGGAAAGGTCCACTTGGTGACATTCCCAAACAAATATTGCTGTCAGCAAATAAAGGGGGAATCAGGTTGGCATATAGTGGTTCTTTCCTCGGCTTCCACCTCTGTGGCCCTGGTTCGATTCCCGTCCGGGTCGCGTGTTTTTTTTTTTACACCACAGCGAGGTGTACACCTCAATTGTTCAACCCGAATAGAGTCTACTAAGTTTCCAATGACTGATACTTCTCCAGTGACAATCTTGGAAATAGCCAAAACTCTAACTCACTATTAGAGAAAAAGAAGAAACCGAGAAATTTCGAAAAATCCCTAACAACACTGAGATTCGAACCTAGGGACGTTATGATTGCAAGTCGAGCTATCTTCTAACCAGACCACGAAGCTGGTTGCAAATTGATCGCATTTAAAACCCTAAATTCTTTAAAAAATAACTAACTCTAAACCCCAACCCTAAACCCTAACCTATTATAGTCTCCTCTCAAGCCGCTAAAAATTTACAAAACCCCTCATTTTCTCCTCGCAGTGGTGTAAAAATAAATTACGCGTCCGGGTCAAGTATGTGGATTGGGTTCTCAGTCCCTGCTTGATTCCGTGGGTTTTCCCCTCACTTTCGTGTGCGGGGTTTTCCTCCTTCCTCCTACCTCTGAGAATTTCGTCCTGTTCTTTCCCATTCCTTGGCCGAGTTAAAATGTCTTTTAGTTACATACATGTACACTGTAAAAAGTGACTCTACATCATGCACGTGATTGCTCATGCACCTGAGGTGTTGCGGTTGTGCAACGCATACGCCTCATGGTGAGGCGAGTTTTGTCACTTTATGTTGAGGTGACTGTCACTTCATGTTGAGGCGAGTGTCACCTCAAGTGTTTCATGTTTCAAAGTTCAAATGGAAACACTTCATGTGCGAGAGATGAAATGATTTTTAGTAAAAACTTTTTGATTGTCAATCATCTTACACCTCAGGTGCAACATATGCTGCTCAGCACGCTCTGACCACCACTTCACACACCTGAAGTGACCATTCAATTTTTAAATTTTCCGGCCCCACACGTGCATGAGACGCGAGTTAACAAATTAAACCATCACTTGATGCACATGAGGAACAGTGGTTTGATCTACTTGAGCTACTTGGGGTGCTAGTCACTAACACATCAGGTACCTCATCCATAAGCAGTTACCTGCCTCATGTGTTCATGATTCTGGGACAAACAAATATGTGCTAGTGGAATGATCTCAATTATAAAGCCAACGTCTGCCAAGCTTGGTTTTAGCTTTAACTATACTTTATTATCAACTTGAGATGACGAAGAAGGAGTTGCAGTTTTAGAAGTGGGAGGAAAACCCCAGAGAAATCCCCGGGGAAAACCCACGCGATCAAGTAGGGACTGCAAACCCAATCCACATACACGGCCCGGATTCGAACCTGGCCGGGACGCGATATTTTTTTCCGTACCACTGTTTAGCGAACATTGCTTCTGATTGGTTTAACCCTATGCATATGCTGCATACTGATGTGTTTTGTCGATAACTACCTCAACATAACCCCACACCATACCACACTCTTTCCTCAATTAATAGTTAAAAAAAATTAATACGACTCTCAGGAGATTCGATCCTGCCATCTCTCGATTGATAGCACTACGTCTTAACCACTAGACTACCGAACGAAAATATGAATATTCATTTACAATGCACCAATCGATGAAGCCCCATAGCGAATATGTGGTACGGAAAAAAAAATCGCGGCCGGGACGTCAGAGGTGAAAGGCGAGGAAAGAACCGCTACGCCAACCCGACTGCCCCTGCTCAATTTGACTTTTGTATACCCGATCATCATCCTTACTAATCAACCCAATCATTACAGTGTCGTCGGCAAACTTAATCAAAGGACAAGATCTTTCAGAGGAATGACAATCTGACGTATATAGCGCAAACAATAATGGAGCCAGGACTGTACCCTGTGGTGCACCAGTATTTGAGTGAATCAACCTAGATTGTATGCCGGTATAGCAACAATCTTAACAAACTGTGACCTGTCTGTCAAATAATCTAATATCCAGGACAGAAGGGACTTTGGTACCTCACAGTGATCAAGTAATTTCTGAATGAGTAAATATGGCTGGATAGTATAGGTTTTCCCTGCAAATTTTAGCAAAAGATCATTCAATTTCATTATGCGCTTTCAAATTCACGCGATTTCTCTAATTCAAGCAAACTAGGGTTACTCTTTCGATATTATTGAATTTAGTTTCGTTTTCGTGCACCCATGATTCATTTCTGTTCATTCTATTTCGTTTATAGGCATTCAAGACTACATGCATATGATCGCCATTCTTTTGTTGAATATCCACCACCTTTTCCCAATAGGTGCAATCAAATTCAGAGTCATCGAAGCGCACTGCAATTTTGTACCTATTGCTGTTTTCTTTTTCGTTTATGGGCAACGCATTTCAACATTTGAGCGTTCAAATTCAACATGAGTATGATACGGCTTACATGCTTGCGTTTAAAGTTAGCGATAATGTTCTTTTACTGGCAGTTGTGTGGCTTATCTGTCTTTTGCGTTTCATTAAATTCTTATTGTTATTCTTAATTGCAAATGTGTTCCTTTTGTTTTATAGGTTTTCCCGGCCAATTTGAACAAAAATCCATTCAAGTTAATACCCGACTCATTCAATTTCGCTTTAAAACAAATGCTCGGGTATTTTAGCATTCAACAGTTAAAAAGAGTCATTCAATTTTAACACTTGAGCATTCATTCGACAAATAAAATCATTTAATTTAAAATGGTCACTTAGTTCATTCAATTTCGTCACAGCCAGCAGCAACGGGATGGTCGACTATTCATGTTCATCAACTGGCAAACATTTTAAAACTATTTGTATTCAAGTTCGTTTCTGTGGTATGCGCCTTCTGGTTCGTAGGCCTATTTGCCTATATTTCAAGAAGTTGCTCAACAGAATGTCGGACAAATAACTCATAAAATTTGGTGAGATGGTCAACAGCCAAACTTACATGCCGAGATGCCTAGCACGTCAGAACATTGAAGGTTAAAGAAAATAAACAGAAAAAGAAAAGGACATGTGAAAAAAATCCACAGCGAAACAACGTTTTCATTTTATAACGATCCCCTTATAAGAAAATCACATATTAATTAATGTTAAATTTGCATGGTCTTAACATTAACGAATAAAGAAAACAAAAAAAATGACTTAAAGACCAATGCAAACGATTACAATGCAATCAAAATGCAAGCAAAATATTGTGTATTGTTTTTGTTATACTTATGTGCCATAAAACTTTCTTCAACCGTTCTTTAGACACATTTTACAGTTTAATCATGCATGGGGTAACATAGCAAAAGGAACACATTTGCAATTAAGACTAACAATACAAATTTAATGAAACGCAAAAGACAGATAAGCCACACAACTGCCAGTAAAAGAACATTATCGCTAACTTTGCTTGAATTAGAGAAATCGCGTGAATTTGAAAGCGCAATAATGAAATGAAATTATCTTTTGCTGAAATTGGCCGGGAAAACCTATATTACCCCGTGATTAAACTGTAAAATGTGTCTAAAGAACGGTTGAATAAAGTTTTATGGCACATAAGTTTAAAAAAAAAACAATACACAATATTTTGCTTGCATTTGTTTGCATTGTAATCGTTTGCATTGGTCTTTAATTAACTGTTTTGTCTTTTTATTCGTTAATGTTAAGACCACGCAAATTAACATTAATTAATATGTGATTTTTTTTATAAGGGGATCGTTATAAAATTTAAACGTTGTTTCCCTGTGGATTTTTTTCATAGGTTTTATTTCTTTTTCTGTTTATTTCTGATATACGTTTATATATCTGAAATTGTTTTCTTTAACCTTCGATGTTCTGACGTGCTAGGCATCTCGGTATGTAAGTTTGGCTGTACCATCTCATGCAATTTTATGAGTTATTTGTCCCACATTATGTTGAGCCACTTCTTGAAATATAGGCAATAACGAACCAGAACGCGCATACCACAGAAACGAACTTGAATGCAAACAATTTAAAAATGTTTGCCAGTTGATGAACATGAATAGTCGACCAGCCCGTTGCTGCTGGATGTTACGAAATTGAATGAACTAAGTGACCATTTTAAATTGAATGATTTTTTTAAAATTACTATTCTTAACTGTTGAATGCTGATGTACCCAAGCATTTATTTTCAAGCGAAATTGAATGAGTCGGGTATTAACTTGAATGGATTTTTTGTTGAAATTGGCCGGGAAAACCTATATTAAATGCTGATGAGAAATCAGCACTCCGCTAAAGTGGAGTGAAAAATTGCAAAATATTGATGTCTACGTTTGTGATAGTCTGGTACCCGGTCCTCATATTCAGTCGTTGTATGTGGAATATGTCGAGCAGGAACGAGTCTACATCTGTGACAGACTGAGAGTAAGGCTGGATCCGAATTAGTGGCTTTGGCTGTGGCTGTGGCTGTTGCTATGTTGTTTCTAAGGATTTTCATTGTCCGCCCATAGCAACAGCATAGCAACAGCCATAGCCACAGCCAAAGCCACTAATTCGGATCCAGCCTAACCCTCTCACAGAATGGACCTTTGGTAGTTAATTTACAGGGTAACCGGCTAACACACACGAAGAAATGAGAATAAGAGATCGCTTGTATTTACATGTATTTACATTTGGCCTTCCTATAAACGTCTGCTTAATTAAATGTTTACTTATTTCCAATTACGACTATGGACCACGCTGCAATTAATTATATATGAGTAGTGTGGGGGGTCTTTATGAGACACTTTATGTTAATTTATGCAAATTTATGCATGACGTCACATGTCACGTGACAGATCGAAGGTCAAGGGTCATGGGTCAAATACCTGAAACGTTGATGAGACAAATATTCATGAGGTCATTGGGGGAAATAAAGAAAAACAAGAGTTTTGGACCTGAAACGTTGATGAGACAAATATTCATGAGGTCATTGGGGGAAATAAAGAAAAACAAGAGTTTTGGACCTGAAACGTTGATGAGACAAATATTCATGAGGTCGTGGGGGTGAATAAAGAAAAACAAGAGTTTTGGACCTGAAACGTTGATGAGACAAATATTCATGAGGTCATAAATCGTACCAATTCGTAGGAAATTCGTGGCCAAAATCGCACAGTGGGAGGCCCGCTTAAGGATCATGCCAAAGTAACGGTTAGTGGTTGTATAGCGGGAAATGGTCGTGTGAAAAAAATTATTTTATCGGGTACTGAGTGCGAATGGATTTGGAAAGGGGGTCATACAATTAAATAGATAAATAACAATAAAAAAAGAATGATTTATTCAGGCAACTAAGATTTTCTCTCTTTTTTGAAAATGTGGGTGGCTCTGAAAAGAGCCGGTTGTTTTTTACGATGAACAATCAACGGAGAAACCCAGTTCTCACGAAGCGCCGCATAACGGGTGTTAGTCGCACCAACTTGTCGATTGCGGGAACCAGAGGAAGGTATGACGTATCGGCGGGCAGCCCGAGACGACTTCGGATCTTGGCGACGCTCAGGTTGCGCAGAGACATAGTTTCTCCCTCGTAGCGGTAGTGTCGTGCGTCTACGGTATTTAATTTTTGTATTTTTGTATTTTTTTGTTTGTTATTTATGCATGATTATAATTATGGTACTTTTTATACGCGCGACGGTATATACAACAAAATGAAACACTAAAATACTATACGCATTACGATAAAAATACATAGGCCTACGATAAATTAAAAAACATTAGACATTACGTGCAATTCTGGACGAATATTTTATATAAAGTTGTACATCCCGTTGTAAGCCAATGTACATTCCATCTGTACACGGTATTGCAGTACCAGCCTCTATAAGGCGTTGGGACAAGTCATACTGGCGAGGCCTTGAACATACTGTGGGCCGGGCTTTGTTTGGGGTTGTGAGGGTCGAAACACAATGACGTCATAACGATGAGTCAGCACAAACGGTCGACGTGATAGTGCTTGTTCTCCAATGGCGCTATATTTGAAAGCACTAACCCTGCTATTTCAGCTTCATTTTTGGAGTAGCATTCGTTGGATCAACAGCGCCAATACGTTTATTCCTTCATTTCAGCTCAACGCAGTATACAACATTTTCCAGAAATACTGCGGCAACTTAGCACATCGACGCCGAGAAGGAATTACATGCAGTCAATTTGTTTGTTAATTCCATTGTGTTTTCCATATAAGATGTTTGCCACATTAATACTGTAGGCTCCTATATCATGTTTATTTGGTGTATCGGGCAGATTATTGCTCCTGTGTGGCCCTACCGAACAAAGAAACCGTCCTTGGAGCGCGAAAATCAAATCGCTATCAACAACAAATGCCGTAGACTGGTATGATAAAATAAGTTTACTAACATCATGCGTGGTTATATTTGAAGTCTTACATGAGTTTATTTGTACATTTTTTTTAAATATCCTTTTTTTCATTTTGAAATTAATAGTTGCAATTACATAAACAAAACAAATTGCGGTTGATTTAATCAATAAATATTTACGATCGATCAAAAGTAAATACTCCCGTAAAAGACACACAATATATCAATCTATAGCATAATATAATCCTGAACGGGCTGTTTGGTGCTACCCTTATTGATAATGGATTGCTGGAGGAGTGCCTACTAGAGGTAATAATTTATTTTCTACCAAAGGCACTTAATTTTAAAATAACAATTTCTTTCTCAAACTACTAGTTTTTAATCCCCACCGCGCGTTCCTCATGGTCTACCTATTGTTGGAACAGTCCGTTAAATTTGGCCTGGTGTTTGGGCATTACTCTGTTCAAGGCTTTGTTTACTTCCATGCCTTTATTTACTTTTTCTTCGAGCTCTTCCACAATCTCTTGATGAGTATCATTGTCTTTCAGATATAGGTAACTTGACAATAAATCCTTGTAGTTATTAAAAAAGATTCTCTCGACTGCCCAGATGGTCTTCCTGTTGGCTTTTTCCTTGGCTTGATCTTCACCCATACCCTCGCTGACATACTTTTCATATTTTTCACTCCACATGTCTCCAGTGGATTCTTTGGCTTCTTCCAACCAGTCTCGATAGGCGACATTGTCTTCCAATTCAGAATCAGACTCATCCGATGATTTGTCATCTTTTTCTGTTTCAGATTCCGATTCATCTTCCTCAACATCTTCGTCATCAGCCTGCGTAGAGTCAGTTCCACAGCTTTCTATTTCCGAATCTTCAAATCTACGCCTTTTAAAATCGGTTTCATAATTTTCCATGTCCGAATATTCAGATTGATAGGTTCAATTTCCCGATCATCGTCAACTCTGTCCGTTTGAGATTCATCTTCAGCATGTACATTCTCTGCATGCCGCCGTAGGTTATATTTCCGCTCAAAGCTTTTGTCACACTGCTGACAAGCATATGGTTTGATTGCAGAAGCAGCATTCATGTTGAATCTTTGAAGGTTGATCTCCGAATGGCAAAAATCGGATTAAATCGTTAATATATATAACTACTCATTATGCTTATACCTCTGGTTTTTGTGCTCATTATGAACATATATATTCCCTGCTGTCTATAACGTCCGTGTTTACTCATTTTCGCTGCTCATTTGATCACTCCACTGCTCATTTGCTCACTCTGCTGCTCATTTGCTCACTTCGCTGCTCATTTGCTCACTTCGCTGCTCAT
The DNA here is from genome assembly GCA_037783545.1 of Henricia sp. BOLD:AAB3569. Lineage (NCBI taxonomy): Eukaryota > Metazoa > Echinodermata > Asteroidea > Spinulosida > Echinasteridae > Henricia > Henricia sp. BOLD:AAB3569. The sequence goes on along the minus strand of JBBELK010001010.1, from coordinate 64,936 downwards.
TTGCTCACTCATTTGCTCACTTCGCTGCTCATTTGCTCACTTCGCTGCTCATTTGCTCACTTCGCTGCTCATTTGCTCATTTCGCTGCTCATTTTGCTCACGTTCGCTGCTCATTTGCTCATTTTGCTCACTTTCGCTGCTCATTTGCTCACTTCGCTGCTCATTTTACTCATTTTGCTCACTTTCGCTGCTCATTTGCTCACTCTGCTCACTTCGCTGCTCATTTTACTAATTTTGCTCACTTTCGCTGCTCATTTGCTCATTTGCTAATTTTTACATACAGTTTAAGCTTTTAAGCAGCGAAAGTGAGCAAAATGAGTAAAATTAGCAGCGAAGTGAGCAGAGTTATAGACAGCAGGGAATATATATGTTCATAATGAGCACAAAAACCAGAGGTATAAGCATAATGAGTAGTTATATATATTAACGATTTAATCCGTTTTTTGCCATTCGGAGATCGACCTTCAAAGATTCAACATGAATGCTACCTCTGCAATCAAACCATATGCTTGCCACCAGTGTGACAAAAGCTTTGAGCGGAAATATAACCTACGGCGGCATGCAGAGAATGTACATGCTGAAGATGAATCTCAAACGGACAGAGTTGACGATGATCGGGAAATTGAACCTATTCAATCTGAATATTCGGACATGGAAAATTATGAAACCGATTTTAAAAGGCGTAGATTTGAAGATTCGGAAATAGAAAGCTGTGGAACTGACTCTACGCAGGCTGATGACGAAGATGTTGAGGAAGATGAATCGGAATCTGAAACAGAAAAAGATGACAAATCATCGGATGAGTCTGATTCTGAATTGGAAGACAATGTCGCCTATCGAGACTGGTTGGAAGAAGCCAAAGAATCCACTGGAGACATGTGGAGTGAAAAATATGAAAAGTATGTCAGCGAGGGTATGGGTGGAGATCAAGCCAAGGAAAAAGCCAACAGGAAGACCATCTGGGCAGTCGAGAGAATCTTTTTTAATAACTACAAGGATTTCTTGTCAAGTTACCTATATCTGAAAGACAATGATACTCATCAAGAGATTGTGGAAGAGCTCGAAGAAAAAGTAAATAAAGGCATGGAAGTAAACAAAGCCTTGAACAGAGTAATGCCCAAACACCAGGCCGAATTTAACGGACTGTTCCAACATAGGTAGACCATGAGGAACGCGCGGTGGTGATTAAAAACTAGTAGTTTCAGAAAGAAATTGTTATTTTAAAATAACATAACTCAAGTGCCTTTGGTAGAAAAGAAATTATTATAAAAAATAGTTACCTCTGGTAGGCACTCCTCCAGCAATCCATTATCAATAAGGGTAGCACCAAACAGCCCGTTCAGGATTATATTATGCTATAGATTGATATATTGAGTGTCTTTTACGGGAGTATTTACTTTTGATCGATCGTAAATATTTATTGATTAAATCAACCGCAATTTGTTTTGTTTATGTAATTGCAACTATTAATTTCAAAATGAAAAAAAGGATATTTAAAAAAAATGTACAAATAAACTCATGTAAGACTTCAAATATAACCACGCATGATGTTAGTAAACTTATTTTATCATACCAGTCTACGGCATTTGTTGTTGATAGCGATTTGATTTTCGCGCTCCAAGGACGGTTTCTTTGTTCGGTAGGGCCACACAGGAGCAATAATCTGCCCGATACACCAAATAAACATGATATAGGAGCCTACAGTATTAATGTGGCAAACATCTTATATGGAAAACACAATGGAATTAACAAACAAATTGACTGCATGTAATTCCTTCTCGGCGTCGATGTGCTAAGTTGCCGCAGTATTTCTGGAAAATGTTGTATACTGCGTTGAGCTGAAATGAAGGAATAAACGTATTGGCGCTGTTGATCCAACGAATGCTACTCCAAAAATGAAGCTGAAATAGCAGGGTTAGTGCTTTCAAATATAGCGCCATTGGAGAACAAGCACTATCACGTCGACCGTTTGTGCTGACTCATCGTTATGACGTCATTGTGTTTCGACCCTCACAACCCCAAACAAAGCCCGGCCCACAGTATGTTCAAGGCCTCGCCAGTATGACTTGTCCCAACGCCTTATAGAGGCTGGTACTGCAATACCGTGTACAGATGGAATGTACATTGGCTTACAACGGGATGTACAACTTTATATAAAATATTCGTCCAGAATTGCACGTAATGTCTAATGTTTTTTAATTTATCGTAGGCCTATGTATTTTTATCGTAATGCGTATAGTATTTTAGTGTTTCATTTTGTTGTATATACCGTCGCGCGTATAAAAAGTACCATAATTATAATCATGCATAAATAACAAACAAAAAAATACAAAAATACAAAAATTAAATACCGTAGACGCACGACACTACCGCTACGAGGGAGAAACTATGTCTCTGCGCAACCTGAGCGTCGCCAAGATCCGAAGTCGTCTCGGGCTGCCCGCCGATACGTCATACCTTCCTCTGGTTCCCGCAATCGACAAGTTGGTGCGACTAACACCCGTTATGCGGCGCTTCGTGAGAACTGGGTTTCTCCGTTGATTGTTCATCGTAAAAAACAACCGGCTCTTTTCAGAGCCACCCACATTTTCAAAAAAGAGAGAAAATCTTAGTTGCCTGAATAAATCATTCTTTTTTTATTGTTATTTATCTATTTAATTGTATGACCCCCTTTCCAAATCCATTCGCACTCAGTACCCGATAAAATAATTTTTTTCACACGACCATTTCCCGCTATACAACCACTAACCGTTACTTTGGCATGATCCTTAAGCGGGCCTCCCACTGTGCGATTTTGGCCACGAATTTCCTACGAATTGGTACGATTTATGACCTCATGAATATTTGTCTCATCAACGTTTCAGGTCCAAAACTCTTGTTTTTCTTTATTCACCCCCACGACCTCATGAATATTTGTCTCATCAACGTTTCAGGTCCAAAACTCTTGTTTTTCTTTATTTCCCCCAATGACCTCATGAATATTTGTCTCATCAACGTTTCAGGTCCAAAACTCTTGTTTTTCTTTATTTCCCCCAATGACCTCATGAATATTTGTCTCATCAACGTTTCAGGTATTTGACCCATGACCCTTGACCTTCGATCTGTCACGTGACATGTGACGTCATGCATAAATTTGCATAAATTAACATAAAGTGTCTCATAAAGACCCCCCACACTACTTATATGTCTTGTCAACTTACATGTAACTTCAATATACCCAGCATGATATGGGGGCCTAAGGACTCCCCCAACGCCCCTATGACTCAACACACTCTTCACTTTTGCACCAACCAGGCCTCCTTTGGAATTCCTTCGGAATTTCTGTGGAATTCAGAGTCATTGTTAGTAACTATAATTATCAGTAAATAAAATAGCCTCCGAGGGTCACCTGGGTGCAATGTGTTGACCGTTTTCTATAGTCAAATTTGACTTGGGTGTTTTTACAGTTTGCGGGTCTCCACCCAATTTGCAAAAAGGTCAGCTAGCCTACCTTTGGTGCGGGAATGCTTGATCCGACTCGCAGATGTCGCTGTTCCTGGTGCTTCGCTGGTCGGGTGCTATATGGACTCGTCCAACGGCGTCGCCAAGAATGGGCGGGAGTTGGTCTGGGGGCGGGAGTTGGTCTGGGGGGCACGTGCTCCCCGAGAGAGTGTCGTGCCCCCCAAACAATGCTCGATGTTTGCACAAATTATATAGGCCTAATGTGTAAGCTACTTTGCGTGCCCCCTTTCCAATGTGCTGTGGTGTGCCACCCCTTGGCTCACCACTCCGAAAAGTCTGATGGTAACGCCGCTTGCTAGGATTCCTCTACGCTACTCCGAGTATGGTTAGACTCGACTTTTGTTCACATTCAGACGTCTTTAAGTTTAACTATCCCTATAGGTCCGGCCAATACAACATCTGCTCTGATTCTGCCGTCAACGCCCCCTAGGATGATGTATATATATACGCATCACGCCACATCCTCACGTGACGCATCCAGGGTGCGTTTTTCCCATCGGGGTAAAGTCCGCGTTGCTTCTGATTGGTCTAAAAAATATGCATATTGATGTTTTTGTTGATAACTATAACTAAACACAAATCCCAGTTTGTTGCGAGAGTGTTCAAGTCTTCTAAATTAATAACTTAGACAAATTATGACAGAAATTAAGAAATGAACTTGCATTTAGTCATTCGATAAATGACCATACTATTACTAGCGTATTATTATTATTAATCATTTTGTCTGTTTAGTGATTCTGATTGTTTGAAAGTCTTTACTTTAGCAACCATATCAGGCTGCCCAGAATGCGAAGCTGTTGTGATGTACCGGTTACGACCGGTTCAGGGGACCAGTTATAACTGGAACCTCCAGTCAAGGGGCTTTTGAGCTCGTACCCCGCCCGGGGAACGGTGCCGGTGCAAAATAACAATGGAGATCTTTAGACTCATACAAGTTCATAAAATACACAGCTAGCTGCAGCCGATTTCACGAATCCTTTAAAGGCCCTGTAGATGATCTGTTTTTGAGCGATTCTGCGAATAAAACCATTATAAATCAAAAGAAAGACATCAACAAACTCATCCGAAGAAATTTCAGCTTTGTCAAATGTACCATGTTTTAAAAAAAAAAACATGAAAATCCATATGCATTTTCCTGGTCTTGGCGGGGTGTTTCAAATATTCGTTCTCAGTTGATCAGGTACTATATGTGGCTTGTGTCATGCACTCTGTGGCGCACATACTGCGTGTGCGCGCGATCTATAAAAATGCATCGCGTTGGATGGAACACGCACACGGAGTACACAGCGCCAGCGCCCATGCATTTTGGACCGCCTAGATGCGAACCAAAAATAAGTAAATCGTTTGCAAACGATCTAAATAATTTCATCTTTACGGATTATTTTCTGGTAAAATTATATCATCTTGAGCGAAAACCTTTCTTGGGTAGTTGCTATTAATTCAATCTTTACTTTCAGAACTTTTCCCCTGTAAACTCGTCGATTACTTTTTGGGGTCATTGCAAATGATCCACTGGGCCTTTAATACGCACTGTGTAAGCCCGCCGCAGTGCGCAACTTTTTATTGCGTAAGCTGCGCAACATTCCTGTGATAATTACACGCAAGCTTATGGGGCTTATGCCATTTTCAAAAGTTGCGCAAGCTACGCAATTTTTCGCGAAATCGGCTGCCGGACTGATAAGGGAATCTCCAGCTAGGTGACTGACGTGCGAATTTCCAGATTGGCTGCAAAACAATTAGAACCAGTTTAAATGGCATTCGTAACTTTTAGGACAGTTTCGTATCGACCGTTACGAATCTAATAGCTGCCATCTTGCAGGGCAACTTTTGACATTTACTTCAATTGATAAACAATAGACACAAAATGAGCAGCCATGAATGTCCTCACGGAACAAAGAAACTGCCCTACAAGATGGCAGCTGTTCAATACGGTCTATGAGAGATATCGAACCACTTCCACTGTTGTGGAAGTCTTGACATTTTCTATGGAATGACAAGATAAATTTTGTGGAAAGAATTCAATTTTTTAGGAAAATTGTGGGGTAAAATCATGAATAACTGGTAAATATTTAACAAATTCAAGATGGCACTGTATTCTCAGTATGGCACGAATTAAAGGCCGTTTTTCAGGGTCATACCTTGCCTCCGATTGGTCAATTACTGGGTGTTTTTACAAGTGACAAAAACAGGTAACATAAATTGTATTTTAAAAAAAAACTATGAGTTACAAAAAAGAAGGTGGCCGTATAGCCACAAAGTGACTTTAATGCAGAAAAAAAGGTATAAAAAGTGTCCCAAGTGGTAAATGTCTGGCTTTCCCAAACTGCATGAGGGTATACGTACTACCCAAACTGCATGAGGGTACGTACTACCCAAACTGCATGAGGGTACGTACTACCCAAACTGCATGAGGGTACGTACTACCCAAACTGCATGAGGGTACGTACTACCCAAACTGCATGAGGGTACGTACTACCCAAACTGCATGAGGGTACGTACTACCCAAACTGCATGAGGGTACGTACTACCCAAACTGCATGAGGGTACGTACTACCCAAACTGGATGAGGGTACGTACTACCCAAACTGCATGAGGGTACGTACTACCCAAACTGCATGAGGGTACGTACTACCCAAACTGCATGAGGGTACGTACTACCCAAACTGCATGAGGGTACGTACTACCCAAACTGCATGAGGGTACGTACTACCCAAACTGCATGAGGGTACGTACTACCCAAACTGGATGAGGGTACGTACTACCCAAACTGCATGGGGGTACGTACTACCCAAACTGCATGAGGGTACGTACTACCCAAACTGCATAAGAGTACGTACTACCCAAACTGCATGAGGGTACGTACTACCCAAACTGCATGAGGGTACGTACTACCCAAACTGCATAAGAGTACGTACTACCCAAACTGCATGAGGGTACGTACTACCCAAACTGCATGGGGGTACGTACTACCCAAACTGCATGAGGGTACGTACTACCCAAACTGCATAAGAGTACGTACTACCCAAACTGCATGAGGGTACGTACTACCCAAACTGCATGAGGGTACGTACTACCCAAACTGCATGAGGGTACGTACTACCCAAACTGCATGAGGGTACGTACTACCCAAACTGCATGAGGGTACGTACTACCCAAACTGCATCAGGGTACGTACTACCCAAACTGCATGAGGGTACGTACTACCCAAACTGCATGAGGGTACGTACTACCCAAACTGCATGAGGGTACGTACTACCCAAACTGCATGAGGGTACGTACTACCCAAACTGCATCAGGGTACGTACTACCCAAACTGCATGAGGGTACGTACTACCCAAACTGCATGAGGGTACGTACTACCCAAACTGCATGAGGGTACGTACTACCCAAACTGCATGAGGGTACGTACTACCCAAACTGCATAAGAGTACGTACTACCCAAACTGCATGAGGGTACGTACTACCCTTCCCCACATTCCTGTTAAACAAATATTGAATTCGCGTATGCATTGTACTTCAGTTATGGGAAGTACTCTATGCATACCTGGTACATTATACACAGAGTCACAGGACCTACCCCCTAGGGGTCGTCCATAAAGTACGTACGCATGAAATGCAGACATTTTAGACATCCCCTTACCCCCTGTACGCAGTGGTCCCAACCACCCCTCCACTATCCCCCTCTCCCACTGTACGCATACGCATTCCATATATACCTCAGCATTGGTAAGCATTGATAAATGTTCCAGTACCACATGTATTGTGCTATATATTACATAACTACATGTAGTACGATTCGCCTGTCGCCTCCAAAGTGTGAAATAAATGAGATTTCTTTTGCATTTCAGTAACTGATGCAGATTTAATGGAAAACCTAATTTGAGGAGTGAGCAAAATGTGTGGCCTGTCTAATAATGAGGTCTGAAGCCATGGTCGACTTGTCCATCCTTTCCCTATTTACAAAAAGTAAATTTTTGGTTTGCGTAGGTACGCATTGGCTTGGACACCCCTTCCCCCTGTATGCATGGTGTACGCAATGTCAACAACCCTCCACCTCCCCCCTCCGTGCGTACGTACTTTATGGACGGCCCTATAGTGGATGTCTGCAATTTTTTTTAGAGGTACCCCCTGATTACAGAATGGTTTACGAGGATCGATGGGAATGGGGGTACGAATGGGGCGTGAAGAGGTTCGAAGGCCAAGTAGGACTTTACATGCACTGTAAAATGTTGATATATTTCATAACACTGACAACAAAAGTTGATAAGTAGTATTTCGGGGAAGTCCTAAAAAAACACTACTCGCTGTAGAACTGTGAAACTTTTGACAACTTTGGAAAGTCCCAACGGTTTAATGCAGAACAAACAGGGACAAACAAACTATTCATGGTCATGAGATAATCACGTGGTTCGACCGATTAAACGTTATCTCGTGGTAAACAACAGTTGAAGTGCATGGTATCTCTCTGGATAAGTGTCGTGTTGGGGTAAAGTTCGCATTTCGTGACTCTTACCCTATAGAGAATATGGGCAATAAAGAGCAAAATGTTACATCCTATCCTACATCTCCTGTCCTGATATCTTGCGGTGGGAAAAATACCGTACGCTGCAGTTAAGATACATGCACTAAGCCTATGGAGTCCATAAGTGTTTTCAAAGAAAAACTTGAAATTTTCTCACTGCGAAAGTCACGTTTCCTCACAAAATCTAAACATTTGAGGCACTGTCATATATACATTGTAAATAATTAGTGGCGAACGTGTATGCTATTTATACCATAAAGAATGAAATCAAATGCACAAACGGGTTTATATTTAGCCTAAATGACTTACCGAGCCGGTCGCGGAATTCAACCCAAAATCTGGAAAATACACGCCATTGGGCAGTATAGCCCACAACAATTAGAAATTATGTGCAGTAACGACTGAATTCCTCTACCATGCACAGTAAACTTAGGATATATTAGTTGTCAAAAAATTTCCAACTTTTCGACATTGGTCGAGTAGTTAACTTATCCGACATCTGGGCAAAACATTGCCCATCAACATTGGGCAAATAAAATACCCAACGATTGGGCGAAATTTCCTCTACCAACATTTGGGCATGTAGAAAACCTCAACAGTTGGGTAATGTCATGCGTTATTTTCTTGGAAATGTTCTGGATAACCGTTATTTTTGGTTTTAAAAATGGCCGACTTGCTCAACAACTGCATGGACAAAAATAGCTCACACACTATGGATAACATTTGTTGCCGTGGTAACTAAAATATCAATGTCATGTTGGGAGATTCAACGTGTGTTGACATGTCAATGTTTTATTGTCTGAAAACAATATTTATACACACTTTATACGTATATAAACATCTTGAATACAGCCGTGCATAAGTACAGCGATTGTTTTAAAGGTTTCTCTTGAAGTCGAACTTACAAAAACTTAATTGATTTCAATTGAAACATTTAAAGAATGTTCTATTCAGAGGTATAGCAAAATAAGTAAATCATGGTTATTTCGGGAAAGTGAAAACTACTGCTCTCTCGATGTTGGATACTACCCCTCTCAGTTTCACCTGTGGAGATTGTCCCAATCTCTCCAAAATCTTTGGACCAGTAGTTTTCACTATACTTGGCCTCGAACCATGTTGTATTCTGTAGAGGACATACATCTACACTGTTGCAGATCAGTGCAACCGGCCGCCGGCTGCAAAACAATGATGCACTCTTTACAAATCCCCAAACTTATTCTTCGGGCTTATATAGGATACCATCAAAATGCGTTTTAACACAACACGTTTTCCTTTACAAGATCATTTTGATTCATCTTATGATTATAAGAAAGAACACAATGATGCTCAATTATGTCTACAATACATTGAAAAATTAATCAATACCCAATTTGTATCGTGATATATACAGGCCTGTGTACTTTATTCAAATTGCAAAATATGCAAATTTGATTCATAACTGTACAGCTTTGTTCATGAATATGAAAATTCTCATTAGCATAAACATAGAAAACTTGCAATTACACCAAAACACAACTATCAAATTCTCTAAAATTGATCAAAGTGTGTTCAACACATCATTTACTACGTGTAATAAAACTCCCATTTCATGCGTTCTTTAAAGACACAGACTCGTCAGCGCCAATTTCGTGTCAAAGAAATACACAGCTCCATGCCTTTGCTACACGGAGCTGCGTATTTCGGTTTTAAGTCGAACCGGTCCTCGTGCCGATTCGCGTCCCGGACGGAGTCGCCCGACCTCTCCCCCTTTTTTTTTATCCAACATTTATTTCTTCTTTTCTTATTACGTTTGGTGGATTTAGCGACAGATGTTTATAGAAATATCGTATGATAAAAATAAAACGAGTTAATTAGAGGACAGGCGGAAGAGCCTGAAAACAAGTCTGTGTAGGTTTTGTAATATATGTATATACACAAAACATAATAGACAACAAAAACAAAGTAAGCCTTTAGAAACAGTTAACAAGTAATTGAAAGAGGAACAACGGCAATACCGTGTTTCGCGAGACCACCAGTCTTGGCTCCACCGCGGTTCGAATCCCGGTGGAGCCAAGTTGTTTTTCACTGCATCAAGATTTCCCAAAAATCATGGAAATTTGTACACATTTGTATTGAAAAAGAAATGAGCGGACATGACGTTAATATTGCTGCATTGTGACATTAATTATATGCATTGTAAAAACACCGGAGTCGAATTTAATTAGAAAACAGTCAACATATTGCGCCCAGCTGACCCTAAAGGCATATAGTTACTTACTAACAATGAATCTGACTCCGTCTGGTAGTTGTTTTAACTACTAGATATCTATTTGACATTACAATGATTCCAGTCATCCTGATTAGAAAATCTAGTCATACTGACTAATTTAATTAGAAAACAGTCAACATATTGCGCCCAGCTGACCCTAAAGGCATATAGTTACTTACTAACAATGAATCTGACTCCGCCTGGTAGTTGTTTTAACTACTAGATATCTATTTGACATTACAATGATTCCAGTCATCCTGATTAGAAAATCTAGTCATACTAACTAAACAGTCCACATATTGCGCCCAGCTGACCCTGAAGGCATATAGTTACTTACTAACAATGAATCTGACTCCGTCTGGTAGTTGTTTTAACTACTAGATATCTATTTGACATTACAATGATTCCAGTCATCCTGATTAGAAAATCTAGTCATACTGACTAATTTAATTAGAAAACAGTCAACATATTGCGCCCAGCTGACCCTAAAGGCATATAGTTACCTACTAACAATGAATCTGACTCCGCCTGGTAGTTGTTTTAACTACTAGATATCTATTTGACATTACAATGATTCCAGTCATCCTGATGAGAAAATCTAGTCATACTGACTAATTTTCAGCTGACCGTTTTTTTCTAGTTAGTTTTGACTAATTTCTTTTAATAATATACACTATTTACAGAAAATATAGCTTGAGTTTATTTCTAAAAGTGGTTTTAAGCAAATTTACACAGACATTTAAAGCTTAATCAGCTTGTAACCGTTTTAATTAACTAATTTGAACAGCCGGACTAGACCGTGTAAGACGGAAATCAAGGTCAATTTATTTTGTTACTTTTCCCACAAGTAACAAAATGTAATCTGATGAATTTGTAAAGGTGAACCCCAAATCGTATGCAAATCCCTATTCTGCACATGAGCCCAAAATGGTATCGAAATAACGATCACTGCACATGCTTTAGCTCCTACACAAGGTACCCGGAAGTAGTCGAGTCTCGCGGAGTCCTGCGTGTTCTCGAGGTCAACATACACGGTCTAGTTACCACATTGCTGTGGCACATTAATGTAAATACACAAATATTACACAGTAAAGCCCAAATAAATAATTTGCAGTGACCTGAAATTTTACTTCGTGAGTCGACAAGAAAAATCCGAATAAAAGTAGAATTTATACTAACAAACACCACATGCTTTCCCCGGTGTCAAATAGTATATTTGTGAACGAAATTGACAACTGAATGTGCTGTTAAAAATATTGTCTACAGACAATTTTGTTACTATTCATTTAACACAAAAAGTATGCATGGATTTTTTTCAGGTTTTTTGAAGTATTACTGCATCTACGTGGCTGAAATTTCTATACAAGGCAGTTTATATTTTATCACACATCCTTTAGTCAACAATTTTTTACTTTTCGTGTTGAAAGTTATATCTGAAGGTGGAACATAACACATACAATATACACACACTACAGAGAATGTACCAAAATATACAAAGACAGCTTACATGTATATACAGTGTTTTAATCTGTCAAGCGTTAAAATTGACATAGAATTCTCGAGTTTTCATTCAGGTTACATTGCTCGTGCTTGTGTCGAGAGTTTCGGCACACTCAATGCAAGATATTATGAAATTCAACAGATGACGCAATGCTCGTGTCCCTAAGCAGGACACTTTGTTGTAAACTCCTATCATTCAGGTTACATTGCTCGTGTTTGTGTTGAGAGTTTCGGCACACTCAATGCAAGATATCAGGGAATTCGACAGAAGACGCAATGCTTGTGCCCCTGAGCAGGACACTTTGTTACAAACTCCTCTCATTCAGGTTACATTGCTCGTGTTTGTGTCGAGAGTTTTGGCACACTCAATGCAAGATATCAGGGAATTCGACAGATGACGCATTGCTTGTGTCCCTGAGCAGGACACTTTGTTGCAAACTCCTCTCATTCAGGTTACATTGCTCGTGTTTGTGTCGAGAGTTTCGGCACACTCAATGCAAGATATCAGGGAATTCAACAGATGACGCATTGCTTGTGTCCCTGAGCATGACACTTTGTTACAAACTCCTCTCATTCAGGTTACATTGCTCGTGTTTGTATCGAGAGTTTCGGCACACTCAATGCAAGATATCAGGGAATTCGACAGATGACGCAATGCTTGTGTCCCTGAGCAGGACACTTTGTTACAAACTCCTCTCATTCAGGTTACATTGCTCGTGTTTGTGTCGAGAGTTTCGGCACACTCAATGCAATATATCAGGGAATTCGACAGATGACGCAATGCTTGTGTCCCTGAGCAGGACACTTTGTTGCAAACTCCTTCTCTTAAACCAAGAAAGTTGGCAGACCGACCTGTGAGAGCAGAGAACGGTTTGTGTTTGCTGGGCCTGGGATCCAATCAATTGTTCAGAGCTGTGTACTGCAGTGAGTTGAACTGTTTAAGGGACATACTGGGAGCATATCGACCAGGGAAGTTGGCAGACCGACCTGTGAGATCAGAGAACGGTTTGTGTTTGCTGGGCCTGGGATCCAATCAATTGTTCAGAGCTGTGTACTGCAGTGAGTTGAACTGTTTAAGGGACATATTGGGAGCATAACGACCAGGCGTATTGAGGGATTATTTTGTCCCGGGAAGAGAGATTTCTCGTGTCTATTATTAGAGAATCTCTAATGTGCTTTGCATTCCACGAAACAACTTGTTTTCTGTGTACGGCGACCAAATCATGATTAATGGCATCATAATTTGTTTGTATGCCAGTGGTTGGAAACAAATAAAAATATTTGGTTTACAAACATACGACGTCATCGATATGCAAGTGTGTAAAAATGACTAATGTTTCTATTTTCTGCTTTCAAATAATTTGTTCTCGGTTTACAACCATACATACAGGCCACAGCAATTTTTGTTTCAGTGAATTTTATTTGCCTGTGCACTATTATGCTAGGGTGGAACTCGTGCGTGCTTGGGTGGCACTCGACCTTCTACCATGGACTTTTTCCAAATCTCGACTTGGGCTCAGGCTCCGGCTCTGGCTCCATGTAAACCACATGGAGCCGGAGCCGGAGCCTGAGCCCAAGTCGAGATTTGGAAAAAAGCCCATGTTGTCGAGATTTCTACAAATCACATTTTGCACTAAGCATGGCGACGCACATTGGATGGCTAAGTGTCATTGAACACAAACTCAAACAGTTACGTGGTTCCAGACCACAGTTCAAGTTGGAGCATACCCCAACGTTTAGGCGCATACTGGTAGGTGATCGTATAGCTTTAATATGGCGATACCATGTGGACTGTTTTGAATACCGTACCACAACAATTCACTTGTTTTCCATCCTAGTTTTTAGCCTAGATGTAGTCATTGAAACTCTACACTTCTATTTCCATGGTAAAACTTCCACTGGTGATTTGTCAGTTCTATGAATTATCAAGCTAGTTCTATGGCAAGGCAGAATTTCAGTTTGGAATAGGGAACCACGCTGTGTGCACGAGTAGTGGTATATACGCTTTTATAGACCTATAAATTGTACCTCCCCTCCGCCCACTGCCCCACCCCTTAAGGGGACTTGGTCCCTTTTTTATGCTTTATGGTGGGGGACTTTGACACACAAATCAGACCTGTCAATTGAACCCCCTCGAGAATTCCACAGCAGTGGGGCAGAAACAGAGAACGCCCTAGAACCATAGTATGCAGTCCTACATTTGACCGGTACCAAGTAGCGTTTGTTGGCAGATCGGAGAGTACGAGGAGGAATGTAGATCTGAAAGAGCTCATTCAGATACGCCGGACATTGGTGGTTGATAATTTTGAACACCATCAGTAATATTTTGAATTGAATGCGTTCGGAAATCGGGAGCCAGTGAAGCGCATGGAAAATTGGAGTTATGTGAGTGGCCTTTCTGGACAGAGTAATCAAACGAGCAGCAGAATTTTGTATTGATTGTAGTCTAAGAATATATGATTTTGGAAGTGCATATAGAAGGCTGTTACAAAAATCAAGGCGCGATGTAACGAAGGCATGAATCAATCGTTCAGTGGTCTTCTCATCTAAAAGTGATCGAATTTTCCCTATGCGCCATAGTGCGAATGTAGCCGCCTTGCATACCTGACCATTGTGCTTCCATGGAGCCAGACTGGTCAAGCAGCACACCTAAATTTTTCACCACTGATGACGCACAAACATCGTTCTCACCAACCGTCAAACACTGCCGAGCAGCTTATTCACTTGTTTAAAACGAGAAGAAAAATGGATGACATCGGTTTTTTCATCATTCAAAACCAAAAAATTAGTTCTCATCCAGTTGCGAATTTCGCCTATACATAATTCGAGAGGAGAAATAGCGTCAACACTAGTCTCGCACGATATGTACAATTGTGTATCATCGGCATAAAACATACAATTATAGACCATAGCGCTCAATTATGTCTTCGAGGGGTGAGGTATACAGGGTAAAGAGAATCGGTCCCAGAACCGAGCCTTGGGGAACCCCACAAGTAAGTGACAAATAACGTGACCTATTTTCAATCGACCCAACTGAGACACACTGCCTCCTATCTGACAAATAGGACCGAAACCACTTCAAGACAGTTCCCGTAATGCCGAAACGGTGCTCCAGCCTGTGCAAGAGGACATCATGATCGATCGTGTCAAAGGCAGCGGATAGATCTAACAACACCAACACGACATGTTTCTGTTTGTCTAGTGAGATCATGATGTCGTTATGCACACGCAGGAGCGCCGTCTCGACACTATGGTGAGCTCGGTATGCTGATTGGTGTTTCGTATATAATTTATGTTCTACCAGGTGTTCATCCAACTGTTGTTTGACGACTTTTTCAAGCACCTTAGACAAAAACGGAAGGTTTGATATCGGTCTATAGTTGTTTAATATGTCTGGATCCAAATTCTGTTTTTTCAGCAACGGTCGAATGACTGCAGTTTTAAAGTCCATAGGAACAATACCGGAGGTCAGGGACTGATTAAAAACTCGAGTGAAAAATGGCAAGATGGCATCTAAGCACCGCTTCAAAAGTGAAGTCGGCAGTGGGTCCAAAAAACACGACTTGCACGGAGATTCCATAATCAGACCCCGGACAGTCTCTGGTTGCACCATGTCGAACTCCGTCATAAAGTTTGAACAAGGGCTGTACTGAGTGGCGTCATTATAAGGACCAAGACCGACGCGCAAATCTGTAATCTTCCGATTGAAGAACTCAAGGAACTTCTCTGGCAGGAACTTCATTGGGACGTTGCCTGGAACCACAGTTGCCACATTTTTACCAGTAACTAGGTCATCAACGATCCTAAACAACCGTTTACAGTCTGCATTTTCAATTCGATCACGATGAAATATGGTCTTCATCTGGTCTGCATGACGGTTGTACGCTGAACGCTGAGCCTTGTACAGTTCGTGGTCAATCTCCAAACTGGACTGTTTCCACTTCCGTTCAAGTCGGCGGAGCGATTTTCGTTCCTCAAGCAGCTCTGATGTGATCCACGGCGCCCTCGGTTTATCGGATTTGGTAATTTGTTGTATTGGCGCCAAGTCATCTAAAACCGCCGTGACGGTAGTGCAATATGATTGTATCGCAGAATCAACATCATCAACCGTCACATGGTCTAATGTAGAAAGCTTCCCGCATAAACTCGGAATATCTACATCTGTCATACGGCGGCGAGTCAACACTGACTTGAGTGTAGGTGGACGATATATGTCAATTGTGAAATTAACGAGGCTATGGTCAGATGGAAGTTCATTGCTAACTGTCAGCTCATTCGTGATATTGTCAGATGCTCGAACTATAACCAGATTATGGCACTTTGTGTGGGTCGGTTCAACGACCAGCTGCCGAAGATCCATAGCCGATAAGAGTTCAACAAATTTCGCTCGGTCAGAGCAGCTGACGTTATCGTAGTGAATATTGAAGTCCCCAACTATGATAAGGTGGCCAGGTTTCACGATGACAGATTCCAAAAGAGATGAAAATTCCGTCATAAATACACTGGTTGTGCATTTATTTTTCGACGAAGGGGGCGGCCTATAAACAGCGATCAACGCTTATAGGAGCAAACGCGCATGTTTTGCTTTGCACCCCTGGGTGGGGTTTTGCAGCATAAATTTTGCCCCGGGGTGGGGATTTTGTCTTTCGAAAATTGTCAATCCCCACCTCTAAGGTGGGGTAGCCCTGGGGAGGGGTGGGGGAGGCAAATCATAGGTACATTAGCAGTGCATGTCCCTGTTTCTCAGATCTTCGCCTGTCAATATGCGACCATCAGGCAGTGTCAACATCTGAAGGTGCTTTATTTTCTTTAAATGAGGCCAGATTTCATCTGTGATGTGGATCCCCTCATTGAAGGACAGATTCAATGCGTTGAGGCTGGGCATACTACTCAATGGCACGGCCATGGCTTTCAAATCGTCACCCGTCAATGAGCAGTTCAACAGGGTCAACATCTGAAGGTGTTTCATTTCCTTTAATTGAGACCAGGGTGCACCTTTGCCACCAAGATCCTTATTGAAGGACAGATTCAATTCGGTGAGGTTGGGCATACTACTCAATGGCACGGCCATGGCTTTCAAATCATCAATCGTCAATGAGCACAGCCTCAGGCTCAACTTCTGAAGGTGTTTCATTTCCTTTAATTGAGACCAGGGTGCACCCTTACCACCAAGATCCTTATTGTCTGACAGATCCAATACGATAATGTTGGGCATACTACTCAATGGCACAGCCATGGCTTTCAAATCCTCATCCGTCAATGAGCACCAGCACAGGGCCAACATCTGAAGGTGTTTCATTTCATTTAATTGAGACCAGGATGCACCCTTGCCACCGAGATCCGCATTGAAGGACAGATTCAATTCGGAGAGGTTGGGCATACTACTCAATGGCACGACCATGACTTTCAAATCCTTATCCGTCAATGAGCAGCTCTGCAGGGTCAACGTATGAAGGTATTTCATTTCCTTTAATTGAGACCAGGGTGTACCCTCGCCACCAAGATCCTTATTGCGGGACAGATCCAATTCTGTGAGGTTTGGCATACTACTCAATTGCACGGCCATGGCTTTCAAATCTTCACCCGTCAATGAGCACTCACACAGGGTCAAAATCTGAAGGTGTTTCATTTCCTTTAATTGAGACCAGGGTGCACCCTTGCCACCAAGATCCCTATGGCGAACCAGATATAATCCGTTGAGGTTGAGCATACCACGCATTAGCTGGTCCACCTCTACCCAGGTCAATGAAGAGGCAGGAAGGTTGAAGCATCGGAACACTTCTACCCTGCGTACCATGTCATTATCCTGGTCAACTGCAATCTTCAAAAGGTACAGAAACGATTGCATCGCCTCTATACCATATTCATCCAGTTCTAAACACTGTTGAAAAACAACGTTTAAAAACGCTTCCGAGGGCAGTGCGTCTGCTTGACTCTCATAGAAGCACGCCAGACCCAATTTCCTTTTCTTGTCTACGTCCATTTGCTTCTCTTCCAACAACAGCTGTAAAACTGCATCTGTGCAGTCGAAGTTGTCGCCGCAACAGAAACTGAGTAGGTACTCCAGACTTTCTAAATTGCAGTTTGCAAAATTCCCGTGGAATTTGTGAGGGTCATTTTGAAATAGATTTTGGCAATATTTAGCAGCGCAGTATTCTTGAAATGTCTTGTGAATAAACTGAATGCTATTGTGAACCTTCAAACCCTTCCGAACACTTTGGCGAGTGAGGATACCGGCTTTTATAGCAATATCAAGATTGTCCTTGTCAAACTCCGTTTCTTTGAATGAAAGTCTCTGCTCTGGGGAAATGAGGCCACTAAGAGCAACCTTACCTAACTTGATAATAATGTCTGCTACTTCTAACATGCCAAGGCCTTTTCTTCCGAATATGTATTCTATTCCCATCGAGTACAGACGCGACATTGTTTCAGGCAGCGTACTTGATTCATTCCACAACAGGCACATCAACAGCAGAAGCATGGGACTCTTTGCCAATTCACGAAGAAGAATCGACGACTTGATCCTATCCGAAAGCCCACGTCCCTTGCTCTCTTCGTTTTCGTAATACCTTTCTACATATCGCTGTACGTTTTTTTGTGTAAATCCCGTGACGTTAACTAGCGCGAAAGGTTTCACAATCATTGTTGAACTTGTCAATCTAGCCCTATGAGAAGGACGGGTTGTTACAATCACAAAACACTCTCTGCCAATTTTCCTGTTAAGAAGTTGTAAGACAGTACCAAGTTTTTCCTTTGGTTTGATATCAGTTGTCATGAATTCATCAAAACCATCCATCAATATAAGAACCCTTTTGGGGTTTTCTCGAATAAAATGTTCCAAGTGAGATTTGTCTGCGCGCGTGTCGTCAGCTAGAAGCTGATCAAATATTGCGTCCACTAAGTCTGAATCTTGACTCAGTGCGTTAAATTTCAACACAAACACGAGCTTGAATTGCTTCAGTACCTCATTATTGCCTGTTGCCCAGTCGTAGGCAATTTTGTCAAGCAAGGTTGTCTTCCCCAGTCCAGCCTGTCCCTCACAAATTACTCGTTTAACGAGATGACCATCTTTTGTTTTAATGCCGAACATATCCCCATAAGACTTTACTTCACCTTGTATGCTATCATCTACACCCAAGTGACGCTTGGTGTACATATCCCAATTGGGCCTCTTGTCTTCATCATCCCATGGGTGCATCTGCACATAGCTGCCAGTGGTAGTGTACCACTTTTTCAATTCTTCTTCACATCTATCAGCAGCCTCCTCGGTCTGACGGCTGGGAAGAGACTCTCCTGTTGAACGTCAAGAAGAACTATGGTATTAAAGATTATTTGTCCAAGCACCAATGGGGAAAGAAGGATCAATTTATACGTGAGCATTAAAAAGAGCCGTGCGAAATTACATAAATTCTTATTGCATAGCTTGCCTTTTTCATGGGCCTAGGGACCTCAAAACGGCCGTGGATGTAAGGTCTACTTTCAGAAAAAGGTGCATAGTGCATAACGACAGCTAATCTGCCTATTGTTAAACAGGCTGAAAGTTGCCAAAGTGGCACCCATAAGAATAATAATCTACAAAGTTCGGATGTCAAATGCAGAGTCATTTTGTGCAGATCGTAAATCATGCTTCCGTGGTCAACATTGGACAACAAAGCCACAGTGCCTAAAGATATACAGTCTGTGCGTTTCACTTTTAAATGAGACATCAACGAAAAACATCGACCAACGTTTAGTTATCGAACAATTACTGTCAATATTTTGAATTATGCTACGTTTACACCATGTCCCCGGCAGTCCCGGCGCCCCGGTAGAGGAGCACCGGGGAGGCACCGGGATGGACGTCGGGGAGCGTAGGGGACCAGGGTGGCGAAACGTGAATGACCGTATTACGTAGCTCACCCTTGCCACTGGCCGGTGACCGGCCAGTGAGCAGCTCTGTCAAATTTTGCCCCGGCAGTCCCGGCACTAATGATAATCGTCCTGGGCCGCAGTGGAACGGGGCTTCCGTCACATGGCGTGACGGACCGCAGAGTGCCTTTACTCACCAGGGTGTGGCACCTTGGGCTGCCGGGGAACTCTGATCGCGGCCGGTGCCTCGCGCTCCGCCACGTTTGGAAGCCCGGCACCCCACGGTCTGCCAGGGCCCGACACGGTAGTGGCCACAGCACGGTGTGAATGCGGTCTGGTGAACTTTGGTGCGCCAAGGTGTGTGACGGTTATTGCTCACGGCCAGTTACGCCTCACTGCATCGCGCTCCAGGACGAAGTGAAAATGAAGTTATAGAGCGCACTATTCACACCCATCAGGGCTCACCGGGAGACCACCGGGTGACCACCGGGGCATGAAACGTGACAGCTGCCACGTTCAGTCGCAGGGCGCCGCAGCAGACCCTCGCACACCGTCGGGAACGTATTGGGCCGGGACAACAAACGTGACACGAACGGGACGGACGTGAGGCACCGCATCAGAACTTAGCAGGCCGGCCTGGAACGTGGACCCATCTGTAGTGAAACGGCGCTTGAAACGTAGCGCGCCGTCCCGGTTCCGGGGCGCGCCGTCCGCCTCGCGGCCCGGAACCGGCACGGCGCGCCACGCTTTCCGTACCCGGACGTAACGCACCGTGGTAGAACGCAACACACCGGCCCAACTAGGGCCGAGTCGAGCCAAAGTAATAAAAAGACAATAAAAGTTCCACGGCACACTACGTTTTGGCCAAACCGGGGGGCCGGGACTGCCGGGGACATATGCTGTAAACGTAGCATTATTGGCGATCCAAAGTAATTCAAGGCATATAGATTTGCCCAAGTCTGACCTGTGTTTGGGTCTGCAGCGCCCAGCGCACAACGCTGTTTCTTACGTCTTAGAAAGTCTTCCGAGACAGAAGAAAAGAAAATTGACAGGTCACTAGTCCAAAGGGGGCGTTGCACGTCGCGGATCACTGACCAAATACCAAGTCAGACTTGGGCAAGTCAATATAGACAAGGCACAAAAGCGGCCGTACAAAACAGCGTTTTTCACAGGGTTACCGAACGGATGTGTAAAGTTCAAAATATGTTTTTTTTTGTAAAAATTCGTTCAGAGAATAAACTATAATTTGCTGAGAACCACGGACTGTATATCTTTAAGACATTTATGGAATAATCCGGCCCTGGAGTGAGGTAAGATTTCATTTATTTTATTTCGTCTCAAGAATCACATCAACTAACGTGTACACAACAAAATACAATTTACAAAAAATCTCAAACAAGGTTAACTGTCCTTGGAGATCGTCAACAGCAAATTGGATAGCTCGGTTGGTTTTATGTATGTTTGACCGGGGTACCTCGACATTCACGTTTTTCTGAATTTGCTCAGTGATGTGTTGCACTGCATTAATTAGGTAGTGGTATAACTGAATCTTTATACCTTTAATAGTACATATATGTATAGTAAACACTTTTACAAGTTTGGTGTGGGGCCACTGTAGTATGTATAGAGCGATGTATAGTTATGACGTATTAACTTTGGTTCCCCATTAGGGACCCATAATTAACAAGCGAGGCTTCTTTGGGTTCCTCTGCACTTTCCCTTTTCCTTTATATAATGAGCGAATGTAATGTTTTGACTGGTTATTTATTTTGTGAAAAGTGTGGAAATAAAACGAATTGAATGGTACGAATTAGGTACGATTACCGGTAGCTACGATTTGGTTACGATTGTGTACAGCGTATACACAATCGTAACCAAATCGTACCGAATCGTGGGGAATTCGTGGCAAAAATCGCACAGTGGGAGGCCCGCTTTAGAGAAATATTTCCTCCAAGAATGCGACTTTGGTCAAAATGATTCCAATTACCTTGTGCATGAATACGAGGATGACTGATCTGACTGGCGAAAGGAACAGGCTCATATTCAGGGCCGGATCGAGGATTTTGAAAAGAGGGCGCGTGAAATTTGTAAGCATGAAATGCTGATGACAATGAAATAGCGAGCGCGTAGCGCGAAGCCCTGACGGCTTCTAGATGGATTCTATGCTCTTTGGTGCGATCTGAGGCAATATTTAATCACTTTAAGCAGGAAAAATGTGCACAAAAAGTGGAATTTTTATTGTTTATTTTATTTTTTTTGAAAGGGGGCTGGGGGGCGGGGCGTGCTCCCCCCACTCCTGGATCCGCCCCTGATAGTGTTCAGTTTTGAAAACTGAAATCAATTCTTACCAATAACAAAACGCCATTACTAAAAACAAAAAACAATATTTTCAGATTCGCATGGACTAATAGAAAGAGTCGTCTGAATATACATACCCAAGACTAAACGTTTTTCCACGCTCGAGTCTTTTAACAAGTCTTCAAAGAACCTGCAAGCTTTCTCGTACTCGTGATGCGATATCTCTACCTCAATTGCCATGCAACTTTTGTCTTCCGGAGTCAGCTCTTCTGTGATGAGGATATCCGTGAGTTTTGTTGACAGTTCCCCAGAGGTGAACATCGCCCAAAGTTTGTCCAGCCCTTCCCTGCTCTTGACGCGCAGTAGGAATTTGAGGGACCCATGTCCTACTTGATCCAGATGGGTGTCGCATGCCTCAAAGACACTGAGTAGCAACTGTATACCTGCTGTCTTTCCTTTTTTCTTCAGACGAAACAGCATGTCATACGCCTCTTTCGTCAATGTTTTATCCACCGAGCCGTTATTTGTTACATTGACGGTTGCCGTAACATATGCTGTACAAACAGAAACCGCAGGCTTTGGTTAAAAAACGTACAAGGTACGGGGTTTGCAAACACCAAACGGCAAAACAACAAAATAACTATAAAATACTGCTTTTGGCTGCATTTCATACCTAAATTTGAAATGTATGAACTTTGATTGCAAAACCGATCGTTCATGCAGATCTTTAATACAGAAAAGAGATAATGCTTGCATGCTTTATAATTACAGGAAATTTGTACATGTGGTCTGTTTCCAATCTGTTAAGGCATGCGTCATTTCCTTAGACCAGCTTAATTAAGGTAATATTTATTTTAGTCTGAGACAAAATAAGGGCGTTTTCATTGTCTTGGTTGCCATATGGATTTTTTGTTTCATCTGGGGCAGGGCCAGGGAACAAAACAAGCCTGATTTTTTTCAGTGCGCGTTAAACTCCAAATTTCCTTCTACGTCGCTTTTTCTCAGAGCAGTACGGTGCATTTAATTTCGAACAATTAACAAAGGAACAAACTTAGGTATCTGTATAAAGAATGTCAGTATAAAGGATTAAAATGCATGTCCACAAAATAGATGGCAGGTGGAGAGCACATGGGCGTGTACAGGTGGCGGCATAACACATGTATTCTATAACTGTGCCTCATCCTTTTCACCATATGTATTGGATTTTATATTTTTTTTTACATACCAAAATGAAAGGTGTTGTCAGCAGTAGCTCCTATGAAGATGGGGCAGTTGGTAGTGTGACCTGCCTCGGGTGACCTTGCTTGAACAAGGTCTACAGCAGGCGTAATATCTCCTCCTATAGAACGAAATGCATTATAAAACTTGTATTTCGTTCTCAAAACCACACGTGTGTGGTTTATACACTGATAAAAAAGGGCAACATTTTCCCAACTTTTTACCCAACGTTGGTTCAAATATCAACATACACATCTTTGGGGCGCATAATGCATAACTGGATGTTGGGTAACAGCCTTACCCAAGCCGTACTGTATGCACAATTATTGGTTAAACTTAATCAACCAATCTTTCGGTGAATGTGCATATCCAATTATTGGTTAAAAGTTAATTATCCAACGTTTGGGTAAATGTGCATGGCCAATACACGAAATTGTTGGTTCAATTCAATCATCCAAGGTTTGGGTAAGATTGCATAGCCAATTGTTGGTTACTATTTCACCAACTGGTGTTCTCCCCTCCCCAACTTGTCCCAATCATTTGGCACAAGGAAGAGCTAAACGTTGGGCATCTGCTGACAAATGATTGGTGTTTTCACATTGTAATAAAGGACACTTTTGTATATTTAATATGTATAGTAATGCACCTATCAATTGTTTCCCCCACCCCGCCCCCCCTCCCCCCCCCGCGCTACTCCACCCCCTAGGTGGGGGTTTGGTCACATTTTTCATGCCCCAGGGTGGGGCATTTGGCCCATTATCTGTGCATTTTTGCGCATGTTTTGCACCCGAGCGAGGGGATTTTTGTCACCTAAATGTTGCCCCAGGGGTGGGGATTTTGTCACGCAAAAAATGACAATCCCCACCTCTTAGGTGGGGTAGCCCGGGGGGGGGGGGGGGGGGGGGGAGGGGGGGGGGGAACAATTGATAGGTGCATAACGCCTATTCAATATTTATCCACACTATAATCCGTTCATGGTGGAACAGCATATAGTGTACTTCGCAAATGCCATTGTCCTGAGAAAACTTTTGGCTCCAAACCGGGATTATTTTCTTATCTCACGATCCTACCAAAGAAAGCTGGGAAGAGAGCAGCTGGAAAGCCTAAATGACCTTAATATTTTTACGTAATCAGGGTGCATGTGATGACGTCATTGAAACTGGCATAGTTAAAATGTCCACACATGTAGGAACATTTCGTCCCGTAGAATTTTGGTTAAATTTTCAACCACATTGTCTCTATTTGCATCACTAAAATAGACACATTTTGTAACAATTTCCAGTTTCAACTGTTATAGATGCATTATCTACAAGATCAAACAAAGCACAGATAATTTAGTTGACACCTTCATATGGGTGAAGACATGTTACTAAATCCTTTGGAATATTGGAAAGCTGCTTAAAGGAGATGAGCAGATCACAATTTCCAATGGGTGTTGAGATTTTGATTCCATATCATGCGTCATATTTTTCTCATTAACATTCTGAAATTAACAATCCAGGGGCGCCCCCTTTTAAAAAACAAAGCCGTTAGGGCTTCGCGCTACGTGCTCGCCATCTCATTGTCATAAGCATTTCATGCAATCCGTATAGTTACAAGGGTATCGTAACAAATCCATCGCAGTTTTGTGAACTAATTTATCGGTTACATAAAACAGTGCAGTGATTACACCAACATTTTAGCTTCTACATGTATATCCCAATTGGAGATTGCAATTCCCATGGATGATATTTAGGAGAGGTGTTTTATGTAATTGTTAGGTTAGAACGAAATCCACATTTTGGAGAAACAAATCTGGACAAGCTCATTTAAAATGTTGATAACTTTAAGACATTCAACATAGTGATATAGGTTCTCTTTTTACCCGATGTTTGTTTTCCAGCATCTTGGAGCGCTGCTCGGTGTGATTCTTTCTGTACACTCTCCAACACGCCTGATATATGATATATATTGATGGTGCATCCAGTTGGGTTAAGGATGGGAATGTTCCCTGAACCTGCTATTTGATGTACTGAAGCCGACTGCTGCAGTGCAAGTGGAATGGGTGGAAACGGAACGATTCCTGAAATTTAAGCAAATTGCCAGAAAACAACAATTATGTCAATCAACCAGTTATTAGATAAAAATGTACAAAAACCAGATAACATCTTATCTAGACCTGATTTGGTAATTACAGAGTCCAAGCATGTTGTCTGGTCACCTTACATCCCGAGGTGGTTCCTTTTCTGGTTGTCTGAACTCTTTATGACCAGGGGCCAATTTCATGGCGCTGCTAAGCACGAACATTTGCTTAGCACAGGATTTGTGCTAAGCAAATTTGTGTGCTTAGCAGCGCCATGAAATTGGCCCCAGAGCTTGCTGCTTGCTTTCTGTCCAATCCTGGTTGTCTGATCTCCTAGAGCTCTTCACGGCCAGCGCTTGTTCATTACCTATTAATTGTTTGTTTTCGGTTGACTGCATGGTCGTCCTACAACCATAGTGTAATGCCTTTAATGATTCCTTTCCTCACCTGTTTGTTCCTGGTTGTCTGGTCTCCTTATGGCCAAAGCTTGTTCCTCGCTCGTCTCATCCTGGTTGTCTTGTCTCCTTATGGCCAAAGCTTGTTCCTCGCTGGTCTCATCCTGACTTTTCAATGTCCTTACAGCCCGAGGTTCGTTTTCCGTTTTCTGTATTTTGCTATCTCCATCTTGTTGCTGGTTTTTTCCTTTGTCATGGTTTGTATCCATGATAAGACCTGTAAGTATAATCAATCAGAAATACGCTTTATAAACTCTCAAACTTTCCCACAGATTAATAAAAGTCGATTCAAAACATTTGTAAGCAATGCATTAATGTTTTAATTTGAAAGCACAGTCAGGTGCCATGGGTAATACTTATAAATCCACGAAATACAAACTAACTTTGAAGTCTTTCATGGAAGTTTTGATTTGTTAACAACGTCAACAAACTTCAACGTACAACTGTTGCTTTATTGGTAAACGAGGAGGAAAGGCCCACTTGATGACATTCCCAAACAAATATTTCTGTTAGCAAATAAAGGGGGAATCAGGTTGGCATATAGTGGTTATTTCCTCGGCTTCCACCTCTGTGGCCCTGGTTCGATTCCCGTCCGGGTCGCGTGTTTTTTTTTTTTTACACCACAGCGAGGGGTACACTCCAATTTTTCAACCCGAATAGAGTCTACTAAAAGTTTCCAATGACTGATACTTCTCCAGTGACAATCTTGGAAATAGCCAAAACTCTTACTCACTATTAGAGAAAAAGAAGAAACCAAGAAATTTCGAAAAATCCCTAACAACACTTAGATTCGAACCTAGGGACGTTATGATTGCAAGTCGAGCTCTCTTCTAACCAGACCACGAAGCTGGTTGCAAATTGATCGCATTTAAAACCCTAAATTCTTTTAAAATAACTATACTCTAAACCCTAACCCTAAACCCTAACCTATTATATAGTCTCCTCTCAAGACGCTAAAAATTTACAAAACCCCTCATTTTCCCCTCGCAGTGGTGTAAAAATAAATTACGCGTCCAGGGGTCGATTTCACTAACGTTTACGATCCTTCGTAACTCAAAATGCGATGGATTACCGCTCCGTAACTCGTGTTGCGTCCTAAGATCAATTACAAGAAACTTGCGATGAGTGTACCGATGCATATCTGCCATGGCAACG
This sequence comes from Henricia sp. BOLD:AAB3569, assembly GCA_037783545.1. Classification (NCBI taxonomy): domain Eukaryota; kingdom Metazoa; phylum Echinodermata; class Asteroidea; order Spinulosida; family Echinasteridae; genus Henricia; species Henricia sp. BOLD:AAB3569. The sequence goes on along the minus strand of JBBELK010001010.1, from coordinate 38,129 downwards.
CACCGTAAGCTCCGATGAGGCAATGGGTCATCGTAGCGTACTTTTTGACCAACGATGGTCGTGGTTTTTGCCGTTTTTGGAAGACGAAACGAACTCTGGCTCCCCAAAAAACTGATTGTCACCCTTAATAGATTATATGCTAAGCGATAATAAACGAGATAACATTTTTAAATTCTACACATACGACTTTAGCAGGTGACAAAGTGTCACCTTAAAACTGTTCAGTGTCGATGTTTTTACTGCATGCAAAGCGCAAAAACACGGAAGCTATGCTGCGGCTGCTGCCGCGCGCTGCAGCTAGCTGTTGGCCATCCATTGTCTACGTCGGCCATGCACAACGTTGTGTACGTGTACATGGAATCCTACGCGCGACTTAAAAACGCGAAAAACAAAAACCGCCCACGCGCTTGGTGACTGCACAAAATGTATTGGTACGCGTCCCGCAAGCTGCGCGCCAAATTTAACGCGCGATTGCACTACGCAGAACGGACACGGGACCTTTTGAACTCGTGTAGCCAACGGCCGTTTTATTAAAAACATAATTCAGCACAGCAAACAGCCTCAGAGTAAATATGCAAATATCCTTAATCGATAATCGAACGCATCACGCTTACGATAGGTTTGGTGAAATCCACCGCAGCACCTATCGTAGCCACGATCCATCGCAGCCGTACGATTCATCGTAAACTTATTATGGACCTTAACTTACGAAGAGTTTGGTGAAATCGACCCTGGGTCAAGTATGTGGATTGGGTTCTCAGTCCCTGCTTGATTCCGTGGGTTTTCCCCTCACTTTCGTGTGCGGGGTTTTCCTCCTTCCTCCTACCTCTGAGAATTTCGTCCTGTTCTTTCCCATTCCTTGGCAAATCATCCAGCCATTCGATTCCCTTAGGGGATCATACGAGAGTGAGCGGCAGGGTACCGAACATGATTGTACATGTATGCACATGTATGCACATGTATATACACATGTATATACACATGTAAATATATATGAAAATACATGTATGTACATGTATTTATACACATAAACATGAAAACGTGTACCGGTATGCACGTGTATGTGGAAGGAAAAGCATGGCTTCAATTCTCGTATAGCCAACTGCTCTTGCATACTTAATTCATCCAGTGTATATATATGGATGGTGTCGACCCGTATCGAACGCCATCTTTATTTACAAACACATGATACATAATACAGCGCCGGACGGCTGGTAAGGCGTGTAGCCCCCTTTTGTTAATTTTAATTGGTCAACAACGTAAGCACAAAATGTCTGTCAAGGAAACTACCCCACAATCAGATGGCAGCCATTTGATACCGTCTATATGGAACAGTGTCCTAAAAGTTACGAATGCCCTTTAAACTGTGGTTCCTGTTTTACAGCCAAAACTGTGAAAATGTTGACAACTTTGGATGGAACGCCCCCAACGGTTTAATGCTGAACAAACGAACTATTCATGGTCATGTGATGATTATGTGAAAACTTCCGACTTCAACTGTAAGTAAGTTTAATTTAAATTTGTTGAAAAATGACTGAGTTATTTGATCAAAAGTATATAGGACATGTTTTTTGACAAGCGGTACACAATTATTATCCATGATCAAGACATACACATGGGTAACAGCCAGACAAGGAGAGATATATACCAAGCGGACCCGGATGAGCCGCTGACGATTGAAGATCTAGTGGAAATTGAACGCAGTACAAATTTGACAGTATAAATAAATGTCATCCTTGGACTCTAAAAACATTATTTTTAGTCAAAAATAACTACCGTGCAGTAGAAAATCAGTCAGTATGACCATGGTATAGACCTTATGCACGGCGGCCATGATAGAGCGCAGACACATCGTCACAGTGCGTCATGTATGAGTAGGAAATTTGTGGGTCTATTGTCAGTATGACCATGGTATGACTAAATTTTCTAATCATAGTGACTATAGATGTCAAATTAGATATCTAGTTGAAACAACTATACCAGGCGAATTCAGAGTCATTGTTAGTAACTATATCAGTAAATAAAATAGCAATGTGTTGACCGTTTTCTATAGTCAAATTTGACTTGGGTGTTTTTACAGTTTGCGGGTCTCCACCCAATTTGCAAAAAGGTCAGCCTACCTTTGGTGCGGGAATGTTTGATCCGACTCGCAGATGTCGCTGTTCCTGGTGCTTCGCTGGTCGGGCGCTATCGACTCGGATCTTTAATATGCGGGATCCAACGGCGTCGCCAAGAATGGGTGGGAGTTGGTCTGGGGGGCACGTGCTCCCCGAGAGAGTGTCGTGCCCCCCAAACGATGCTCGAAGTTTGCACAAATATAGGCCTAATGTGTAAGCTACTTTGCCTGCCCCCTTTCCAATGTGCTGTGCAGGTGTGCCACCCCTTGGCCCACCACTTCGAAAAGTCTGATGGTCACGCCGCTTGCTAGGATTCCTCTACGCTACTCCGAGTGGGGTTATATTCGATTTTTGTTCACATTCAGACGTCTTTAAGTTTAACTATCCCCTATAGGTCCGGCCAATACAACATCTGCTCTGATTCTGTCGTCGCCGTCACCGCCCCCTAGGATGCTGTATGTATACGCATCACGCCACATCCTCACGTGACACATCCAGGGTGCGTTTTTCCCAACGGGGTAAAGTCCGCGTTGCTTCTGATTGGTCTAAAAATATGCATATTGATGTTTTTGTTGATAACTATAACTAAACACAAATCCACACTTTGTTGCGAGAGTGTTCAAGTCTTCTAAATTAATAACTTGGACAAATTATGACAGAAATTAAGAAATGAACTTGCATTTAGTCATTCGATATATGACCATACTATTACTAGCGTATTATTATTATTAATCATTTTGTCTGTATAGTGATTCTGATTGGTTGAAAGTCTTTACTTTAGCAACCATATCAGGCTGCCCAGAATGCGAAGCTGTTGTGATGTACCGGTTACGACCGGTTCAGGGGACCAGTTATAACTGGAACCTCCATTCAAGGGGCTTTTTGAGCTCGTGTACCCCGGGGAACGGTGCCGGTGCAAAATAACAATGGAGATCTTTAGACTCATACAAGTTCATAAAATACACAGCTAGCTGCAGCCGATTTCACGAATCCTATAATACGCACTGCGTAAGCCCGCTAGCGCAACTTTTTATTTTTGATTATAGAATGGTTTATGAGGATCGAGGGGAGTGGGGGTACGGGTGGGGCGTGAAGAGGTTCGAAGGCCACGTAGGACTTTACATGGACTGTAAAATGTTGATATATTTCATAACACTTACAAACAAAGTTGATAAGTAGTATTTCGGGGAGGTCTTAAAAAATACTATATACTCACTGTAATTGATATTAAATAAAGAACAAACAAATTAATCATGATCATGTGATGATCACGTGGTTCGACCGATTAAACGTTATCTCGTGGTAAACAACAGTTGAAGTGGTATCTCTCTGCATAAGCGTCGCGTCGGGGTAAAGTCCGCATTTACAGAATATGGGCAATAAAGAGCAAAATGTTACATCCTATCCTACATCTCCTTTCCTGATATCTTGCGACTTATTTAGAGCTTTTCGTGGGGTGCGGTGGGGAAAATACCGTACGCTGCAGTTAAGATACATGCACTAAGTCTATGGAGTCCCTAAGTGTTTTCAAAGAAAAACTTGAAATTTTCTCACTGCGAAAGTCACGTTTCCTCACAAAATCTAAACATTTGAGGCACTGTCATATATACATTGTAAATAAATAGTGGCGAACATGTATGCTATTTATACCATAAAGAATTAAATAAAATGCACAAACGGGTTTATATTTAGCCTAAATGACTTACCGGGCCGGTCGCGGAATTCAACCCAAAATCTGGAAAATACACGCCATTGGGCAGTATAGCCCACAACAATTAGAAATTATGTGCAGTAACGACTGAATTCCCTTACCATGCACAGTAAACTTAGGATATATTAGGCCCGCTTCAAACGTCGCGCTTATGCCATGTCGAATTAAATTTAACTTGATTTGTTAAATTCGACACGGCACAAGCACGACGTTTGAAGCCATTTGGCTCGGCAAAATGAGTTCGACACGGCAGAAGATTTTAGCTCGACAGGGTCTGCCGTGCTAACTCAATTTAGTGCGGCACAAGCACGGCTTGGCTTCAAACGTCGTGCTTGTGCCGTGTCGAATTTAATTCCAGTTCGAAGTTGGTCCGCAATTTTGTTCCGACTAGGAATGCGCATGCTCGCAGCGCGTATGTGAGTAAAGAAATAACCAACAAACAAGTGCATCAAAATGATAAAATGGCGACGTACAATGGACAGAATGGAAAACGCACGTGCACAACGTCCATGACGTGCACAATACTCATCCGCCATGTTGAATGTATTTAAGCTCGACTGGGAGTTTGCAATTAAGTTCGACGTTTGAAGCCACTGCTGTGCTAACGTCGTACCAACGTTGAATTTATTTCGACACGGCATAAGCGCGACGTTTGAAGCGGGCCTAAGTTGTCAAACAATTTCAAACTTTTCGACATTGGTCGAATAGTTAACTTATCCGACATCTGGGCAAAACATTGCCCATCAACATTGGGCAAATAAAATACCCAACGATTGGGTAAATTGTCCTCTACCAACATTTGGGCATGTAGCAAACCTCAACAGTTGGGTAATGTCATGCGTTATTTTATTGGGAATTTTGTAGATAACCGTTATTTTTGGTTTTAAAAATGGCCGACTTGCTCAACAACTAGGCAAAAATACCTCGCACACTATGGATAGCATTTGTTGCCGTGCTTGTGCCGCACTAAATTGAGTTAGCACGGCAGACCCTGTCGAGCTAAAATCTTCTGCCGTGTCGAACTCATTTTGCCGAGCCAAATGGCTTCAAACGTCGTGCTTGTGCCGTGTCGAATTAAACAAATCAAGTTGTATTTAATTCGACACGGCAAAAGCGCGACGTTTGAAGCGGGCCTAAGTGACATTGAAATTAACAATTAGCTGGTTTTATACACAAATCAAAGGATGAAACTGCTGCAGACAAAGGGACAAACTCAAATTTGTTTTTATTTCAGAAACAAGTGACATTTGAAAAACAAAGAACAATGCAGCTTTTAAAACAGCAACAGTAGCCCATTGATCCATGTTTGACTCAAACTTGTTAGGATCGTTGCAAATTACATACATGTACTAAACAAACTCAGTAAACTGATGCAGTTCATGGTATTAAGAAGCCACTAACAATGACAACTTGTAAACAAGTTTATCGGGATAATTCGTCTGTTGTCCCGAGATGACATCACAGCTTTGCTCATGAATATGCAAATTCTCATTAGCATAAAAATAGAAAACTTGCAATTACACCAAAACGCAACGATCAAATTCTGTAAAATAGATCATAGTGTGTTCAACACATCCTTTACTACGTGTATTATTTCATGTAATAAAAATCCTATTTCATGCGTCCGTTAAAGGCACAGGCTCGTCAGCGCCAATTTCGTGTCAAGAAATACACAGCTCCATGCCTTTGCTACATACACGGAGCTGTGTATTTCGTGGTACGAATTTGGCGCGCGCATTGCTGACGAGCCTGTGCCTTTAACGCACGAATAGGCCTTTTGGGTTAGAGTCAAACCGGTCCTCGTGCCGATTCGCGTCCCGGACGGAGTCGCCCGACCTCTCCCCTCTTTTTTTCATCCACCATTTATTTCTTCTTTTCTTATTTAGGTCAGTCGGAATTTCGTCGTCCGTGTAGGACTTTAATACTTAACCAGACCTAAACAAGTTGGGTCCTTATTTATTGTTGAAAGTAGAAATCGATGTTAAAAAGAAATTCTGAGGGTCTTTTTCGCGTTTTTGTCGGTTTTTGACGCTGGAACTACTTTGTTTTTCCCGGATTCACAGCGAGTGCGTCGCCATTAAACAGGAAACCGATTGTTACTTCGCGACAGACCATACCATTATTTGTGGGGTGTGTGGTTTTTAGAAAATTGAAGCACATTGTCAATGTATACATTATGCAACCATCAGAATTGTAGCTCATAACATTTAAAATGTTTTAACATTATGCTGTAGTAGAATAAATTCTTCTAATTTCAAAATTTAAATCGTTGATGTGTTTTTTTTTTCTTGTGCATTTCCTGCTATAAAATCGACCACTCTGATGATTGGCACCTAAGTCTGGGATCCATGCCAGTGAAATCTAAATATACGGCATTTTAACGTCATGTCAGAGAGCCAGACTGAAATGTCCTTTTCGTGTATGGCGCGGCGCCGGCTGGCCAGCAACAATCATGATTTTCATGGATGGATCGCGAAAGATTGCTGTGTATATGAGCAACAAATTACTCGTAAAAATAGAGTAAGTAATGAAGGTAAAAATAGTATAGTAAGCTTTATGTTGCTAGCGGTCCGTGTTTGCTAATTCGTGGTTTTAGTGGCATAAATTCACAACTGAAAAACACACTCCAGGCACCAGCGCAGTGTACACGGTACAGTGAACAAGTGACAGCGACAGTCGTCCCGTTTTAAGACATCTCGACCGGTCACGGTCGAAAAATTCGGAGAGAATTTGGTGGTTGATCATGGAAAAACTATCATGCACGTTCGCGAGTTGAAACTCCATGCACTAAGTCTATGGAGCATGACAACAAAAATCCTAAGTGTTTTCAAAGAAAAACTTGATATTTTCTTATCGTGTTTCCAAACCAAATTTTACACTTTCTGGGGCATTTATGATCATGACATTGTTACTTTTATTAGGAAGAATTAGTGGCGAACGTGTACGATATTTATACCGTTCATCATGTCTTACGATCACGACCTTTTGCACAAAACATATGAGACTAAGTGTTTCCTCACAAACATTTTTTTTTCTAACTCAAAAATGTGGGTATCTCCATCAAATTTGCACTTACCGATGCTTGAGTCATTTAAAAAAAAGAAAAACATTCTGATCAACTTCTTAACCCTCAGTGCCATTTATTAGTAATGTTAACTTGTTATTCATTTTTCAGTTCAACAGTGAAGGGGACAAGGCACCAACCACCAGGTGCATTAGGGGTCAGGGAGTGAAGATTTCACTTACCTGAACAGTGATTGGATCAAAACTGTCAATGAGCGAAGACTTCAGATGCAGCACATATTGTCCACACCTGTACCTACATTTGAGGCTCGAGGATAAACAGGATGACATCGCCGGTGAACCCAAACATATGAGCAAGCGTCAAATGCCAACCAGGTATTCATCAAGTGATCTACAATTGTATTACACTTGTTTTAAAGTCTAAAATTGTTTTAACGTCTAAAATTGTTTTAACGTCTGTATTCTAAGCATCGATTTTGAAGAATGTAGATATGGAAGAATGTAGAATGTAGATATGGATATTAAACAATTTTTTTTAAATTAGCTAATTGTTTTTTTTCCCTAGATCATTCTCCCGAAGAGGTGTATTTGGCATTTGGAAGAGAGCAGCCAACCCATGTCCACTCATTCCCAATAGGAGATGGACCCGCGAAGGTGAAAGTCGTTCCCAAATGGCATGAAGGTGATACCCACCAGCAGCAACTTCAAGACATTGTTTACGTGACTGGAAAACTTTTAAAATTAGGAACAGCAGCATTACATAAGTGTTACAGTACAAGTAATTAATTGTATTTCCTTGTTATCTACACTACTTGACTCGCATTCTTGTCATTCCATTCCCTCATTGTGTGTATTATGCAATCAGTTCATTTCTCCATTGTATGTGTTGTGCAATCACCTACAGGTACAATACGTTCTAAAGAAATCACCGAATTGTCATAATAATGCTTTGCGGGTTGAAGCTGTTTAATAAAGTGTTAAATAATTTGGAACATGTTTTATTTCCCCACAATTACAGTCGTAGTAATATGTTGATAAAGAGCCTTGTAGAAATTTAAGCCAATGCATGAAAGGTAAACAAAAAATATTCAAAACCCAAAACACCTTCAGTTAGCAGTTTTCTTTCACAAAGATACCATATCATGTGATTGTTACCTTGCTTTCAACACTTTTAGTTTTCTTTTTCTTGTCTGCTCGTGAAGTAAAATTTTGGGGCTTTAAAGATAATGAAAGAATTTGATGACGACTGACATTGCAAAAGATGAGGACAGCAGTGATGGTGCAATGAAGTATTCAAAAAAAGGGGAAAACTTTCTGAACTCCAGGGGCCAATTTCATGGCGCTATTGGCACGAAACATTACTTAGCACATAATTTATCTGCTTTATATTGCAAAAGTTGATTGCCTGACAAAATATTGTGATATGTATTTACATGTGCACTAAAATGTTGATACTGTTTTTAAGCACAATTTGAAAATACAAATTTAGCTGGTCCCTCATCTTACAAAGTAATTCATTAATAAAATCTGTGCTCAGCAAATTTGTGCTAAACAGCGCCATGTACAAAGTTCATGGAGCTTTCCAGTACAGAAATGTGCTCAACACAAAGTTTATTTACTTTTCAAAATTGTTTCCAGCCAAATCTATGTGTGATTTTGTATTACGATTGACTTGTATCCAGGTACTTTAACCTCACAAAACGTCCCAAATTGTTTTGTAAATTTTGAGGTTCAGAATGTTTTGATTTACTGATCTTAATTTTCGGTTTGTGGAAATAAAGCAAGAAAATCAATTGATCACGTTCAAATGACGTCACTTTCTACAAATCGCCACGTGCATCAGAATTTTGAGCGTAGTTTTTTTATGACGCGCATCGGCTGCGCCGTATTTCGAACAAATTTCGAGCAACACGCGCGCGTGTTTGGAACATGTTACAGCGTGTGCGTGCGCGTACTTGATAGCGTTTAATACGCAGTCGCATTTCTTCCTACGAAGATGGCTTTCACATTCAGTGGCACGTCCGTTCCGATTTTTAGATGTGGATCGGAAACCAGTCTAGCGCCGTATTCGAAAGGACGGATCACGTAATATATGGACGGGGGCGGCCGATTTTAGCAGGAATTACACACTACGAACAAACGCAACAAATATTAATATTTTCAAACGGAAAGAATTTATTTCTCTCCCAACACGGTTTTAAAACATTCAAATGCAGTTTCAATGGGTATATCGTGCATTTATTGGCGGCGTACTTGAACTTTCATAAACTGCATACCCTACAAATAATGGTACGATCCGTCGCGCAATGACACTCGAGAGCCTTGTCAACTGGGCGCGCGGCGAAGCACTCAATTGTTAATCCGATAAGAAGAAAGTAGTTTAAAGATACAAAACCAGAAAAAACGTAAAAAAGACCTTTACATTTTCTTTTTAACATCGATATATGTTTTTACCAATCAATAAGCTTTCTTACTGTGTAGCTCTGGTTAAGTATTTTGGGTGTTACACGGACGAGGAAATTCCGACTGACCTAATTACGTTTGGTGGGTTTAGTGACAGATGTTTAGAGAAATATTGTATTATAAAAATGAAACGAGTTAATTAGAGGACAGGCGGAAGAGCCTGAAAACAAGTCTGTGTAGGTTTTGTAATATATGTAGGCCTATATACACAAAACATAATAGACAACGAAAGCAAAGTAAGCCTTCAGAAACAGTTAACAAGTAATTGAAAGAGGAACAACGGCAATACCGTGTTTCGCGAGACCACCAGTCTTGGCTCCACCGCGGTTCGAATCCCGTTGGAGCCAAGTTGTTTTTCACTGCATCAAGATTTCCCAAAAATCATGGAAATTTGTGCACATTTGTATTAAAAAAGAAATGAGCGGACATGACGTTAATATTGCTGCATTGTGATATTAATTATATGCATTGTAACAACACCCGAGTCGAATTTAATTAGAAAACAGTCAACATATTGCGCCCAGCTGACCCTAAAGGCATATAGTTACTTACTAACAATGAATCCGACTCCGCCTGGTAGTTGTTTTAACTACTAGATATCTATTTGACATTACAATGATTCCAGTCATCCTGATTAGAAAATCTAGTCATACTGACTAATTTTCAGCTAACCGTTTTTTTCTAGTTAGTTTTGACTAATTTCTTTTAATAATATACACTATTTACAGAAAATATAGCTTGAGTTTATTTCTAAATGTGGTTTTAAGCAAATTTATACAGACAGTTAAGTTTAATCAGCTTGTAACCGTTTTAATTAACTAATTTGAACAGCCGGACTAAACCGTGTAAGACAGAAATTAAGGTCAATTTATTTTGTTACTTTTCCCACAAGTAACAAAATGTAATTTGAAGCATTTGTAAAGGTGAACCCCAAATCGTATGCAAATCCCTATTCTGCACATGAGCCCAAAATGGTACCGAAATAACGATCACTACACATGCTTTAGCTCCTACACAAGGTACCCGGAAGTCGTTGAGTCTCGAGGAGTCATGCGTGTTCTCGAGGTCAACATACACCATCTATTTTTTTTACCACATTGCCTTGGCACATTAATAAAGGCACAGGCTCGTCAGCAATGCGCGCCCGCCAAATTCGTGCTCGAAACACGCAGCTCCATGCCTTTGCTATGGAGCTGCGTATTGCGTGGCACACATTTGGCGGGCGCGCATTGCTGACGAGCCTGTGCCTTTAATGTAAATACACAAATATTACACATCATAGCCCCAATACATAATTTGCAGTGACCCGAGATTTTACTTCGTGAGTCGACAAGAAAAATCCGACTAAAAGTTTTGAAAGAATTTATACTAACAAACACCACATGCTTTCCCCGGTGTAAAATGGTATATTTGTGAGCGAAATTTACAGGTGAATGTGCTGTTAAAACTATGGTCTACAGACAATTTGTTTACCATTCATTCAACACAAAGTATGCATGGAATTTCTTTTTCAGATTTTCTGCAGTATTACTGCATCTACGTGGCTGAAATTTCTATACAAGGAGGTTTATATTTTATCACATATCCTTTAGTCAACAATTTTTAACTTTTCGTGTTGAAAGTTATATCTGAAGGTGGAACATAACACATACAATATACACACACTACAGAGAATGTACCAAAATATACAAAGACAGGCGTACATGTATACAGTGTTTTAATCTGTCAAGCGTTAAATTGACATAGAATTCTCGAGTTTTCATTCAGGTTACATTGCTCGTGCTTGTGTCGAGAGTTTCGGCACACTCAATGCAAGATATCAGGGAATTTAACAGATGACGCAATGCTTGTGTCCCTGAGCAGGACACTTTGTTGCAAACTCCTCTCATTCAGGTTACATTGCTCGTGTTTGTGTCGAGAGTTTCGGCACGTTCAATGCAAGATATCAGGGAATTCGACAGATGACGCAATGCTTGTGTCCCTGAGCAGGACACTTTGTTGCAAACTCCTCTTATTCGGGTTACATTGCTCGTGTTTGTGTCGAGAGTTTCGGCACACTCAATGCAAGATATCAGGGAATTCGACAGATGACGCAATGCTTGTGTCCCTGAGCAGGACACTTTGTTGCAAACTCATCTCATTCAGGTTACATTGCTCGTGATTGTGTCGAGAGTTTCGGCACACTCAATGCAAGATATCAGGAATTCAACAGATGACGCAATGCTTGTGTCCCTGAGCAGGACACTTTGTTGCAAACTCCTCTCATTCAGGTTACATTGCTCGTGTTTGTGTCGAGAGTTTCGGCACACTCAATGCAAGATATCAGGGAATTCAACAGATGACGCAATGCTTGTGTCCCTGAGCAGGACACTTTGTTGCAAACTCCTCTCATTCAGGTTACATTGCTCGTGTTTGTGTTGAGAGTATTTCAGCACACTCAATGCAAGATATCAGGGAATTCAACAGATGACGCAATGCTTGTGTCCCTGAGCAGGACACTTTGTTGCAAACTCCTCTCATTCATGTTACATTGCTCGTGTTTGTGTCGAGAGTTTCGGCACACTCAATGCAATATATCAGGGAATTCAACAGATGACGCAATGCTTGTGTCCCTGAGCAGGACACTTTGTTGCAAACTCCTCTTATTCATGTTACATTGCTCGTGTTTGTGTCGAGAGTTTCGGCACACTCAATGCAAGATATCAGGGAATTCAACAGATGACGCAATTAATGCTTGTGTCCCTGAGCAGGACACTTTGTTGCAAACTCCTCTCATTCAGGTTACATTGCTCGTGTTTGTGTCGAGAGTTTCGGCACACTCAGTGCAAGATATCAGGGAATTCAACAGATGACGCAATGCTTGTGTCCCTGAGCAGGACACTTTGTTGCAAACTCCTCTCATTCAGGTTACATTGCTCGTGTTTGTGTCGAGAGTTTCGGCACACTCAATGCAAGATATCAGGGAATTCAACAGATGACGCAATGCTTGTGTCCCTGAGCAGGACACTTTGTTGCAAACTCCTCTCATTCAGGTTACATTGCTCGTGTTTGTGTCGAGAGTTTCGGCACACTCAATGCAAGATATCAGGGAATTCAACAGATGACGCAATGCTTGTGTCCCTGAGCAGGACACTTTGTTGCAAACTCCTCTCATTCAGGTTACATTGCTCGTGTTTGTGTCGAGAGTTTCGGCACACTCAATGCAAGATATCAGGGAATTCAACAGATGACGCAATGCTTGTGTCCCTGAGCAGGACACTTTGTTGCAAACTCCTCTCATTCAGGTTACATTGCTCGTGTTTGTGTCGAGAGTTTCGGCACGTTCAATGCAAGATATCAGGGAATTCGACAGATGACGCAATGCTTGTGTCCCTGAGCAGGACACTTTGTTGCAAACTCCTCTCATTCAGGTTACATTGCTCGTGTTTGTGTCGAGAGTTTAGGCACACTCAATGCAAGATATCAGGGAATTCGACAGATGACGCAATGCTTGTGTCCCTGAGCAGGACACTTTGTTGCAAACTCATCTCATCCAGGTTACATTGCTCGTGATTGTGTCGAGAGTTTCGGCACACTCAATGCAAGATATCAGGAATTCAACAGATGACGCAATGCTTGTGTCCCTGAGCAGGACACTTTGTTGCAAACTCCTCTCATTCAGGTTACATTGCTCGTGTTTGTGTCGAGAGTTTCGGCACACTCAATGCAAGATATCAGGGAATTCAACAGATGACGCAATGCTTGTGTCCCTGAGCAGGACACTTTGTTGCAAACTCCTCTCATTCAGGTTACATTGCTCGTGTTTGTGTCGAGAGTTTCGGCACACTCAATGCAAGATATCAGGGAATTCAACAGATGACGCAATGCTTGTGTCCCTGAGCAGGACACTTTGTTGCAAACTCCTCTCATTCAGGTTACATTGCTCGTGTTTGTGTCGAGAGTTTCGGCACGTTCAATGCAAGATATCAGGGAATTCGACAGATGACGCAATGCTTGTGTCCCTGAGCAGGACACTTTGTTGCAAACTCCTCTCATTCAGGTTACATTGCTCGTGTTTGTGTCGAGAGTTTAGGCACACTCAATGCAAGATATCAGGGAATTCGACAGATGACGCAATGCTTGTGTCCCTGAGCAGGACACTTTGTTGCAAACTCATCTCATCCAGGTTACATTGCTCGTGATTGTGTCGAGAGTTTCGGCACACTCAATGCAAGATATCAGGAATTCAACAGATGACGCAATGCTTGTGTCCCTGAGCAGGACACTTTGTTGCAAACTCCTCTCATTCAGGTTACATTGCTCGTGTTTGTGTCGAGAGTTTCGGCACACTCAATGCAAGATATCAGGGAATTCAACAGATGACGCAATGCTTGTGTCCCTGAGCAGGACACTTTGTTGCAAACTCCTCTCATTCATGTTACATTGCTCGTGTTTGTGTTGAGAGTTTCGGCACACTCAATGCAAGATATCAGGGAATTCAACAGATGACGCAATGCTTGTGTCCCTGAGCAGGACACTTTGTTGCAAACTCCTCTCATTCAGGTTACATTGCTCGTGTTTGTGTTGAGAGTATTTCAGCACACTCAATGCAAGATATCAGGGAATTCAACAGATGACGCAATGCTTGTGTCCCTGAGCAGGACACTTTGTTGCAAACTCCTCTCATTCATGTTACATTGCTCGTGTTTGTGTCGAGAGTTTCAGCACACTCAATGCAAGATATCAGGGAATTCAACAGATGACGCAATGCTTGTGTCCCTGAGCAGGACACTTTGTTGCAAACTCCTCTCATTCATGTTACATTGCTCGTGTTTGTATCGAGAGTTTCGGCACACTCAATGCAAGATATCAGGGAATTCAACAGATGACGCAATTAATGCTTGTGTCCCTGAGCAGGGCACTTTGTTGCAAACTCCTCTCATTCAGGTTACATTGCTCGTGTTTGTGTAGAGAGTTTCGGCACACTCAATGCAAGATATCAGGGAATTCAACAGATGACGCAATGCTTGTGTCCCTGAGCAGGACACTTTGTTGCAAACTCCTCTCATTCAGGTTACATTGCTCGTGTTTGTGTCGAGAGTTTCGGCACACTCAACGCAAGATATCAGGGAATTCAACAGATGACGCAATGCTTGTGTCCCTGAGCAGGACACTTTGTTGCAAACTCCTCTCATTCAGGTTACATTGCTCGTGTTTGTGTCGAGAGTTTCGGCACACTCAATGCAAGATATCAGGGAGCAGGACACTTTGTTGCAAACTCCTTCTCTTAAACCACGAAAGTTGGCAGACCGACCTGTGAGAGCAGAGAACGGTTTGTGTTTGCTGGGCCTGGGATCCAATAAATTGTTCAGAGCTGTGTACTGCAGTGAGTTGAACTGTTTAAGGGACATACTGGGAGCATAACGACCAGGGAAGTTGGCAGACCGACCTGTGAGAGCAGAGAACGGTTTGTGTTTGCTGGGCCTGGGATCCAATCAATTGTTCAGAGCTGTGTACTGCAGTGAGTTGAACTGTTTAAGGGACATACTGGGAGCATAAGGACCAGGAAAGTTGGCAGACCGACCTGTGAGAGCAGAGAACGGTTTGTGTTTGCTGGGCATGGGATCCAATCAATTGTTCAGAGCTGTGTACTGCAGTGAGTTGAACTGTTTAAGGGACATACTGGGAGCATAAGGACCAGGAAAGTTGGCAGACCGACCTGTGAGAGCAGAGAACGGTTTGTGTTTGCTGGGCCTGGGATCCAATCAATTGTTGAGAGCTGTGTACTGCAGTGAGTTGAACTGTTTAAGGGACATACTGGGAGCATAACGACCAGGGAAGTTGGCAGACCGACCTGTGAGAGCAGAGAACGGTTTGTGTTTGCTGGGCCTGGGATCCAATACATTGTTCAGAGCTGTGTACTGCAGTGAGTTGAACTGTTTAAGGGACATACTGGGAGCATAACGACCAGGGAAGTTGGCAGACCGACATGTGAGAGCAGAGAACGGTTTGTGTTTGCTGGGCCTGGGATCCAATAAATTGTTGAGAGCTGTGTACTGCAGTGAGTTGAACTGTTTAAGGGACATACTGGGAGCATAACGACCAGGGAAGTTGGCAGACCGACCTGTGAGAGCAGAGAACGGTTTGTGTTTGCTGGGCCTAGGATCAAATACATTGTTCAGAGCTGTGTACTGCAGTGAGTTGAACTGTTTAAGGGACATACTGGGAGCATAACGACCAGGGAAGTTGGCAGACCGACCTGTGAGAGCAGAGAACGGTTTGTGTTTGCTGGGCCTGGGATCCAATCAATTGTTCAGAGCTGTGTACTGCAGTGAGTTGAACTGTTTAAGGGACATACTGGGAGCATAACGACCAGGGAAGTTGGCAGACCGACCTGTGAGAGCAGAGAACGGTTTGTGTTTGCTGGGCCTGGGATCCAATCAATTGTTCAGAGCTGTATACTGCAGTGAGTTGAACTGTTTAAGGGACATACTGGGAGCATAACGACCAGGGAAGTTGGCAGACCGACCTGTGAGAGCAGAGAACGGTTTGTGTTTGCTGGGCCTGGGATCCAATCAATTGTTCAGAGCTGTGTACTGCAGTGAGTTGAACTGTTTAAGGGACATACTGGGAGCATAACGACCAGGGAAGTTGGCAGACCGACCTGTGAGAGCAGAGAACGGTTTGTGTTTGCTAGGCCTGGGATCCAATCAATTGTTCAGAGCTGTATACTGCAGTGAGTTGAACTGTTTAAGGGACATACTGGGAGCATAACGACCAGGGAAGTTGGCAGACCGACCTGTGAGATCAGAGAACGGCTTGTGTTTGCTGGGCCTGGGATCCAATCAATTGTTCAGAGCTGTGTACTGCAGTGAGTTGAACTGTTTAAGGGACATACTGGGAGCATAACGACCAGGGGTAATGACGGATTATTTTGTCCCGGGAAGAGAGATTTCTCCCGTCTATTATTATACAATTTCTAATGTGCTTTGCATTTCACGAAACAACTTGTTTTCTGTGTACGGCGACCAAATCATGATTAATGGCATCATAATTTGTTTGTATGCCAGTGGTTGAAAAACAAAATTAAAAATGTGGTTTACAAACATACGACGTCATCGATATGCAAGTGTCTGAAAATGACTATTAATTGTTTCTATTTTCTGCTTTCAAATAATTTGTTCTCGGTTTACAACCATACATACAGGCCACAGCAATTTTTGTTTCAGGGTAATTCCCAAAATTAGGGGTCCAAAACTGTTGGTGTCCCAGTTACGTACGACACTCTCTGCTTCAAAAATCACCACTAACGATCACAAATTCTCAGTAATTGACTGTGGCCTGTGATTATAGGGGGCAGCATCATTTTCTTTAATATTTTGTTCTCCGATTCCTGAAAAATATTCGAAACAAAAGACCATAAAGGCTTATAGTTTGTTCCATGGTATTGAATAGGAGTTTGGTGTCCCGGGTTACCTACGCCAATGAAAATTGGCTGTAGAATGAGTTTGCATTAACCTTGGTGCCATATATACACACAAACATTAAATTTGAGTGGCATTTGTTGAAATAAAAATTATTATTTTCTACTGGGAAACCACTTTCAATCACTAAAAACACTTTTGGACCCCTAATTTAGGGAATTACCCTTCAGTGAATTTTATTTGCCTGTGCACTATTATGCTAGGATGTAAACCACATGAAGCCGGAGCCGGAGCCTGAGCCTAAGTCGAGATTTGGAAAAAGGCCCATGTTGTCGAGATTTCTAGAAATCACATTTTGCACTAAGCAAGGCGACGCACATTGGATGGCTACGTGTCATTGAAAACAAACTCAAACAGTTACGTGGTTCCAGACCACAGTTGGAGCATACCCCAACGTCTAGGCGCATACTGGTAGGTGATCGTATAGCTTTAAAATGGCGATACCATGTGGACTGTTTTGAATGCCGTACCACAACAATTCACTTGTTTTCCATCCTAGTTTTTAGCCTAGATGTAGTCATTGAAACTCTACACTTCTATTCCCATGGTAAAACTTCCACTGGTGATTTGTCAGTTCAATCAATTATCAGGCTAGTTCTATATGGCAAGGCAGAATTTCAGTTTGGAATAGGGAACCACGCTGTGTGCACGAGTAGTGGTATATACGCTTTTATAGACCTATCAATTGAACTCTTCCCCCAACCCCCTCCCCCCACCCCTTAAGGGGACTTGGTCCCTTTTTTCATGCTTTATGGTGGGGGACTTTGACACACAAATTGTATACGCATATAGGAGCAAATGCGCATGTTTTGCTTTGCACCCCTGGGTGGGGTTTTGCCGCATATATTTTGCCCCGGGGTGGGGATTTTGTCGTTCGAAAATTGTCAATCCCCACCTCTAAGGTGGGGTAGCCCTGGGGAGGGGTGGGGGAAGCAAATAATAGGTACATTAGCAGTGCATGTCCCCGTTTGTCAGATCTTCGCCTGTCAATATGCGACCATTAGGCAGTATCAACATCTGAAGGTGCTTCATCTTCTTTAAATGAGGTCAGATTTCATCTGTGATATGGATACCCTCATTCATGTACAGATCCAATTTGGTGAGGTTGGGCATACTACTCAATGGCACGGCCATGGCTTTCAAATCGTCACCCGTCAATGAGCAGTTCGACAGGGTCAACTTCTTAAGGTGTTTCATTTCCTTTAATTGAGACCAGGGTGCACCTTTGCCACCAAGATCATCATTGTAGGACAGATCCAATTTGGTGAGGTTGGGCATACTACTCAATGGCACGGCCATGGCTTTCAAATCGTCACCCGTCAATGAGCAGCTCCACAGGATCAACTTCTGAAGGTGTTTCATTTCCTTTAATTGAGACCAGGGTGCACCTTTACCACCAAGATCCTTATTGCCGGACAGATCCAATTCGGAGAGGTTGGGCATACTACTCAATGGCACGGCCATGGCTTTCAAATCGTCACCCGTCAATGAGCAGCTAGACAGGGTCAACTTCTGAAGGTGTTTCATTTCCTTTAATTGAGACCAGGGTGTACCCTTACCACCAAGATCCTTATTGCCGGACAGATCCAATTCGGAGAGGTTGGGCATACTACTCAATGGCACGGCCATGGCTTTCAAATCGTCACCCGTCATTGAGCAAAAGCCCAGGGTCAACTTCTGAAGGTGTTTCATTTCCCTTAATTGAGACCAGGGTGTACCCTTACCACCAAGATCCCCATTGTGGGACAGATTCAATTCGGTGAGGTTGGGCATACTACTCAATGGCACGGCCATGGCTTTCAAATCGTCACCCGTCAATGAGCAGCTCCACAGGATCAACTTCTGAAGGTGTTTCATTTCCTTTAATTGAGACCAGGGTGCACCTTTACCACCAAGATCCTTATTGCCGGACAGATCCAATTCGGAGAGGTTGGGCATACTACTCAATGGCACGGCCATGGCTTTCAAATCGTCACCCGTCAATGAGCAGCTAGACAGGGTCAACTTCTGAAGGTGTTTCATTTCCTTTAATTGAGACCAGGGTGCACCCTTACCACCAAGATCCCTATTGAAGAACAGATTCAACTCTTCTACCTTGCGTACCATGTCATTGTCCTGGTCCACCGCAATCTTCAAAAGGTACAGAAACGATTGCATCTCCTCTGTACCATATCTATCCAGTTTCAAATACTGTTGAAAAACAACGTTTAAAAACGCTTCCGAGGGCAGTGCGTCTGCTTGACTCTCATAGAAGCACGCCAGACCCAGTTTCCTTTTCTTCTTTACGTCCATTTGTTTCTCCACCAACAACTGTAAAACTGCATCTGTGCAATCAGAGTTGTCACCGCAACAGAAACGGAGTAGGTACTCCAGACTTACTAAATTGCAGTTTGCAAAAGTCTCTCGGAATTTGTGAGGGTCATTTTGAAATAAATTTTGGCAATATTTAGCAGCGCAGTATTCTTGAAATGTCTTGTGAATAAACTGAATGCTATTGTGAACATCATTAAAACCTTTCCGAACCCTTTGGCGAGTGAGGATACCGGCTGTAATAGCAATATCAAGATCGTTTTTGTCAAACTCCGTTTCTTTGAATGAAAGTCTCTGCTCTGGGGAAGTGAGGCCACTAAGAGCAACCTTACCTAACTTGATAATAATGTCTGCTACATGTACTTTTAACTTGTCAGGGCCTTTTCTTCCGAATATGTATTCTATTCCCGTGAAGTACAGACGCGACATTGTTTCAGGCAGCGCACTTGATTCATTCCACAACAGACACATCAACAACAGAAGCATGGGACTCGTTGCCAATTCATGAAGAAGACTCGACGACTTGATCCTATCCCAAAGCCCACGTCCTTTGCTCTCTTCGTTTTCGTAATACCTTTCTACATATCGCTGTACGTTTTTTCGTGTAAATCCCGTGACGTTAACTAGCGCGAAAGGTTTCACAATCAACGTTGTACTTGTCAATGTAGCATAATGAGAAGGGCGGGTTGTTACAATCACAAAACACTCTCGGTTAACCTTCCTGTTGAGAAGTTTTAAGACGGTACCAAAGGTTTCGTTTGCATTGATATTAGTTGTAATGAATTCATCAAAACCATCCATGAGTACAAGCACCTTATCTGGGTTGTCTCGAATGAACGTGTTCAGGTGAGATTGATCTACACCTGCGTCCTCGGGTAAGAGCTGGTCAAATATTGCGGCCACTAAGTCTGAATCTTGACGCAGTGCGCTAAATTTCAACACAAACACGAGCTTGAATTGCTTCAGTACCTCATTATTGCCTTTTGCCCAGTCGTAGGCAATTTTGTCAAGCAAGGTTGTCTTCCCCAGTCCAGCCTGTCCCTCACAAATTACTCGTTTAACGAGATGACCATCTTTTCTTTTAATGCCGAACATATCCCTATAAGACTCTACTTCACCTTGTATGCCATCATCTTTACCCTTCACCAAGTGAAGCTCGGTGTACATATCCCCAATGGGCCTCTTGTCTTCATCCTCCCATGGGTGCATCTGCACATAGCCTCCAGCGTCGGTGTACCACTTTTTCAATTCTTCTTCACATCTATCAGCAGCCTCCTCGGTCTCACGGCTGGAAAGGGACTCTCCTGTTGAACGTCAAGAAGAACTATGGTTTCAAAGATCATTTGTCCAAGCACCAATGCGGCAATAAAGAGCAATTGATAATTAAGCATTAAAAGGTGCATTATACCCAAGAAACAAAATACTTTGAGCTCAACAAGTGCAACTTGTAAATTATTTAGGGATTAAAAGTAGGTTTCGTCAGTCTTAGCATACGTTTAAAACAGGCTAGGGTCTTGGGCGCTGATAATAGACCTTATCGCCAATCGTGTTTCACCAACAGAGGGCGCCCTTTGCAATGTACTATGGGATTGAATATGGGGCAAATTTGACCCATATTCAATCCCAAAGTGGATTGCAAAGGGCGCCCTCTGTTGGTAAAACACGATTGGCGATACGGTCTATGGCCCGAGCAGCTAGGAGAGGGCCACTATCAACGCCCAGGACTCCAGCCGGTTTTAAACGGATTTTTAAAGACTGGCCAAACCTACTTTCAATCCCATTCATAAGTACCTTTTTGTGTAAAACTAACCAAAACACCTTGTTGTTTTGCCATGTTTTGCATGAATTCATTTTCTACCACGTTCATATGAACTGCTAGCCGTGCGTCGAGTTGTTTTTGTTCAAGCACGCGCACACGACTGGGTAGGTCACAGTGCACGCAATTTGCTTTGGTTTGTGTGCGTGACGTGTGCGTGTTCCATACGCGCTGACCAGGGCGCGGGCGCGGCCGAGAGCCACGCTTAAAAGTGTTTGGAAGGGGAGTTCACACTGAAGAACGCGGACGGAAAAACGGAATTTGATTAAAAACACGGAATCCGATTAAGAACACGGAATCCGGAAAATAAAATTGAATTAAAAACAATACTCAAAATAAAACGGAAATCACATGTTTTCTTCCAAAACTGTCTAAATTCAATCATTGGGAACTCTTCCCAGCAGAATATAAATCAATCTGATTGCAAGAAATACCTGTACCTGTTCAAATGATTACCAAAAACGTTTTTCTGCAGCTGTAGCCTACTGGGCATGTTGGCCGCTTGTGCTTGGTGCATTTTACATTATGATCATGGTGTTGGTCACTACTCCGTTGCACATGTTCAATGTTGCAACTCGTGAGAGCGGGTACCAGTGATGTTTGTGCCACAGACACGAGCGATTTATCAGAGACACATAAGCGACATGAGTGTTTACGAAAAAATACAATTTTGGTCACAGGCTTTGAACTTTGTTCAAGTCGTTTGTTTACAGCTACATTTTGTACATGTAGTTCCTTATTCATACATGTACCTACAGATACATAAATATAACAAAGTCGCACATTTAAGTTTGTATTTAAGCCGCATGGTGTTTTTTTTCTCCAAATTCTTGAAATGCCCTAGAATTAATAAGAAAGCCCAAGCCCAATCCTGTAATCCTATAGATCGATCCATCGGCAGCTGCTAAACAGTCCGTGGTATCCTGCAATGTGTAACGCATGGCCTGAGAACCCGCTAAATGTTGTGTTGCCTTTAGATTGGTACTCGATCCAATCGCCTATTCATACTCCGATATTTATTTGTCATGTGGACAAAGTGTGTGGAATATGTGGATGGGAACCAATGCTGCATCGTGCATGTGCACGACGCGTGATCTGTGACTGCGACCACTAGTGCTCCATGTGATCAGTCACGCTGGAGAAATGTCAAAAAGGTGAAAGGCTTTATAAGTCGTCCAGAAAACTGAAAAACAAAAATCTATCGCCAGATCTCCGAGCTCGCCGGTTTCCCTAAGTATTGTTTCAGATGGCATCCTATTCTGCAAATATTTTCCCCATAGCTTAGAATTTCGTCGCAAAGACACCATAGCCAATCATCCCCATTCTCTTGCAACAGTGCCCCTTTAAAGCACTCCCTAAATGTAAAGCATGCTTTTTATTTGTCCTTCTTTGGTCCCTGTGTGTCCTTTAATTGTTACTTTGTGTATATCAATCAGTATTTGGTTACCTCGACTGAGAGCTGTGACCCAGCTTTGTGGACAGGTCAATGCTACATGTCGAGGTAACCAAATAACCACTGCTCCTGACATACATGACTGTATTACACTTCACTTGCCTACAAGACATTGGTCTATTAACAACTCAGTACGATCTCCAAGCGAGCCCACACAAGCTCAACAAAGTTGTAAGTGTATTTTCTATTATTTTGCAATTGTAACTTCATTTGTCCGTCTTTAATATGTATTACCTTGTTTAATTGTTGGCGCAGGTAATTGGGTACGATTTCCCCGTTCTGTCTCTGTAATTGTTTTACGTTTACTTACATGTAGTTTAATTAGTCCCATTTTATCATTAGTTTTGAATTATTATTTAATTACAGATTAAACGGCTTATTATGACGGCTTATTATGACGGCTTTTATTGACGGTTTTCTACGGCTTTTAATGACGGTTTTCTACGGCTAAGATAACCGGTTTGTTCTGCCAAGTTTCCAATAAAGTCTGTACTTCAAGCTTGTTTAAGACGAACAGTGTGTCTCTCGTGGATCTTTGGAGAATCTGCTACAGTTTAATAACTTTGAGCCTCTGGAAGTTCGGTGCCGTCTTGCATCTGAAGTCTCTACCCAGATCGGCTTGAAGTTCCCCGGGATAAGTTTTCCACGTAACTTTGGTCCTCTGGAAGTTCGGTGCCGTCTTGCATCTGAAGTCTCTACCCAGATCGGCTTGAAGTTCCCCGGGATAAGTCTCCCACGCAGACTGCTGCATGGTGGTATTAATCTGCGTGTGAACAGTGTGTTCGTTCCATTGCCCTCCCAGGCCCAGGGTCGCAGGCAGTCGCCAACTCATCGTCCCTTGGGATTGTGCACCAAGACAATCCACTTTGGTCTGCAGTCAATGGCAGATTTACGACCAGCAGTGTGGACAGGCCCAAACAGCTGGTGAAAGGTGGTGCAAGTCAAGTCCTCATCCGCTGATCCCCCCCCTCTCCTACGTGGACCAAGCTGGTGTCGGCCGTCTGTCAACACCCAAGGAGATTGCTTTCTGGAGTACTAGCTACAACCATACCAGAGAGCACCCCCCTATCCCCCAACAAGGACTGTTGCAGTAAACCACCTTGGATTGTGACCACAAGGAACTGAGAAAACTCTCCAATTTGTGGACTTTGGTATTTTTATTGCCACTTAAAAAGGTTTGGGTTTTTGTTTCCTGCACATCGACTTAAAGGTGCATTGTTGTTTATAAAATTGTTCATATATTTCACCGAGCGTTATTTTCACTATTATAAATTTGTATAGGTAATGCCCGTTGAATATTTAGGTCGCTATATTGCATGTATGATTGCTCACTGATTCAATATTTGTTCGGCGGTCCCAAAGGAAAACATTTAGCCAAATATAGTCAAAATGTCTGTTAAGTCAAAAGCGCCGAGTAAACAAAGTGATGCATTGTCTCACCTAAGCACAGTTAGTAGTGCGCGGGTTAAAGCCGCAACTGCCAAGGCAAAATTGAAGGCAGAGGCGGACGGCTTAAGTAAACTTAAAGCTCTCGAACAAGAAGAGCTGCGCTTGCAGCAAAACAGGAGAGAGTTAGAGCTAAATTTAGAACTCGGAAAGATTGAAGCGGAAGAGCGCGTGCTGTTGGAATTTGAAGGTGAGGCTCATTCAGATGACGATGTTCTGCCAAATGAACGGGTCTCACATTGGCTTCAAAGTGAAAGTCAACCACCTGTACTAAGTCCCCATCCCCACTTGACAAGTTCACATGTTCCTGAAGTGCATTTAAGTTCCCAGGTACCCGGGTTATCACCCCAAGTACAGCGCACAAACCCATTTATTCCAGCGTCAAGTTCCCCGGTTCACATGTCAAATGGTCCCCCCGGGTTAAGCCCACCATTACGTCCGATTCCAAGTCCATCAGACCTAGATATGCAACGTCAAATGATTGATACCATATGCTACTTCCGAAATGTGAACTTGTCAAGTTCAATGGCAACCCATTAGATTATTGGGTGTTTATTCAAAGTTTTGACACACTAGTGTAGGCACCAGTGCAAAGTTGAACCGGCTCCTTCAATGTTGCGAAGGCGAAGCGCACGCCGTGGTCCGGTGCTGCGCTATGATGGCGCCGGACGAAGGTTACCATACTGCACGGCGGTTGCTGCGCGAGCGATTTGGAAATGACTATATGATATCGGAAGCATGGGTTCGTAAGTTAACGGATGGACCGCGCGTAACACCAGGAGACAAAGCGGCAATACAAAAGCTCGCTGACGAATTGCAAAGTTGCATGCTAGCTCTTACGGCTATGGACAAACTTGAAGAGGTTGACACGCGGAGGAGTTTGGGAATGATTGTCAAGAGACTTCCCCAATTTCTCCAATCAAAATGGCGGTCTAAGGCCATTGAAACACTTGAACAGACTGGTCGGTACCCTGATGTTGAACGCCTTGTTCGGTTCATCAGTAAGGCTGCTCGTGAAGCAAATGACCCAGTCTATGGATTTGAAGATAGAGGCTCCAAGGAAGGCAAAAGAGTCTCGTCGTTTAGTACCTATGCAAACGCGCACCCACCAAGTCAGCACAGTTATATGTCTGAGAACAAGGGAGTGGGTAGGGATGCGCAGAAGAAATTTTGCCTACTTTGTGCGAGCACGCACAGGTTAATACAATGCACTACGTTTCACAAAATGAGTGCCAAACAGCGTCTAGAAGTTGCTCGCCAGAATAAGCTGTGTTTCAATTGCTTAACTGGCAAGCGGCACTTCTCTAGGAATTGTGACCAAGGGGTGTGTGGCGTCGATGGCTGCAGGATCAACCATTCCAAGTTGCTACACGAGGCTTTCCAGTCTAACCAAGGCGATGACAAATTGCAGGTCCAGACCAAGGTTGTAGCCACTGCCCCCAGCGACGCCACTAGCTTGTTTTGTGGTACACACAAGTCATCCAAGGTAGCATTACCTGTGGTCACAGTCTTTGTTAGAGAGGCTGGAAAAAATGACGTCATACGAACGCATGCCCTCCTTGATCCTGGAAGCAATAGAAGCTTCTGTTCCATGGATCTCGTAGCGAAACTAAACATGCAAGGCAAGCCACAGTCTATGTCCCTTGATACACTCAACAGCAGTTCCAGCGTTGAAGCATTACAGGTTACACTAGAGGTGTCTGGAAGCAGGAGTGGTGGCAAGAGGTATAAGTTGCCACAAGTCTACGCCCTGGACGACTTCCCGACACTTCGAGATAGTTGTGCAACCCACGAGAATCTGGCGACATATGATCACCTCAAGTGCCTCCCAGTTCATCAGGTGGATGAGAGCGGTGTGACAATCTTGATTGGCCAAGATGCACCGCAGGCCCTCATGCCACTTGAAATTCGCCGAGGGAAAGAAGGCGAGCCATATGCCGTAAGAACACCTCTGGGATGGACCATAAATGGCCCCCTTGGGTGTTCGAGTGATTCAGGTGCTGTGTCCAACTTTGTTCGAGGTGGTCTCGAAGCTCAGGTTGAGAAGTTTTGGAAGTTGGACACAGGGATTGTTCAGGCAACTGATGACTCTCTCAAGATGTCAGCAAATGACAAACGGGTGGTGAACACCTGGAACGAGTCCATCTGTTTGAAGGATGGACACTACCATCTGCCTGTACCATTCAAGTCTGAACCTCCCGGTCTACCAGACAATAAGTCAATGGCGGTCAAGCGACTGCAGTCCCTTGGAAAACGGCTATCCAAAAATCATGACCTGCATATGAGGTACAGCCAAGAAATCAGTAGCCTCCTCGACAAAGGCTATGCTGAGAAGGTCCCTGTAGAGAAACTTGACCACGACCCTGGTAAAACATGGTACGTTCCCCACCATGGTGTCTGCAATCCCAATAAGCCAGAGAAGCTTAGGGTTGTGTTTGACTGTGCGGCCAAGTTTCACGGTGTGTCACTAAATGACAAGGTTCTACAGGGGCCGGACATGACTAATAAGCTGGTTGGTGTTCTCGTGCGTTTTCGCGAAAAGCGCGTTGGCCTGATGGGGGACATTGAACAAATGTTCCATCAAGTCCGTGTGACAGAGGAACACCGTGATGCTTTAAGATTCTTGTGGTGGCCTGAGGGAGACCTCGCTAAAGCACCTGAAGTACTACGCAAGGACGACAAAGTAAATGGCTCTCTTCTCGCCAAGCACATTGACTGGCGGTTCAATCCGCCGACGGCATCCCACATGGGTGGATGCTGGGAGCGCCAGATTAGGACGGTGAGGAAGGTGTTAGCATCGCTTCTCCAAGATGAAGTCCTAGATGATGAGAGACTCGGTACTCTCGTTTGTGAAGTCGAGTCAATTGTCAACGATAGGCCAATAACACCTGTATCGGACGACCCTAACGACCTTGAAGCCTTGACACCGAGCCACTTGTTGAAGTTCCGGACCGGGCACCCAGTGCCTTTGGCAGGGTTGAACGAGAGGGAACGTTTTAGGAAACGCTGGAAGCACGTTCAGCTTCTCGCAGAGAAGTTCTGGAAGCGCTGGATAATGGAGTATCTGCCCAATTTGCAGCGCAGACAGAAGTGGGTTGAAACGAAGACCAACCTTGGTGTGGACGATCTTGTGCTTGTGATTGATGATCAGGCTCCCAGGAATCGGTGGCCTTTAGCTAGGATCGTCAAGACCTTTGCTGGAAGTGACGGTTTGGTCAGAACTGTTCAAGTAAAAACGGCTTCAAGTACCCACATCAGACCTGTTACCAAGATATGTCTGCAAGAGCGCGCGTGAGTTTGGACGTGTTTCCTTTGTTTTATTTAGCTGATGTTGCTAGCCATGTAGTTTGCTATGTCGTTGACGTAGCTTCGAGTATCAAACGTCTTCGCATTTGTATTGCTAGTCTCTAAATTTGTATTATCGTAGTTTAGCATTTTTGCGCGTGACTATAAATCACCTGCTTACCTGACGATATTGGGTAAATGTGCGCTTCGTGAACGCGACATTTAAGGGGCCGGAATGTAAAGCATGCTTTTTATTTGTCCTTCTTTGGTCCCTGTGTGTCCTTTAATTGTTACTTTGTGTATATCAATCAGTATTTGGTTACCTCGACTGAGAGCTGTGACCCAGCTTTGTGGACAGGTCAATGCTACATGTCGAGGTAACCAAATAACCACTGGTCCTGACATACATGTATTACACTTCACTTGCCTACAAGACATTGGTCTATTAACAACTCAGTACGATCTCCAAGCGAGCCCACACAAGCTCAACAAAGTTGTAAGTGTATTTTCTATTATTTTGCAATTGTAACTTCATTTGTCCGTCTTTAATATGTATTACCTTGTTTAATTGTTGGCGCAGGTAATTGGGTACGATTTCCCCGTTCTGTCTCTGTAATTGTTTTACGTTTACTTACATGTAGTTTAATTAGTCCCATTTTATCATTAGTTTTGAATTATTATTTAATTACAGATTAAACGGCTTATTATGACGGCTTATTATGACGGCTTTTATTGACGGTTTTCTACGGCTTTTAATGACGGTTTTCTACGGCTAAGATAACCGGTTTGTTCTGCCAAGTTTCCAATAAAGTCTGTACTTCAAGCTTGTTTAAGACGAACAACGTGTCTCTCGTGGATCTTTGGAGAATCTGCTACACTAACTCCTGCGTACAGTGGCCCTGTTGAAAAAGGCCCCATTTGGCGGTGGGACTAGCGACAGAAATCTTGTCGCCTCTGCTGGACCAATCAGGACGCTTGCAGTGCATTATGCAGCACGATTGCAGACATTCAAATGTAACGCGCGCATATTGTAAACACCGTGCATGCATGTGATACAATATACTCGGTAATGCTGGCCGTTGTCCGCGTCGGCGATTGGCTGCTATTTAAAGAATACTGGGGAATCCGTTCCATTACATTCGTCAGCATGCATCCCTGTTATTAATGTGAACAACTTCGGAGTAAATAAGGTTCGTCGTTTGAAAGTTTGGTAGGAATGGGACAGTCATAAGGAACGGAACCCAATACAATTTCTGGAAAGTATAGAAATTGTTTCTTTTCGGCATAACATGACCGAATTGATTAAATTACATCAAAATGACTCGGGCGTGAGTTGGCTCAAGACAACAGCCGGCTCGCTCCACAGATTTGCGTGTATTTCCTCAGGGTATTGTCACGTCGCTTTGCAGAGTGGAAATTCCCTGAGATCTCAGGATGATCATCCCAGACAGCAAACTTACGTTAGCCCAACGTTGGATCAACGTCAGTAATTGATGAAGAAACGTTGGACCAAAGTTAGAAAATGACGTTGTTCCAACGTAAAGTTGCACTTCCGAATAACGTTGGCACAACGTTGTTTATAAGTTGGCGTTAACGTTGGACAAACGTCATATCGCTCAATTCCCAACGTTAATTCAATGCTGGCTCCACGGCAGACGTAAATTATTGACGTCTTATTGACGTCTTATTAACGTCTTTGTGGGGTCGTATGCAAAGCCAAAAGACGTCTTTTCCTGACGCCCCATACATTACTCATACATTACTTATACATATTCATCGATACTCATACATTACCCATACACTACCCTATAGAAAATAAGACCGGGATCCCGGCGGGATCCCGGCGGGATTGAGAAATCCCGACGGGATCCCGGTTGCTTACCGGGATGCCAACCGGGATCCCGGTTCCATACCGGGATGCCAACCGGGATCCCGGTTCCATACCGGGATGCCAACCGGGATCCCGGTTCCATACCGGGATGCCAACCAGGATCCCGGTTCCATACCGGGATGCCAACCGGGATCCCGGTTCCATACCGGGATGCCAACCGGGATCCCGGTTCCATAGGGAGTGAGTGAGTGAGTTTGTGGTTTAACGCCATGCCGGCATCAGAGGCCATATTCATGGCGGGATTATGTTAATATATAAAAATGTTTGGTTTTGATTAAAATTAATAAAATCATGTAAGTTGTGGAAAATATATGATCTTGGAATTAGTTGTATAGATAACAAGTGGTATATTTCAATAAAATTGAAGAAACGTTGTACATAAGTACTACGTGGAATCTGGGTAGTTTTCCAAGGCAACCCCGAGGAGGCCGGTCATAGTGGATCCCCCAGACACACGGCACCGCGTCTAAATAATCCCGCAAGGTCGGCCGTTTCCCTTGCAGTTTAAGGGCCCGGGCCCCGCCGGTATTTTTACAGGTCCGCTTACCTCCGGGTGATGAAGGGACAATGGCACCGAGTGTCTGGTCAATCCCCCACACCCCGTCTCCCAGGATAAGTAGGGGTTCTTGTTCCACCGTCCCGTGTGAAATGCGAGTTTTATTCAAAAGGTATAAATTGACATTGTAATATGAGTGAACTTTATTATAGGGAGATCAACCACGGGGCAGGGTAACACCTTGTCTCGCCGAGGCGAGCAAACCCCAGGATGAGTCCCTAAATAGTCTTATTTGGAAGAGTGAAGAGTAGATAATGGAGCAGAATTTTACAAAATGTGATAAAGTTGGGATGATTTGAGGAAATCAATAACAATATTAAATATGGATTAATGAGATTAAAATTATTTGTATGATCCCATACCGCAGTATAGGAGACAGCTACTGTCCCGCTGCAGAAGTTCCATACAGTAACCGCTACAGCATCATTGAAGTTACGACCATTCCGGGGGACGTGTAGCTGCCAATTAGCCTAACTAATAGCCTACCTAATATAAAAATGAGTAATCTAATTAGTTAAAGGGGCTACAAAGTTATTGAGATTGATGGTGATTATAAGATATGGTAAAGTTCAGCTAATTTAAGGAATAAAATTATGGTACTGGGATCTATATTGAATAAATCTTTTAGTGTGGTGACATGAAAATATCGATGTCTAATATCCCTTAGTTCAACACATTCTACTAATAAGTGATGCATAGTCAATGGACTATCGCATGGGATACAATAAGGTTGGGGTTCTCCTTTTAGTAAAAAGGAATGGGTCAAGTGAGAATGTCCTATGCGGCATCTAGTTAGGATGACTTGGTCCCGTCGTGTTAAATTTCTATAAGGAATCCAAAATCCAAGGTTAGGTTGAATAGAATGGAGTTTATTTAATGCAAGAGTTGTCCATAATTCCTGCCATATTTGTTTTGTATATGAGCGGATAGAACTCCTCATGTCTGTATAAGGAAGAGGACATGGTTCCACTGGGAGATTTAAAGCTTTTTTTGCAAGAGAGTCTGCTTGCTCATTGCCTGCTAGACCTATGTGGCTTGGAATCCAGCAAAAAATAATATCATACTTATTCGAATATAGTACAGTTAATCTATTAAGAGTATCTATAAGAAAAGGATGATTTTTGTTTTGTCCGCTTAGTGATTGTAAAACTGACAGTGAATCACTAAAGATGATGAATTTTTTTTTTTTTGAGATTTCAATCATGTCCAGGGCTAACAATATTGCTTTGAATTCAGCTGTATAAATGGAGCTATGGTTCGGCAGGCGAACACTTCGTTTATGATGTTTGTAAATAGCAGCAGAGGCAACTCTTCCTTCATCTTTAGAACCATCTGTATAAATACAGCTGTGGTTAGGGAACTGAGTTTTAAATTCATGGAAATCATTTTTAAATACTGAAGCATCAGTTTCTGATTTTTTGTGTTTAGTCATATGAAGAAAGACTTGGGGTTTACAAATTTCCCAAGGTGAGAATATACAGTATTCGGCATGAGCAATATCTTTTAAATTGAGATTTAAGGCCTGTATATGGGGTCGTAGGCGTAAGCCAAGTGGCTTAATTGTTTTGGGTTTAGCAGAGTAAATGTGTTGATACTTTGGGTTAAAAACACATAGGTAAGCTGGGTTTGATGGGTTGGCTGCTAATTTAGTAATATATTGCAAGGAAAGTTTAATACGTCTATTTTCAAGTGGTGGTTCATCTGCAGTGACATATAGACTTTCAACCGGTGATGTTCTAAAGGCTCCAAAAGATAAACGTAATCCCTGGTGGTGGACAGTATTTAGCTGTTTTAAATAGGACTTGGGTGCAGAACCATAGACAATGCTTCCATAGTCTAATTTTGATCGGATGAGTGATCTGTACAACTGTAATAAGACTGAACATTCTGCTCCCCAGTCTTTATTCGCAACAGCTTTAATAATATCCATGGCTTTTAAACTTTTAATTTTAAGGGATTTGATGTGTGGTGAAAAAGATAGTTTTGAGTCAAAAATTACACCTAAAAATGTTGTTTCATTAACAACCTTAATCCTGTCCCCTCCAAGAAAGAGATCAGGATCAAAGTGAGCATTTCTAATCCTACAGAAATGCATACACATAGTTTTTGGTTTAGAAAATTTAAAACCATTTTCAGTGGCCCATTTTTGAAGTTTATTCAGGGATAATTGGAGTTGGCGTTCAATTGTTTGCATACGGCTAGCTCTATAACAAATAAGTAAATCATCTACATAAAGTGATGTGAAAACTCCATTCTGTATAGTTTTCACAATATTGTTAATTTTGATACTAAATAGGGTGACTGACAGTATACTTCCCTGTGGAACACCCATATCCTGTTCATGTGATTCAGAAAACGTAGAACCTATTTTAACTTTAAATTGTCTGTCTATTAGAAAATCTGCGATAAAGAGAGGTAATTTACCTCTTAGTCCCATTTCATGGAGGTCTTTCATTGTACCATACTTCCATGTTGTGTCGTATGCCTTTTCTAGATCAAAAAATACTGCTACAGCATGTTCTTTTTTGATAAAGGCATCTCGGACGAAGGTTTCAAGTCTTACTAAGTGATCCATGGTACTGCGGTTTTTCCTAAAGCCACACTGATAATTTGTTATTAGTCCATTGGTTTCGAGAAACCATACAAGTCTGTTATTAATCATCCTCTCCATTGTTTTACATAAACATGAAGTGAGAGCTATTGGTCGATAGTTAGATGGATTTGTATGATCTTTGCCTGGTTTAGGTATAGGAATAACAGTGGCATGTTTCCACAATAGTGGAACATCACCAGTATCCCAGATAATATTAAAGATGTTTAACAAAGAGTTCAGACACTCATCAGGGAGGTGTTTTAATAGTTGATAATGAATTTGGTCAGGTCCAGCAGCTGTATCATGGGATTTCTGGAGGGCTGTCATTAGTTCTTCAAATGTAAAGGGTTTATTATAATTTTCTTCATTTTTAGAAGTAAAATTTAAGCGATAGCGTTCATTCTTTTCTTTAATACGTTGAAATTCTTTCGAATAGTTATTAGTAGATGAATTTTTTTCAAATGTTTTGGCTAATTCTTCGGCTATATCTTCCTTGGAGGTAAGAAGCTCATTATCTTTTTTAAGGTGTTTAATTCCTGATTTTGCTTTTCTACCGTTCATTTTTTGGACCATATTCCAAACTTTGTTCAAGGGAGTATGTGTGGTTAATTGAGAGACATAATTTTTCCAGCTGTTTCTTTTTTTTTAATTAATAATTTGACGAGCTTTGGCTCTCAGAATTTTAACTTGGGCTAAATTTCCTGAGGTTGGATTGTGATTAAATCTTCGTTCTGCTTTTTTACGAGCTTTTCTGGCTTCCTTACATTCAAGGTCATCCCAAGGTAAATGTGGTTTAAATGGATTTGTTGATGTTTTAGGAATTGTTTTATCTGCTATAGAAATTAATATGTTTGTATAAGTACTGATTGGATTGGTTTCTTCAACAAAATCAATATTAATAAGTTTTTCTTTACATTGTTCAGAGAAGGATTTCCAATCAGCTTTATTAAAATTCCATTTAGGAATATATTCTTCACTAAGTGATTGATCACTTTCTAGAATGATGGGAAAGTGATCACTTCCGCATAAATCATCAAAAACCATCCATGAAAAGTCTGAAACAAGATCAGGGACAGTAAGTGTGAGGTCTATAGCCGAGTATGAGCCATAACCAGGGTGTAAGTAGGTATGAGAGCCATTATTGAGATAACAAAGTGTTTGATCAGCAATAAACTTTTCTATTATTTTACCCTTTGTATTATAATTATCAGAGCCCCAAATGGGGTTATGTCCATTAAAATCTCCTAGTAATATATATGGGGTTGGAAGCTGATCAACAAGGTTATCTAAATCGGTTTGTTTTAAATTAAAGGTGGGTGGTATATAAATAGAACATACAGTAAATGACTTATGTAATGTGATTTGGGCAGCAATAGCTTGCAAATTAGTTTTTAAGGGAATACAGCTGTGAATAATATTTTGTTTTATTAACAGTGAAGAACCACCTTTGGCTCGTTCTTCAGATGAGTCGTACGTATTATACATATGGTAGGATTTCAAGTTTATATTATCTGTTTCCTTCAAGTGAGTTTCCTGAAGGGCAAACAGTTCTGGGTTGTGTCTCTGAATTAAGAGCTTAATCTCATTAAAGTTACCTTTGAATCCTCTACAGTTCCATTGAATAATTTTAGCTTTGTTCATAAATGTAAATAGTTAAGTTAATTTGGAAAATTAAGTTAACTACGTAAATTAATTAAGTTAGTTACTTTAAGTTAAATAGGTTAATTACATTGGACATTGTGTCATTTCATTTTTGATTTGGGTGATCTACTTCTTGTTCTTTGTTTTACGTTGGTTGATGCATTTTGTAATTCTGTGTAGTATACTTCCATATCTTCAGCTTCATCGTCTAAACTACTGTATTTGTTTTGGATCTTGGTTGGATTTTTGTTTGCTTTTTTGTTACGCTCACTCTGATCATGATTTGATTTTTTATTTGGATCTTTTCCTGATGGTTTTTCCTTTGAGTAGCCACTAGTGGATGGTTGTTCTGTCTTACTAGTAGTAGAGCGAGTTCTGGTATGATTGTTTTCCTGGTGAGTTGTTTCTTTAAGTGGATCTGTTGGATCCTTTCCTGGTGGTTTTTCCTTTGGGTAGCCACTAGTAGATGGTTGTTCTGTCTTACTAGTAGTAGAGCGAGTTCTGGTATGATTGTTTTCCTGATGAGTTGTTTCTTTAAGTGGATCTGTTTGACAGCTGATTGATTTGGTTAGAGGTGGGTTTGGTTTTGTAGTTTCAATGTAATGCGTTGGTTTTTCGGTCGTAATCCATGTCAGAGTAGTTTGGCATTCAGTGTGTCGTATTTGTTTTGTATGTGCAGCAGCCTTGGCATATGTAGATTTATTTGGGTATTGTGCTTTGGCCATTTCCTTAGCTTCCAGGTAGCTGATGTCATTCATTGCCTTAAGATATTGGACTTGTTTTTCATATTTCCATACTGGGCAGTCTCTTGACGAGGTCATGTGGTCACCTTGGCAATTCTTACAGTTAGGATTATTGTGGCAGTCTTGTCCGTTATGATCAGGTTCACCACAACGTGAACATGTTCACAGAAAAGTCTTCCCCTACATGCTTGTGCACCATGGCCAAATTTTTGGCACTGGAAGCATCGAAGAGGGTTAGGGATAAACTTATCAATTTTTAGCCTGAGATATCCAAGTTTAATGAAGTCAGGAGGTTTGGTTGTACCAAAAGTCAGTATGTAGGTGCCAGTGGCGATGGTTAAGTCGTTTTTCCTGATTGTTATTCTTTTGACATAGGTGACATTTTGAGTGATCAGGTGGTCAAGTATTTCAGCTTCTGTTAAGTCATTTAGTTCACGTGTCTTCAACACACCTTTGCTGCTGTTTAGTGTTTTATGAGGACGTACAGTGACGGGTATATCTGCAAATTTTTGGATTTTCATCATGTTCTGACTTTGGATTTCCGTAGTTACTTCAACAAGCAGGCTGCCGGTAGGGGGTTTTCTTAGCTTTTTAGCAGTTTTTACAGTACCCACCATGCCACAGAGAGCTTTGTCAATAGCAAATATGGTGATAGTTTTGTAATAGGGAAGTTATCATCAGTAGAAATTATTTCCAAGAACTTGTTCCAAGTATTTGTTTGAGATACAATGTCTGGGTTATCTGGTTCTGAGTCTGATTCTTGAAGATTTCGTTTTTTTTTTTTGTGGGAGGCCATGTTATTGTAGTTTAAAATTCATCATACCTGTTCTCCACCCACCATGGAGCCCAACAACGGGGATGCGCAGAGCTACGTTAAAACTGTAGTTACACACCAGAGTTACAGGAATGATATACTCAGATATGATAAGAATCATACTTGATTGACCCATGAGCCGTCGCTTACTATGGCTGAGGTAATGAAAACATTGACTAATTCTGATGTCTAGAAAAAAGGTAAAGTACAAGGAATGTACAGAAAATATCGATACATCGAATGTTGGACCTCAGCACATAGGGCTTGACACGACCAGCCGATTGATCTGAACGGGCCATTCAGACCGCTCGTCTAGATGAAATAAGGGCCAAAGAGGTGTGTTGGATATCATGGGAGCCGCAGCTCCCAGAATCCTCAACCTCCAGGATCCCGTCTTCCATCGACACGAGTCGCAACTCACGGCAAACGAGTTGCCTCCATCTTTTCGCCTCTTACGAAATGCAAGGAGGATGCAGGGTACCTATTCTAAACCCGGGTACCCACGGGGGTCCATACCGGGATGCCAACCGGGATCCCGGTTCCATACCGGGATGCCAACCGGGATCCCGGTTCCATACCGGGATGCCAACCGGGATCCCGGTTCCATACCGGGATGCCAACCGGGATCCCGGTTCCTTACCGGGATGCCAACCGGGATCCCGGTTCCATACCGGGATGCCAACCGGGATCCCGGTTCCATACCGGGATAGCAAATGTAGTGGCGAAAAAGATATGCTCTACAGTATAACCCCTTAAATTGCATTGAATTGAAACTTTTTCCTTCAACTTAGGTGCATGTATTATCCCTTTTAAACAAAATTACATTGTGTACAGTATTTTTAATATAGCCCCTGAAACATGGCTATGTACATGTAACTTGTTCACGAGAGGAGAATTAAGCCTATGTTTAAGGGGCCCTATATACACAATGGAATCTTGTGTGAGGGATTTTCCACTCCACTAGGTAACACAGGGATTAAATTTACACCTATCTTTAAGGGAAAGTTGCAATATTCCCTAGAAGATGTTCATAGTGATTCATACACCTGTTATCCTGGCCTGGTTATAGTTTTGAAAAGACTGAGAACCAGTCTATTGTATAGTTTAGACTGAGAACCAGTCTATTGATGTCTGGTGCCCTATTTAATACATGCTTACAGCCAGAACCAGACTAGTGTACTCCATGTTGGTTTAGAAATGTGACATTCAAATTTTGCTGAAGCATGGCTGAAGTCTGTCATCTGAAAATCATCCTTACCAGGCATGTTCTTACTGTATTTACATGTGCAGGTAATACTTGTGATAATTGCACAAAACTGAAATTATGGAGTGAATTTTGTGGCTGTTTTCCTAAACTGCATCCTGGGAATCCTTTGTTTCTTGTGTAGCAAATTTGCAAAATCAGTGGCTCGTTTCCTTTGCACACACAATGTACACTAGTAAAAGTATGTGCATTTGTGTATGCATGCATGGACTGGCACAAAAATATTGTATAGGCCTATATCTATATCAAACTAGTGGAACTTACTCTTAAAATTACCTAATTATCAGTTTTGCAGATTTGATGTGAACAAAAAAAAATTTAGGAGTTGGCCTAGTATAAGAACTTAGAAAGGAAATATAATGGAGAAGTTGACAACAAATTGGCTTTTGTATTGTAGAACATCCGTAGAACTTATTGTATAGAATGAAAGAGGCTCAAAAATTGTTTCAGATTTTCTTAAAAATTGATTTACATCTAAATTAACATTTACATAAACTAACTTCCTAAAAATGTGACTTTTATGAGTCATTTTAACTTTTAAGGCAAAACATATTCTGGTCAATTCAGTACATGTAAACAATTATGTGTGCCAAGGAAATTGCTCCATGCAGCCTCAAGAGTTTTGAGCCTCGAGGAGGGAAAAGAAAATTGAAGACTCGTCGTGAGAGAACACTTGGATTACTTGGAAGTCAGCTAGTCTAGTTCTTATGTTTTGTACGCAAGTTTAATTTGATCTAAAATTGGCAAATATGCATCAAAAGAATTGCCTGTCTTTTAAAATTATAACTCACTTCTTTTCACCCAGATGACATGTACATGTTAATTTGTTATGTACACGTACTGGTATATCCCGGGAGAATCCTGCTGGGATCGTGGTCAGATTTACTCGGAACCTGGTGGAATCCCGCCGAGATCCCGGTGGAATCCCGGTGGTCAGATTTACCGGGATCCCGGTGCAATCCCGCCGGGATCCCGGCGGGATTTACCGGGATCCCGGTGCAATCCCGGTGCAATCCCGCCGGGATCCCGGCGGGATTTACCGGAATCCCGGTTGGGATCCCGGATGGAATCCCGGTTAACCGGGATCCCGGTAAATCCCGCCAAATTTTCCCGCAAGTTTTTCCCGGCGGGATCCCGCCGGGATCCCGCCGGGATCCCAGTTGGAATCCCGCCGGGATCCCGCCGGTAAATCCCGCCAAATTTTCCCGCAAGTTTTTCCCGGCGGGATCCCGCCGGGATCCCGCCGGGATCCCAGTTGGAATCCCGCCGGGATCCCGCCGGGAATCCCGGCTGAATTTTCTATGGGGTACTTATACATTACTTATACACTACTCATACATTATTTGTATGTGCGACTTCTATTTATGCTCCACAAAAACCTGCACCCTGTAACCCATGGTTGGCACACACCTACTAACCGAATACCAAACTTAATACTAATCACTCGCCACTTTGAGTTTGTTCATCCCCGACAATTGCCAATTTGCCTATTATCAAGCAACAACCCATTTACAAAAATTTAAAAAACTGCCAAAACTG